>JAUEJJ010000013.1:3868737-3899756 GCA_032164275.1 Synergus coniferae | reverse complement strand
AAATGGTCAGTGAATTATTTATTTTATACAATAGTCGCTAATCAGGGCAATAATATTCTGATGTGCCTGCGTGCGTCAGTGTGTTTAAAGTATTCGAAATAATTGAACAGTGTATTTATGCTGAAAATTGTCGTAAATAGGTGCATTTACCTTATCTGTTTTGTGTGGAAAAGATAAAATAATTTATCTTAATGCTGGTAATATTGAGAATAGAGTTTTTTTTACACAGAACCAGAATATTGAAATGAAATTTATTAAGACGAGATCCGATTTACAAAATAGAGAACATGTAGGCTCGAGACGAGGTCGAGGTTCTTCTTGAAAATGCAAGAAAATCTGATGATTGATACTTAGGGATGAACATTGGTAGTAGCGTAAGAAGTTGACAGAAAAGTAGAGAGGGTGATGGACTAAACTCTGGTTAGTTACAAATTAAAGTAGGTCTTAGGTACTCTTTCTTTTTGATGAACTTATATGGAATTTCCCAAAATTTACAACAAGTACGGTCAAGATCCATGGGTAGCTACATGGGGTAATAAAAGCACTGAAAGATCTTAGGCTAGGTACAGACTACAGATGTGAAGATGGGTTTGCTAGAGGCTAGATATAAATCAATAAAGGGCTTAGTCTGTCTTAAGCTGGGACCGGATGAGTGAGGTTTTCCTGAATAGCAAATAACTATAAAGTACAAAAATGGGCCTTACTTTAAGCTTATTAGAAATACAAGGTTTGCAGTAATAAAAATTTGGCTGTTTCACAGATGTCTGTGTACTGTGTAGGCTAGTCGTGAGAACATTGTTAGAAAGTTGAGAAAGCAATAGAAAATTATGAATAGAAATGTGTAGGCGATTTTAGAGACAGTATTTAAGCTAAATAAATTCTAAATCAGTTATTAGTAAATTGTTACTACGTAACAGTATCTTAATATTGCCAATTAAAAGTAATCGCGTGAACTGCATGACCCTTGAAAGCTGAATAAATTCTTTAAGAATCAATGGACTCGATTTCCACGGTTGTTACCCCTCGTCACGTGATATGATCAGTCAGACATTCTGTTTTTCTCAACATCCTTTTTTTATGTCCAAATAACAACTCACGTATTGATATTATCCTACTGTCTTTTATCTGAATAATAGAATCAATTATCTAAAAAAAGACTTTTCTAAGCATTATCATATTATCAAGGTTTGAAGATTTATACTTGAATTTAAGCTTATTACGTAACATTTGGTACAACATTGTTGGAAGCGTTGGAAGCATTAATCTCAGATTCACGTGCACGTGGCTGATTGATGTGCTTTGAAAGAACTTATTTAGAGTGAAAATATTGGTTTAACATTATTCGTAACGAAGTTTACGAAATTAATCAATCGAGAGCAAAGAAGACCAGTCGATAACCCGGAAAACGTTGATCCGTTTGGCTGGACGTAGAGACGCCTTGACGAAAAAGTGAGTTGGAGGAGTTCGTGCGTAATACACATGCGTGAGTTGACCTCGCTCAGTCACGCATCTACCACATGGTAGTTTAAAACACGTTGAAGAGCGCGTATCTAGGTTTTAGCCACAGCTATTGAAAAACAGGGCCGCTCCCAACAATCCGAGTGCCCATGATCTGCATCATTTGTTTGTAAATACTAAGCTGGAAATACTAAATTCATTTTTATTTAAGTCAATCAGGGATTCTGATTTGAAAATGAATCGAGCGCCTGAAAGTAAAAATTGGATAAAAGCATTTTACACTTTTACAAACTATGTACATAAGTAAATATTTTCATCCATTTTTTATTTTTAGTCGTTCAGTCATTACTAGGGAACAGTATCCTATTGTTTTAAGTAACTGTTGCAATGACTTAAGAAGATTTCACCGACTTCAGGAAATTTCAAGAAAATTCCAGCGATTTCATTTGCTTTTGTGTAAATTCCTCAGGTGACTTTATGTGAATTCAAATGACTTCAGATACTTCAGAAAATTTTACTGAATTAAAGTAACTTGGTCATTCGAATTCAGTTGAAGTGATTTGACAGATTTTCAAGGGATTTTAAGGGATTTTAAATACTTTTAAGTGATTGTAAATAATTCAAACTCTCAAATGTTTTCAGGTTCAGACAATTCAGAAGAAATAGAAATAGAAATAGAAATCTGCATCAAGTCTTGGAAATGAGATCGAGGAATGAGACAAGATTTTCGTATTACAAAATGAAATTATTATAATTCATTTTGTACACTAGACTCCCGTATATATATATATATAATATATATATATATATATATATATAAAATTGACTTCAGCATTACATTTTTTTTTAAGAGATTAATTTTTTTAAATTTCAAGTATGTACGATCCTGGTAGAGACCTTCGTTGGGAGAACCGTCAAATGATAGTGATGATAGACGCGCGTTCTTTCTATTCTCAGGTCGCACAGTTAATTCAGCGCAGTATCCCATGTTTAATCCGAGTAGTAAACTTTTAAGAACTTTCGACGTTATATATTATACGACCACAAACTCTATTCAACCATAGAAAGAGAACTTCCACTATAAAAACGTGTCAGTTACTCTTATGTCTCTATATGTAATTATACTTTCTAAAACGAGAGCATTTGCGATTCCCTCTCGAATGCTAGACTGGTTACATGTAATAGAATTCTCGCATGAAAAAGGATTAAACTCGTTGAGCCTAATCATTGAAAGTTCACAACTCACGTGACAGAATGAAATTATGCTATGTATATGAATTACGAGTAGTAAACAAGAAAAGTTTTTTTACATATTATAATCATTTCATCTGTATAATTATTCTAATTATTCTCAATTAGGCTTTTCATGTTTTCCCTGACCTGTAGTAATTGGAAGATAATTAAAATTTGTTAAAAGTATTTTATCTTGTAATGTAGAAAAAAGATTTTTCGAACAACTTAACTTTCGGTTTAACCCCTGTTGGCAAATTTAGAAAAAGGAATCATTGCATCTCGAGATTATTTTAGTAATACAGGAAAAACAAAGTTTATAATTCCCTTTGCTAAAATATAACTTTTAGCTTAACAATTTGTCAATTAAAAATATATATTCGTATCATTTTATCAGATAACATCATCATTTTACAATGATATAACATTGAGAAATTGTAATTGTCAGCGAAATGGTTTGGATAAGAAATTTTTGAGAAATATCAATGCATCCAAACTTTCCACAATGCAGATATAATATGTATATGTATCTATAGACAATAGATATAAATAATTATTTCGCGACCTTATCGCTATTTTAAGGTATACTAACGTCATAAGTCAAGTTCAAGTTTTATTTAGTTTTTGAAAATCGATCAGATTTAAATCAGAAACGTGTTGAAAGTATAATGTACTAAAATATCAAATATTTATACTGCGATGGTTGCAGCGGAAATCTGGATTTTGGCCAATGAACTTTTCTTCGAGTGACAATTGCGTCTCTTCGGAGAATATGTGCCTACATCTGTATCTGCAGTATTTCCTAACAAATTCGTTGGCGAACTCCGATTTTATGACAACGACAAACGGGAGATTCTGATGCCACATATATACACTGACACGTGTCTAAGAAACATGTGTAAGTGAATATGTATCATCACTTTGCTATAATAAACTTATAGCTCCTGAAAAGTTTATTTTAAAGTACGGACAAAAAGCAACGGTCTTTGAACCCAAATGAGCTGACCTTTAACTAAAAGACATTCAAGGTATTTAAATGTCACTCATCATTTTTCTACCATCCAGAATATACTTTTACATACTGATACAAGCATGCAAATAAGTGTGAAAAAATCGTCTGAAACTTCAACCAAATTCATTTATAGTATAGAATATTATTAAAAGAATGAAAACTTGAATTTTACTGTGATCAGAAATAAATTTCTGGTTTTTAAATTAAACTCCCGGTCATTTCCTGGTCTTCCCCTATTTCCTGATCAAGTCGCCACCCTGTTATTTAAATCGAAAATCATGAATCTAATATTCAAAACTAACATTTTTTCTTTAAAAATATGTACTATTCGCTTTCTTTGAACTTCCAAATACCTAGATGAGAACCCAATGGTACAATGAGAGTTCATTTAGTAATCTTTAAATTTTTTAGAGCAAAGGGTACTTAGAATATGTCACTCTCTCTTTTAAACTTTTTTTCTATGTTGCGCAAAATACCGATTAGACAACGGCGCATAAGTAGCAATTCAAAGAGTATTGTTTGTTTCAGTGTCAATGAGAATTATTATTCAGAAATGATTCGTACGCATTGTATTATAATATGCAGTGCCTGTTCTGACTCTCAATGATAAATTTCATGTGTGAACTTTATTGCGGAGACATTGACATTATTTATTTCATTTTGTTGTATATTGTATCTCTTATTGGAGCACAAAGTTCAACATTTAAAAAAAATAACAACATTTAAATACAACAGAATGCTAATCTAATAGGTAATTATCTTAATATAATTTTGGAGAAGTTCCTGATAAAGTAAACTAATTACACATTCAAATAATGCCAGCATGGAAATCTAATTAGTAAACCAGATCGACTCATCTTATTCACTTGCAAATGAATGACTTCTAAATTGAAGAAAATTAGACACCAAGAGGAATCAGTTATTTAAGTTCAGAATATTATTTCCTGAGAAGAGAGTAATTAGTTCGGAATTAATTTATGTAACCTACTTTTAGAAGAACAACAATTGATGCCAAATTGACGTTGTTTGTAACAAAAATCCTTCGAATTCTAGGAAATGTAAAAGAAACTCAGCAACAGCTGAATTTCATTCATATAATGTGCAGCGATTGCGTATTCAAGGCTTTTTGAGAGGTAGTCGTAGTTCGTAGTTCCTACCGAAATTTGCGTTTACATAGTTTCTTTCTCCCCACTGTTTATATACACGCAGATGTTTTGTGTCATTCCACATAAATTTGACAAGTTTTTAGAGCAATAGCAAATATTATTTAAAATTAAATAAGCTATGTCTAAAAATAAGTATGTAATTAAATCTACAATATATGATTAACTTTCTGCTGCTTTCTGATATCTTTACACTATAATTATAAGTTAATATATATATAAAGTAAAATATGAAAATCGAATTTTTCTTAAAATAATATTTCACATTATCTCCATAATATGCGAGACTAAACTCGAGTTCAATGAATTCAGTTTTCCACATAGAACTCGTTTTACTAACACAGATAGGGTCAAACAGTTTTATCACGTTATATTATCAATTCCGTAACCCGCTTTACGAAGGTCACCTCGAGTTTCCAGATTAGTATATTAATTAATATGATAATGGAATACTGTCAAAATAAATCAGGCGTAAAATTTGTGTTTTAATGTTTCTGTGTTTCCTATACTTTAAATAATAATAATGTGCCTTTCTAAGATGATAAAAAAAAAAATATGTTTTGACGATTATAAACAAAATTAAATTTTAGCTTGACTTTACTTATTAATTTTGTTAAATAAAGGTAATAATATTAATTTAATTATGATGTAGAAACTTTCTCATGCAATCTGTGAAAAACAAAACATCAAAAAAGTAAAAAATAAAAAAGTAAAAAATAAGTAAAAAGAGGGAAAAAATAGGTCGAAGCCTGAATTATTTTCCAAAAAGTGGCGAATTCTGAAAGGAATGACCCACAATTTCTAACGCTGTGCACAGTGGCAAGAACAGCTCTCGAAGACTCTCCACACGGAAGAAAACAATGCAAAGCTGATTGTGAGTTCTGATTCTGCCACTGCGCACCAGGACAATTTATTATGGCAGCACGTGTCTTCATCACAGTTCACTTCACAAGAGATTCCCAAACACGTTCAGATGCACTGAACCTTAATTATCCTCAATTATCCTCTCTTTCGACAACTAATACTATCCGTGGTTACTATTCACTATTTAAATCGATTAGTATAGACAATCTGAGCTTGGGGATTTAAGTCAACCATTGTTTTTTAAATTCAACTCCAAGAAAAGCGTAAATTCTAATTTCAGAATTATTTCAGACCTTGAAGGTAAAGATTACTGATTTGGAAAGTCTAAATTGAAGTTCCTTTAAACTTGGCAGGGACGACGCATCATGCTGAACCCGAGTGGGTAGTATTAGTAACCAAGTAGTAACCCAGTGGGCACAACATTTTACAACTTTACAACATCCTATGTCCGTGTCGTTAAAATGTCTTTACAATGTCGAAAAGACATTATCAAATCCTACGACGTCTTTACGACATCGCAAAGACATTTTAACGATATGGATATAAGTATTAAGTCTGATATAAGATGTCTTTACGATGTCGTAAAGACGTCGCCAAATTTCGTGCCCACTGGGATAAAAAAATCCGAGTGGGGGGACTTTGAAAATATTCATTTTTATATATTATAGCTAAAATATCTCATATTTCGAGTGGGTAGTAGCGTAGAGGGAATACGGTAGTAGTACAAACACCTTACCCACATAATCCGCCGGCCCTGAAACTTAGAGAATATTCCACCGCCAAGTTTCCAAGCTTTAAGCAAGTTTTTCTTTTAAGGTTTATTACCACAAAGATGAGCAGATTAAACTATTATTTTTTTTTAAATTAATACGTATTTGCAAGTTGACTAAAGCTTTTTCCATTGAAGTTAATAAAAATTAACTTGGCTCCTTCCATCGCCTTTTACTAGTTACGTTACTGAAAAGAATAACCTATTGAGGAGTGGGAGCTAACTTTTAAAGTTTCAAAGAATTTAATGATTTTTATACACCTAGAATTTTTATTTTTGTTAAGTTATTTACTTGTTTCTGATTTTAACTTTACCGTCAGGGGCAATTATTGAGAGGCATAAAACTTCACCTGGATTCATTATTTTTATTTATAAGTAAAGACATAAACATTATGTATGAAAAATATGGAAAAAAGTAAAAATTATTAAGATTTAAGAATTAATGAAAATCTATTTAAATTGTTCTCTTATAAAAGTTTTTAAAAAATCGTGTGTAATTTTAATATGAAATATTGCAAATATTTCAATAGATCAATTCCTAATGACACCTAAAATTTTCTGTGTATTTTTAGACCTCTCTATCGTAGTCACCAGGAACGGTTCCAGGGGGGTGGTCCTGGGGGTACGCCCCCCCCCCCCGAAATATCAGACTCCATCACGTTTTGTGAAGGCCGAAATATCTTTTATTTTAAAATTTTTTGACCGGGCCCCCCCCCAAAATTTTTTCTAGAGCCGTCCCTGGTAGTCACAATAAAGCCTTAAGGGCAAGGCCCATGCTGTCCTATGATTTTATGGTTTCACGTGTTCGAAATTAGGGTCTTCATGAATAGCTTTTCACTCCCAAGCTCAAAATAATTTTGCCTGGATCCGCTCAAAATTACCATCGCCCCCTATAGTGGCCCTAGTACTTTTCCCTCTCTAAAGTACAATTTAACCAGGATGAGCTGACAAAAATATTATAAATTCTTCCTGTAACAATAACTCATTTTGCAGAAATGTTTATAAAAATTAGAGTTAAAGAAATATTAGATATTTAGAATTCCATATCCCAATAATTTAAAGAAATTTTGATTTTAACTGAAGAACTAAATTATACTAAATCAAATGCAAAAGACATTCAAAGAAAATATAATGTTTAAAATAAACTATAAGAATCAATATCACAATTAGACTGTTTAAAAATCGTATAATTGAAAAAAGTAATTATTCTATATTTTTGGAATAAAAACAATAAATTGTGTATAAAATTAGGGGTGGATTTAATTGTAAATTGTAGAGAAAAATTAACCTTCAGAAAGGCTTATATAAAACTTCTTATCAAAAGCTAGTTTCATATTTGATAAAAATCTTAATGAGCACCTATGCACAGGCATGATGTGCATAAATATGAAATGAAATGAAAGAGCTCATGCACCTGTAACCAGTTGAGGCAAATCTTAGCGTGTCTAAAACTCTAAACTCGAAAGAAAGAACCTTTCTGCTACAAAACCGATTCGAAGCTCGACTACCTCCCACATAACCGGCATTACTATTCGAATGGACCCTAGGCAAATTCATAAATAATATTTCCTTTACTAAAATTAATTATAACTGAAAAGTATAAGAGACCAGAAGAAAAAATCGTTTTAATGCACACCGTTTTAAATCGGAACATTTAGGAATGTTTTTCCAATATTTATTGTAGCGAAAAGTAATTATGGAGCAAAAATTATCAATCACTTTCAATCGAAAATAGAAAATTAAGGATACCGGTTTAAAAGAGAATTCAAATCCGATTCAAACCTCGGTTATGATTTGTTTTTGTGAAGGAGTAGAGTTTTTCAAATTAGAATTACTAAAATTTCTATCTCTGTGCAATTCTAGAATCTAGATAACGAGACTTAGGGAAAACTTGAAACAGTCTGAGGATTCCTGACTGTAGACGGTAGGGCCCCTGGGCCCACACAAACATTTGAAGAGACCCTTTGATAGCCAAAAGTAGGTAGGAAAACCCACAAAATCCTAACGTCTATAGTTTTCGGCGAGGTTTTCGGTGGAAGAATGGAAGATAGATTGTGCGTAAGATGATTTTTAGCAAAATACTATACGGATTTTAAAGCAGAGAATGAAAAGTTATTGTAAAAGCGTTCAAATTTTAAATAAAGTGTTGATAAATTCAATAATGAACTTTTGGAACTTAAATTATGATAAACATTTCTTTAAACTATGATCCCAGCGTAAAAGATAGCGTCTATTATGATAGGATATTTTCTACAATATTATGCTAATATTGTATAAAAATAATCATTTACTTCTTACCTTATTGTAACTTATTTTCACAATAAAAATCTGCCTCTGGTCCTCCAGCTCCAATTTTTCCTCAGATTAAATTATTTTCTCCTCAGATCTTATTTGTCCTCAGGTCCTAATGTTTCTCAGGTCCAATTTGTCCTATGAAATAAATAAATAATTACGAAAAATTAAAATTAAATTATAAAAACATTAAATGAGAATGAAATTAAATGTAATTTCTTACAAACAATATTTACATTGTCGCATATGCAGGAACAATGTCGTTTTCTTCAAAATATCACAAAACACTAAAAAACTCGCGAGAAAAGTCAAAAGCGCGAAAAACTATAAAAATATAAACTTTTCCGACAAGTTACCCCGCACTTGCCAAGCTAAATTCAGAATAACTATCATATCTATAATCAAAATGGCGCCGTTTTCCAAACACACAGAGAATACGTCATTGTATTTATTTTCATCATTGAACTCTAAATTTTTCGAAAATCTGTAATGCTGCCTAAAGAAAAACCCTTAAGCAAATTGCGGATAATCATTATATTAGGTCGTACTATTGAATTTCTGCAAAAACAATTTTAAAAATCAATAAGTTCGATCGACAACAATGTCGGTCAAAAAATTGAGCTTGATGATTCTCACAAATTCTAAAACGAAAACTCACACATTTCTCTAAATCCCACATTACTCTCAAAATATAACTTCCGTAATAATGAATTTCTTATTTACAATTATAGCATTAACATAACCGAATAAAAACAATTAAAGTGAATAAAAATCGTCATGATAAAAAACATGAAAAAAGTGAGATTAGGTAGCATAAATCTGAAATTACCCACTTTAGTAAAAAAAATCCTATTACTATTATACTAAGTATATGTAAATAGAAAATCATCTGATTTTTCTCTGTTAGGAGTTATATATTTAAACTCAGTCTCTCGTTTAGTCCCTAAAATTGAGAAACTAAATACAGCCCTGGCTCAATAACTCCTCGTAGCGACTGCGCACTAAGTGTCAGGCGCTTTGCGAATCAGACATTCTGTCCTCCGTGCATGCTTCATGGGTTGTTACTGTTGTTAGTTGCCCCCCTGAGTTAGAGCAAGTTGGAGCAAGAGCTATAAAAAGTTACTCCTCGATTTGTTGGACTTTTGAAATAAGGGACAGTGCAGGAAAGTTCGGGACAGTTCTCAAACGACGTAGTGTGTTCCTCAGAAACGAACAATAGCTCATAACCATATTTTCTCTGATCAATAATCGGAAAATCTTCGGCGAAAGTGAACTTCTTTGTTCCGTCTACAGAAGTGGCGCAGCATTGTTTGTTGTGATTCGACGAAATCCTTTTTCGAGATTCGATCCAAACTTGCGATCATTTTAGACATCGTCGAAGAACTCAGGAAAACATTACTGAGGAGAATCGTCAGGAAGATTATCCACAACTGGACGCTCTTGATGAGAAACGTTCCTTTGTTACAAGTCACATACATGAAACGCAGTGCGTGAGTGCTTTGTTTTGGCGACCAGCTGATTTGTGATACGTCGTTCTCGTTTGACAGGCAATGACAGGCAGAATGCTGAGCAGCGACTCTCGAAAAAGTGATATATTTTTTAAATTTTGAGTAGAAAAAGTAATAGGTGAAGAACGATTCTGAGGCTAGGAAAGAAAATTTGGTACCTGACGCGCCCTAGACTTCGAAAAAATAACTCAAGTGATAACAGTCTCAGTCTCAACGCTCCTCGTTTCGCACCAGAAATAATTATTATTTATTTTAAATGAACATTTTCTCAAGCAATTTTTTATACAAGTGGAGTGCCTGATTTTTGTACTGCTCCTTAGACTGAAAGGAATTCTACCTCGAAAAACGAGTCTGAGTCTTCAAATATTATTATTTAATTCCTAAGTCAAGGTGCACTCTTAATTTAGTTTGGTAAAGCGAGAAATCAGACTCGCCCTAGTCACGATAAACCTTAGTCTCGCTTTTTGTATATGTTTTGCTTCATGAGAGCACTCAAACGTTCCTAAGGTTTTATCCGTATTTTATGATCTCATACTGCTTTTCTTCACTGATATTCCCAAGAATCAAGAATTCAGAAATATTTTGAAAGTTAACAAATTTTTTATCTATTCTGACGACAAGGAGACTTGAGTCGTGGAAATAATTTGAGTTTTTACGAATTCTGAATGAAATTGAACAGAGCTTTGAGTGAATCGAAAGGAGTTTTCTTCCAAGTCTTTGATCAGGAGAAATCAGTGGCAGCCAAGTGCTGATATATGAATCGAAGATCATCTGGGGCCGTCCTCGCAAATTTAAGAGAACGTGGGGTACGGCCCCAAGTAAGCTGACTAAGGGGGTTGAAGATAACTCATGACAGTGGTTTCCCAGGGGAGAGGAAATCGCCTTAAATTTGTTTTTACATTTCACGTAAACCGGCTTCAAGATGCTATACATATTTCGCGTGGATACGGGTACCACCATCACCTTTGACATCAAACTTGCTCTACAGAGGTAAGAATTATTTTATTTTTATTTTTAAAACCAAACTTGTGTCCAGCCCCTACCTTAAAGTTTTGTTCCTACTTCCTTTTTTTGCTTCTTCACTCACAATACATTGTTTTAAAACTTTGCCCACGATTTCCCCCTTTTCTGAGTTCCTATATTTTAATTTGAGAGTTTATGTTAACAATTATTGTTAAAATTTAAATAATGTGTATTTTCTGCAGAATTTTATTACGAGGAAAAGAGAATATGAGATACGCGTTTAATAAATGAGAATCCTTCAAGTTTGAAGTCGAATTTTAAACTTTTTTGGAACTAAATTATCGTTTAATCTAAGTTAGCTTTTTCGAACGCCCTTATTTGGAAAATATTGGTCTCACTGACTGAATTATGTAGTAAATTTAAACCAAAGTCCCGAGCAATTGAGGCGTCGGATCGTATAAGGGCACATACAATTTTTTGGTTCGAGCGCAATGATTTCTCACCACTTTTGAAAATTTTTTTGAACTTTCATTTTTTTATATGTATTTCAAGTAATTCCTTTGCTTGAATAATATCAAAAAATATTTTTAAAGTTTTAGTCTTTACATTGTCAGGAACTGATTGTGCTCGGACTAAAAAATGTTATGTGTCATACGATCCTGCGCCTCACTTGCGCCAGAGGAAAATTTATTAGAAAGTTAATCTCAAAATCTGAATAATCACTTACTCCCAAAATTATTTGGGCATTTAATAAAATAAGCAAAGCAATACATACAAGGATTCAAACTCATTTCTACAAGTTTCCAACCAAGTTATAAATGTGTTTTTATAGCTCTTTAAATACACAAATCCTTGAGAGATTTCCTATATTTCGCTTTTACTAACAATTTTGACTTCGTTTCAACGAAATTTTGCATTCTGAATCTATAGCTATAGATTTCCTCTTCCTGAGCACAGCTGTGATTTCTTGGCTAGACGCCTTCTTCAGAGTACAGAGTTCACTCTGCAATCTTGTGAATGTAGGGCATGCAGTAAAATAATGTATAGATGCAAGAGATATTATTAGCTGAGGTGTATACAGAATTTGATTCATTGAACAGAGGAAAGGGGCTCATTTGAGATTGGCATTTACTCGAGTTCTACCTGCTTATATCGTTCTAGTCTACTTTCTATATATACATATATATTTTTTCAATTTTCTTTTACTTAGTTTTTTAGTATACTTCAGTAATGTTTTTATTTCGTTATTACTTCCGAGCGTGTAGGGTCGAGACACCGATTACAATCTCTTTTGAGTGCAACTTTAAGTAGTGGTTGACATCAAGTTTGATATGACTAGAGGTCTCGTGTCTATAGTTAAGTCGGTTAACTCGCGTCCTAGTTGCAGACTTAATTTGTGTAAACCAGATATGACATTTATTACAATTTTTCTTTCCTGAACTTTTTACTCTGTCAACTCAATGAACCTTACGTTTAGTTAAGGTTCCTTCTTTCACTATTCTTGCGCTTAATTAGATTCGATGTCATTTACTTTAATTTCAATTTAATTAGCCGCCGCGAACTTGATTTTCATTTAAATGAACTGGAATGAAGTTAAGTCGTGGGATTAAAGTTGTGGATAAATTTTTCATTTCGAAAAAGTAATATTTTGATTCAAGTTGTAAAGAAAATGTGGTTCTAGTACAAATATAATTTAAGTTTAAATCAAGATGAAAGAAATAGAGTAAGATTGGAAAGTCCAAATGTGTACATGTTTTTTTTTATTCAATCTGTTTTATACTTGTTTTGTATTTGAATCAGTGCAGTGTATCTGTAATTTTACAAACATAAAGAAGGTTTACTTGTTCTTTACATTTTTTACCTAGTTGTAAATACCATCTTATCTTTCATAACTCATTTAGATAAAGAAATGCTTACTAACATTCAGCTTAAAGTCAATATTTTGAGAAGATAATGCAACATTTAGGCACCTAAGTATTGAATTTCAGTCTAATTAAAAATGTCAAGTATTTTATAGTATTTCTGACAAATCAATACAGTAAACATTTTATTCAATTATTCCAATTATGTTCATTATTATACAGACAATACGTTTCATATTTATCACATATCTCACAATATCGACTTAACAACCTACGTGTTAACATTGTTTTCATTTTTTACTACTACGCTCATAAACATTCCACTGTTTATTTACAATTCTGGAGTGTAACTTTTAAATAAAATAAACGCAACTTGGAAATGGAAACTTAACAAGTCATTAAAGTTGATATTTCTTGGTGTTTTTTATCATTAAACTTGAACACTTCTTCTGACAAATAAATGACTTCATTTCTAAATTAATATCAGTTACTTTTGGTCATAAAAAAAAACCTAAAAAAATCCTTAGGATGGAAAACAACTTTACGACATATTCTTCTGAGCGTAGGTGAAGCATCTTTAATATTTCTTATTGCATATTTAACAAAACCATCCGCTAATGCAAAAATTGGAATGATCATGCGGTGATTGCACGATGAATGACTTAACGTAGGTGTCTCAAATGATGTCATACTTTGACCACCCTATAAGAAATGTTGGCCAACTTCTCAATACGTAATTGATGTTGTAATGAAAGGGCTAAGTTTATTTTGCTGCTCGAATCATGGTTCGGTTCAAGGAATTGGTTGGGCAATCTGAAATCTGAATTGGACCGATAGCTTTTTCAAGCGGTCGTTGGCCCACTATTCACGGTCATTGGGATTCGCGGTGGGACCTAGTGCACAATACTGCAATCAGAAACAAATCTTCATTCGATCATTTTTCACGAGACTCTTGACGTGAAAGTTCTCAGCTAAGAAAACTTCATGCCCCAGCAGAAATCTCGCCATAAATTTATGGTTTCTTTTTTTATTGTTTCTCACGCAAAAAGTTTTCTGCAGAGATGTGGAGATACGCATATTATGTATTATAATAAAAACTTTGTTTATCCTGCAGCATGGATATTATTTGAATAGATAAAAGAAAGCTCCCAACAAAATTGTATTTATTTATGAAAAATAGGTTGTCGACTGAAGGTTCGGAGAATAGTTATCCTATAGAGATTTTGGGTCCTTACCTGACCCTGTATTTTCTAGGTAGTAAATATATTCTAAATTAAACTACGCTACAAAAATATTCGAAAATAGTTACGCGACAAGGTCCATAAAAATAGAGCATTTTATATCAACGAAGATGACCTTTAAAATGTTCTTCAGATATAGGGAGAGTCAGAGTGACTAGTTCAAATTGAGTTGCTCTCTGTGTGGACTTAAAATTCTAAACTGGCTGATGTCCAAGTAAAAAGTTTTCCTCGCTGTATACCACTTTCGCAATTTCAAAATAATCCATTATGATCTCAGATCAAAATGCAGCCCGTTATTTGTGTGTAAATTAGGACTACGAAACTTAACTTTTTAAAATAGAGATTCAATTTCGACAAAGATTAATATCTCCTTATAGACTGCACCTCGTGAGAAGCAGGTCGTACGTCGCACCTTCTGCAAGACCTCGTTCCTGCTCTTTTCTATATATCTCTGTCTCTCCTTCTCTTTCTTGCAATTAGATTCTCTCCTTTCTCGATCCAGGGGTCTTTAAACGAGGCGTAGTACACATCTCGTCAATTCATTAAAGGAAAACGATCAAAGTGAGAGCGAAGCAGAGATCCTATAGACACATATAATGGATGTAATCGTTTCTAAGTCTAAAGTCTTAAGTTTTATTACTTTCTGTATTTCAGTGTGGCTGAGCTGAAGGAGTCTATTCAAAGAGAATGTGGCATTATGACCGAAGACCAGATTCTGCTGATGAGTGGCGGAGGAGCCTTGGACTCCAGTACTAGAGTTTGCAATTATTCTGCCGGTACAGATACGAATCCGATCTACCTTTTCAGCATGGCAGCCATCAAAAACTACTCACCGCCTCATCCTACCATAGATTATGGCTCTAGTAAGTTGATAAATTATGATAAAATCTTTAATGAAATCTTTCTCTACAGATATATGTTAACACCTGCGATCGACGCTATCTGAACAAATCAATATGAATAACATATTCAGGATAACAATAGGAGGACACAGAGTTGTTAAGCTTTCAGCACTTGAAATGGAAGCATTTGAATGACCAAGAAAAATGGGGAATGGTCGGTCTTTAAATTTTTTTAGTACCTGTGACTAATGCTCTCTATACAATCAGATACAATTGTCCATTCGTGTTTTATTTAAAAGAACTTGCATTTAATTATCTGCACATGATTTCCAGTTTTTTTTTGAGCAGATTGGATGAGTTTTTCAGCTCCGTTCTTTAATTATGATTAAGGATGATTAAATCTTGACGATAATCACTGCACAATAATGAAAATGCAAAGAAAGCTTATTACTCACTCTGATGGATAAGGTCTTCTTTTCTGATTGTATGGATTACATATATATGTATAGCTCGTAAATTACATCAGCTGCGAGACAGACCGTCGCCAACCTTGTTTGTTTATCTTGACTCTTTAATAATCAAAGATTGGAAATTGGAATCATAGACACAACGAGACTTTAACCCGTGACATAATCGTGATCGACCGACCGACCTAATTCCCTGTCAAACGTCGAACAATAATCGTTTCTGTAGGCGGAGGTGGCTTCTCCAATCAACACAGGATCTTCTAACACTTGTTTGCTGCTATCACGCCATTTTTGCTTGTTAGAGGCACGGATCTAGTCGTTGGTACTTCAAGTTTTAATGCACTACGGCCTATTTACTCCTCACTCACTTGCTACCCTGCGGCAAGAAATTTTTATCACCAGAGACATGAATTGAGGTTTCTCAGCCCGTTTCATATTTTTCATTTCGTTCGAGAATTATAGCAATATGGAGTTTCTTCTGCTTTAATATTCTCCTATTGTAGTTGAATAGTTTGTGATTATATTTGTTTTTAATCGATCTTCCAATACCATAGTCAATTTTTTACGTAATTTCTCAGGGATTTTTAAAACGTCTTGATTTTCGTAGAAAAGTGAGCAATCTATACAAACGTAGTTTATAATTTGTTTTCAAAATTCGAGGCTTTAAAGTTGGCATTTGCAAATTGAATTCATTAATTCTTGTGCCCAGTTTTATAAGCATTTATTTTTTAATAAAAATCAAAACTAATCATTTTGCTTAAAATCAGAATTATTAATCAAAGTGCATGGAATATGTAAATAGAAAAATGAACGTACTTTGAAGTTGAAATAAAAATCAGTTTCTATTTTTAGAGTTGATTTAAGAGTAAAGTTCAGTATGTATACGACGTGTATGCACACTAGACATAGTAAATCGATAATAATACTTTATGAGCTTGCATTGCCTTTTTTTAATTCAAAATAATAACAAATTTTTTGCCAAGTAAAATTAATAATCAGTAGTGTCTTTTATTTAATATAAATATCTTTTAAAATATTGTAATTGCAGTTAAGTTTTAAAACTTTAACGCAATATTTAAAAATCTAAAATGTATTTTCAAGCATGAGCTTATTTTTCAAACCGTTGACAACTCAGTTCTCTTTTTTCAACTCCTTGATTTTCACGAGCTTCACTTAGGTCACGTGATTGTAAGTAGTTGTTTTGCCACCACCGTAGTTTGTGCGTGTTAGCGATCATTCCGGATAAAACGGTGTTGTTGACCTTTTGATGAAAAAAGTCCTCTAATTCACCTAAAATATCATTAGAATATTTTTCCACCAGGGCACTTTATTTTTTTTCCCCTTGTGATTTTTATCTTTCTATATAATTTACGTATAGCAAAAATAGTGTTATACCAGCGAACAAAGTTTACGAGGTGAACGGACTCACTGCTTTCCTATCGAATTTCAGAAACAATTTGTCTTTCTCTTAGCAACGAGAACAGAGACAGTCACTATTTTTTCATGAAAGCAAATAACCCGCTAATGAGATATTTATCTTCTACAAAGTTGAATGTTTATTCTCATTAGACTTCTTATAAATTGGAGCTCTTTATAGTTCACTCGGTCATTAAAAAAATCTCTTCTACCACTAATAAAATATTCAGAGTGATTTAAAGGCCAACTTTATTTTCCTTATCTACTTTTTAGCCGGACTTGGAATTGTTTTCTGCTTAAATTTAAAATTAGAGTAAATTCTTCAATAAAATTTTCCAATGAATTATCTGAAGAAAGTATTATGTATTAAATTTTAAGCATCAAACCTGGTGCATTCTAATGAAAAAGGGAAGCTAACTTATTGAAGGGGTCGAGTTGGTGCAATGTGTTAGCACACGTAGAATAAATAATATACGTATTACCCAGCTGGTAACACGACTCATGAAAGCCAATATTGTTTCCTTGAGTCTCCCGTCACTTTTATTCTCAGCTTTTGTAACTAACCGTGCGATTTTCCATACGTACTTACACATATAATAATACTCAGCGAGCAAGCAATTATGTGAACGAGGACGATAGTTGTGTCGTTATTGTTTTGTGTTGGAGGTGTATTTTACCATTTTCTTCACTGTGTAAAAGTGATAGTGACCGAGCCGATGTTTCATTTCAATATCGCCTTTCTGTTTAATCTAAAGAGTTGCGTAGATTCATGTACGTTCTACATGCTAATTGATTTCAAATCATCGCAAGACCACCTCCTGAAGTTAATACGTATTTTCCTTTTTTAGTCTCAGATTAAAAATCACAAGAAAAATATATTTTTCAGTCGCTTTCTTCAATTTTGTTGACAATTTACTTAAATGTAAACAGTCAATAAGGCTTGTATTGCGTTGTCCTCAATTTGCAATTCATTTTCCAGTGCGTCTACATCAAAATTGCTCATTTTTGCATATCAATTTGAAAAATTGGTTTAAATTGAACGCAAGCAACAATTTTATGTAAAAATAGGGATTTTTGTAGTTTTCGGTTTTTTAATAGCTTAATTTAAAAATTAATTTATTAGTTTTTATATTTTTTTTATTTCACCTCCGTAACAATTTTTTCTCTATTATCTGGAGAAGGTCCCATAAATTTTTCTATTCTTACAAAAAATGTTTAGGGGTATAATTATACCTTCAACTCTTTATGTTCCTACGAAATCAGGACTTTTATGACCACTGGAGGTACCAATTATTTTTTTTTCTAAGCAGCTGGAAAATGTCAGTTTCCTGCTTTATATTGTCGACCATATAATAACTAAGACAGAAGATAAAAACAAATCAGTTCTTTAAATTCACCTAAATACTGGACCTGGAATTATAAATCACCCTATGAATCGACACCCTTAAACATTGATCTAATTTTAATACATACATTATTTCATTTTTCCAGTGGTGAGAGTTTTCTTCTGTTGAATTATTGTTGTACTCTCAGCAAGTGGATCTAAATACTTGGACACAAAATGATTAGGCAAATCAACAATGACGTCAGGTGGCACGTGGATGAGTTTCTGACTTTATACGTGACACGAGTTACTGTATTAAAAGTTATCTTCAAGTCGTGGCAAAAACTGCAACACGATACTAATTAGTCAATAACGTGATACTGCGCACATGAGTGTTTATAGTGTTTATGAATGCACGGTCATCATAGTAGGAAGCTGAGATAAGAGAGGCGGATCTTGGTTCTTTGAAGATTGAGTAGCAATTTATCATTTCGCAGTTCAAATCCGGCACGTCTGCCCGAGTTTTCAACCGATTGGTTGTAATAGGCAGGATGGTATTCTTCATCCATGGACCGTTGCACATTTATCAGGATTCAAAAGCTCTACTCTATATTTATTATATGATCGCGATTAGTGACGCAACCCAGTTTTACCTCTAAAGAGATAATCAGCTCCCCCACTCGAGAAAGAATTTCGTTCCGTTTCAATTTGCTGTCTTATTGCTCTTTATAGTCTTTTTATATGGATTTATATGTGACAGATGAGAAAGTAGCAGACTCTAGGTTAATGAAAACAATTTATTGGAAAATTATTTTCCACTCATGTGGTGATAATCTGATGAGAATGTAAAAATAATAGTCAGAAAGCAATACGAAAGTATCTTAAGGAATGAATTCAGCGATCAAGTTAATTATAAAATTACTCCTTCATATAACTCTTTAACATTAACTAGTTGAAATCTAATGTTCAATTAAAAACATTCTTTAGTTTTATGTTTTTATAAGCTGGAATTAAAGTACATCTAATGAAAGTTGAAAAGTTGGTGTTTACTTGGATATTATGCACGCCCGATAAAAGACTGAGCGGCAATTTTTAATCGCATCACGCAGTGGTAGATTTAACAGGTTTATTTAATCTTCAAGAATGTCAAGTTCTTTGAAGATTTTCAAAGTTTGTGATTTATAATTAACGCAGGTTACGTGTAGCTTCAACTCTCTGATATAATTGACTAATTGAGTTAAAGAGAACTTGTAATAGACATATTTCCAAGTATTGATATAACGTCTATGCCATCTGCTTAAGAGAAATTAATTTTAATTCACTGATATGACAATTGGACATAAAAGTCACCAAATTTGATTATCATATTTTAGAAAAAATTTTATATTATAGTTTTTATACTCTTATCGCCAATTGCGCACCTAATTCAGTCTATTGCGATGCACTTGTTTCACTTTGCACGTTTACCATAAAATGAATATTTATCATTCGTTTAATGACAAACTGGATTGAGTTAAGAAAGACTATTTGTAATTCAGAGGAAGAGAATATCAAAGGTTATACTTCTATCTTAGGAAAAAGCAGCATTAAAATACTCTCTAAGCACATTTGGGCAATGTAAAGGACACATTTGTATACAATTTTTAATACTTTAGGACTACCGATAGCAAAATTATTCAGCTATGAAGGACAAATGAAATTATATAATCAAGAAATATAATACTGACTTAAGCAGCTTAAATGAAACTAAGCAAAGTGCTAATGCCTTTTGGTTTTCAAACTAATACTTTACTCTCGCTTATTTGTTGTAATTTTAAATACTTGATTGATAAAGTACTTAAGTATACAAATTGAATACAAAAGTTGACTTTATAGAATTTGTAACGTTAGACGTTTCATTTCTGATAAAGACAAATGATACAATGAAAAACTTCTGAGAAATAAGTGCAAAAACTCATGAATTTAAGCTCATTGTTAAAGAAATATGACATGAGGTGACGATTGGCAATCAGCAAATCTAAATATTTATAAAGTTTCTCAAACTGCATAGTTCTTATGGTTCAGTGACTTTTGACTCAAATCTAAATTTCTTTTTATTAAATTAGGTGCTTCATTACTTAAGAACTTCGATACGAAATAGAAAGATCTATGATAATTGGTATTTTAAAATTCTAAAATGTTTGCATAAAACAATTTCTAGTACACGATATACGTTTCTCAGGTCGTTGGGTCAGTTGGTCATAGACATGGGCCTTTATACTCGGATCTTGAAATATGCATATGATCATATCAGTCGATTTACAATGCGACGAACTTTCTGGGGCAATTCCCCGTCTCGTGATGCAACTTTGTTCAATTCGTTTAAGGGGCAACATTATGGTTCTTTCAGAATATATAATCTCATTAAATTTAAATAATGCATTCAATAAATTTTCACTCGCTAGTTTCGTTTTTTATTTCGGAGCAACGATATTACATTTCCACAATCTGATCGTACTTAATAATGGGTGTACAATTTCCACTATACTGTTTTTATGAAGGTAGAATATATTAGTATGACCCTGAAATTTAGTAGGCCTTTTTCCTGGGAATAACCCTGATCTCAACAAAGTAGTTCTTTGAAAATCCGTCATGGTTTTCGCACCGGAAAAACATACATAATTGCTAATTATTTAATAATACATTGTCAATAAATATGGAAGTGGCACTGCGCGAGTAAAAAATCTAGTTAACATGTCACTCCAAGGATTTTACATAAGTCCTTACGATTTCAATGTTAAAATTTTCTTGAAAGATAATTTAGAATGAATTTTATACTTTTGAATTGAATAATTTTCGTTTATAGACATAGAACGAAGAGAGTAAAGTTCAATGTCGATTTCACAAGGGTTTGAAGTTTTTATTGGAAATCAATTCATCAATTGCAAACTGAATTACCCATCTAGTGGATAAATTCTCTTTCGGCACGTTTCCTGAGCAGACGAAATGATAACAATTTTATTGGTCATTGTGTCTAAATAATTAGCCTTGTTACTTTATTGGGATCATTAATAAAAAAAGAAAACTTTTATTTGAGAGGAACATTTATAGTGTAATACACGCAACATCTTGCATATCCAGCATGACGCAAGTTCTGAAAGAGAAAACGAGTCGTACCCGCGACCTTCAATTTTCATCGCGTGCCAAGATCACATTGGCGAGCTTCAACGCGCATTCAGAAGCATCGATCAATTATATCCTTCCTCCTCGTTACCTCTTCTCGTTACCAGCGACCGCAACCGCATCAGCGACAATACTGATGTTGAATTGAGATCAAGCTAGATTGACTTTTCTTTTGTTCCAGATGTGGATCTTCAGAGCCAAGTCGACGCCTCTTTGATGATGCCGGCTACATATCAAACCATCGTCGCACGTGCTCAGTTGGCCCAACAATGCTGCATTTTGGCCAGAGATCAGGCCAGAGTTTGTGAAATATTAGTCTACGATCAGCATTTACAGCAGCAAGGGTGGTTCGCTGTCATGGCGAATGTGGAAGACGCTACACAAAGTTTACAGTTTGTGGCCGAGCAGTGCCAGCACAGCTTCACACTTTACCAGGCTGAGAGGCAACAGTGCATAGAACTCCTGCAAAAGTAAGCCATGATGTTTAATCTAACGGTACAGACCGAGAATGTCTTGGTAGCTTGATAGTATAGTTTACTTGTGAATTTGTATTACTAGAATGTTGTTTGAAATGCGAAATCTGGAAAAAGTGGGTATTTCTTTTCTTGGGAATAAGTATTAAGAACCAAATTAAAAAAAATAAATGATAGTTAACTATTTATAAACGATAATCAAGATTAATTGGTCTTTTTATACTTTCTTCGTGGTTTGATTTTGAAATTTGTCTAATAGATAAATGAATAGTTTTAGTGAAGATATCGGAATCCTAGCGAAAATTCCAATTCTTCCTGCGTTACGAGCACAAGCAGAAGGTCTTCCTCGTCCGAACGATCTGCCCACAACAGAAGAGCATGATGAAGAGTTGAGCTTATTCAAGTGGATTGAAGAAAGAGATAAACAGTGCACTTTGGAACAAGCAGCTGAACGGTGTTGGAGAGGATTGGAGCAGTGCAATGAGAGAGTCATGGAATCACTGTTAGAAGAGGCAAAGGCACTTATTTTAGATGCAAATAAGCAAGACATGATGGAGATCAAAGGCCTCGGAGAAAGATTGATGGGCCTTGAAAGTTTAATGGTTCAGGCCAAGAAGATCGTTCAAGAACAGGGCGAACTCGCTCATGGATTTATACAGAATCAAAATCGGACAAAAATTGAAGGTGACGCGAGCGTTCTTCCTGATCTTTGCACATCTCACAAACGTCAACTCACTGTCATGTTGAATAACTACAATCAGCTTCGAAACATTCGCAATAGGTGTGCGAAAGCGAAGAAGGAACTATCTAGTAATATCTATTTCCGACTGAAATGGGTCTATCACGTTGAAAAAAAAATATCAGAAATTTCATCGAAATTGACTATGTACCACGATTATTTGAAGCGTCTAAAGCAGTACTTCGAACTACTGCAGCGGGTTCACTTGGCTCCAGAAGTTTACATGAGTGCCATAACAGAAGTGGTCAGGCGAAGGACATTCTCTGAATCGTTTTTGTCCTGGGCTAGCACTTTGGCATGTCAACTCTTGAATGTCCATAATGAAGAACTTAACAGACGACGAGAATTCCACACCAAGTTGCATGGACACTTTCTAAACGACCTCTTCCCTGGCTTGGAGGATATACCTCCACCTTTTGCAACTCAAGCGCCACCGGTTTTCGACAATGCTCTTCCGAAGGTAAGAAAATAATAAATAAAACAAGAAAGACTTATATTTGTATTTAAGAGGGTGTTCAGTCTAGGGTGGTCCAAAAAAACATCAAGTTTGGAATTTTCAAAATGGTTTTGCACTACTGTGTTCCTCTCGCCAAAATAATATACCCGTATTTTTTTTTGTAGGGTCTTAAATTAATATTTAGAGCGTGCGAAGGACATGTTGAAGATACTTTTTCAAAAAAGAACGTTTTAAAAACTTAATATTTAAAGCTATAATTTAAAGTTGAATACAGCCATTTTGGCACTTTTCAGAGACCTTTTTCTATGCCTGTTTATTAATTTTTTTATTTGGAAATTACACTGAAGGAAAGTTTATTTTATGGCGAATAAATAACGTAAAAGAAGAAGAAATTGATAAATAATAACAGTATAAAATATCGCAAAGAAATTCAAGAAGTTTAGACTTTTTTCCTCCTGATACTTTTTTCATAGAAACATAGAAAAATTATTATGAGTTCCAGTAACTCTTTATAGTCATCCCGAGGAGGTTTTTTAGCCTATAAAACATAAATAACCAAAATTAATCAATAATTTGAAGTCCCAGGAAAAAAATAAAATAAATATATCATTTTTAGCAACATATGACACTTACTTTCAATCTTTCCACAGAAAATTTAAGAAGAGACTCTTTGCTGACTTTTAATCCTTTAGGGACGTCTGGATCGTTGATACCGCTCTCTTAGTTCTCGTGATTCAGCTCAGACCACTCAGATTGAAATTTTTTAAATATAGGAACATCCGGTCCAGAAGTGCTTCCGAGACATTCTTCGAAAACTGCTCTTAATATTATTTCAGAAATGTGATGTCAACAAGCTAAATGCAGCAATTTTCTTCCCAGCTTTTCTTCTAATAAAATGCAGCTGCCATTCGTGCGGTCCGAGTTTGTTGACGTTGTGTGAAAGCACATACCAATGACTTTATTAGTCAAACTCTATTCTTCCAACAAAGTCATAACTGCATTAGCTTGAACTTCTCCAGAACCGCTTATTAATTTTGGAACTTCGAGCAATTGGTTGATGTTCGCACCCACAACGAGATCGACTTTTTTTGTTCTTGTCCAAAAAATCTGGAAGATGCTTGCCATCCCATTGAACCACTAATTTTGATTGCACTTTGAGTTTTTCTTTAATATTACATCCGATCTGCTTGCGAACTTTTTGCCTACACCTCCGAATGGATTGCCTCGATGATTGTCTACTAAGTATAGTCCCTTTCAATTTGATCCCAGCATTGCAAGTTGCAGTAGCAATAAGATATGTAGCTTTGCGATCAGATGTTTTTGTTCTATCTAAAACTAAACATGCTTCAGGGCTCCTAATTTTAATTTTTTTTTTAATTCGGTAAATTTTCACTTTTACTGCAACTGCTTTGAAATTCTTCTTCCACTTCACTTTCGGTTTCCATACTGGCTATGTGTTCTAATGGTTCTTTACATTCATCCTCAGATTCTACGAAATGATAATTATTTATATCAGCAAGTAGAGAGCCTTAGTATTCTGCCGTTCCAATTGTCGAGAGCACACTTCTTTATGACTTTTGTACACTATCTTTTTGTTAGATGAATTATTGGATGACATACTAAATTGACAGTCTAGTTTTTCTCGAAATTGAAATTCTTTTACATCTTTAATACAAGAATTTTTATTTTTAGACTTTCCAAGATGTTGCCATTCTTTATGCAAACGCTCTAGTTTCTTAATTGAATTTATTTCATATGTTGTAGGAATATTCGCTGTATCCCAAAACTTCTTGCACTTTCTAACAGTCGATCTGGCACTTTCACGTATAGTTTTTCTTAAAGTTCGATGTTCATAGAAAAAATATTGTAGCACTTGTTTATTGCTTGGCAATTCACTTCCTGAAATTGTATTGTTTTCTTGTCCCACTAAGCGAATACTTTTATTTTGCCGAGTCTCCGTCATTGTAGAAAACAACACTAGAAAATTGTTAAATTCAACAACTTGTACTTTTACAAAGGCAGATCCTTACGCGTCCCAAGTTCAAGAGCTACTACTGTAATTACAGAGAAAGTTGTCAGCAAGGCGTAGAAATTTATTACCTAGCATTCTACCTGAACTTAACAACGGGACGTCTCCCCAATTTCCAAACATTAATTTTGCTCCGAACACTTATATTATAGTCTCCTTCAACCAAAGGGAACTAGAAAATTATTTTCAATGACCCGAAATTTATGCCATGAGCAAAGTTGTACAGTTTCTCAAATAAAATATTACTCCCAATGTTTCTGATTTATAAATTACAGTAATAAAAGTACTGTACTAGGAAAGGAAGATTAATCAATCGAAGTGTTTGATTTCTAATTTAAAAATACCAAACTTTAGCAGCTCTTCACAGGCTCTAAATATTAATTAAAAACCCTAAAAACAAATACGGGTATATTATTTTCGCGAGAAGAATACAGAAGTGCAAAACCGCTTCAAAAATTCCAAACTTGATATTTTTGGACCATCCTAGTGTTCACTTGACCGACAATGACCAGGAAATGACCGTGAATTGGTATTTGTACTGAGAATTTTTTTAAGTTTTAGTAAAAAATGTTTTACTTCAGATTGAGTTCAATGAACGCTCCCAACGTAAGATTCAAAGGATGTCAGTAAAAAATAGGGGAACTAACGGTAGTAATAGATAAAAAGCTAATTATATGAAAACAGAACATGTTCTTCTGGAGCTAATTTAAAATCCATCAAACAAAATATTATTCATTTCCGAAGGTGCTAAGTTCTGATAATAATTCTTTAAAATATGAATTACAGCTTACAGCGGAGGATATGGATTCTTTGAGAAAGCAGTTTCCAGATTTGGCTCTCAGCGTATCATCTCCAGATCTCAACAGCATCACACAGTTCTTTTTCTCCAAGAGTTTAAGCGAAGGAAGCGTGGAAAGCAACAAAGACAAAGAAAGTACTTCAATGCCTGTTGATGTTTCTTCTAAGGACCAAGAACTGGCTGTGGTGAGACCTCAGATGCTGGTCGACAGGTATGTAATTCAAATATTAAATGAAGTAATAAGATAATATAAATAAATGAAAAATAAATGGACTTTTGATTAAAATCGAACCTCTACGTTTCAGAGGAGATTTTGAGTCTGAGACTGACATGGAGGAGTTTGAGAAGATAGGCCAAGGAACAATGGACTCAAAGCTGAATTACTTCGGGGGTATGAAACACATACAGCAGAAGGAATTGGAGGTTGGTGTCCAGCAAAGTACATCCTTGGGTTCCTCAACTTCGACTAATATTTCCCCGTTAAATTCGAAAGGCACTGATTTAAACCGATCTTCTTCATCGAGCGAACCTGGATCCTATCATTTTCCTCACTTGACCACAAGCGAACGATCTCAGCTTAGCCCGCTAACCGAATGCATTGAAAACGGTGCATCCGGCTCGCATCATCTCATGTGCTTCCCAGAAACATTCAGTAATGTTCCATTATCCTTGATTTTCGACATTCCTAATACCTCGAGTCCAAATTCTTCCACCTTATCTCAACCCATAGGGTGCGACGGTCAGTCAAAGGAGCATCAACGCCAACAACACTGCGGAAGTGAAGGCAGCAGTCCCGTCGGTATAGGAGGCGCTGATTTCATGGGTACTGAATTTTACATGGACGAATCACTGCCGAGCAGTCTCAGCGAACATCCAACCGACAGCCAACATCAGGCTATCGTATCCCTTCTCCAGGTACTGGACGACTTACAGCTCGCTGAACAATTTCGTAGTCGTAGCCGTAAACGTTCCACTACCACGTTAAGTTACTTTCCCTTTCTTTATTTCTTCTTTTTGCTATCCTTTTATATTCAGGGATCTAATTACCTTCCTGATTCGCTGTTGTTACAATTCTTTACCTTCATAGATGTGGAGAACACTTGCCTTGCATTTGTATCTGCAGTTTTCTCAGGGTGTCGACCGGACTGAGAAACCAGGAATTGTATTCTCTGGAAGAAAACATTTTTAAAATGATATACACAAAATTTCCTTTTTACTATTTCTTGAATTGTTTCTTTGAAAAAGTCTGTTGAATCGACACCCTGTTTATTGCTTTGATTCACTTTCGGTTAAAGTTTAATCAGAATACTCTTGGATATTTGAGGAGAGTTACTTACTTTTCTTTTCATATAAAAACTTGTCTTAAAAAATGTGTAGATTGAATCAGATGACAGTAATATTTTGCCGAAAGTGAACCCAGACTTCCACAGCCTGTGCTTGTTCCCAATGAACCATTAATAAATATGTCTTGTTGCTTGTAAAGCTAGCATGTACGTATACCCAATTAGCCTCAAATTTGCGTTCAAATGTATGAAAAAGAGAGAACGAGAGACGTGAGCGCTTGTCTCTTTTAATTTTTTCAGGATAGCTGCCGTCGCACTCTTTTCCGACCTCCCAATCCCAGTATCTTTCCAAATTTGCGATCATGCCATTCATGTGAAAAACCATTTACATAAATTAATGGTGGCACTTTTCGAACAAAATTATCTTAAACCCTAAAACAATTTATATAAAATAAGCCTTCGATCTTTTTCCTGGGCTCGTCGTAGACTGTCTAACGATCGTGAGTCCTATAAAAGATCGAGTAAATCGAAAGTAAGTATTTTGTGCAAAATATCCAACTTGCTTTGTTTTAGGAAAACCTTGGAAACTCTCAAGATGAAGTGGAACGACTAAAAGCTCTTTTGAGAGTGATGAAGACTGTCTTTTGCGACGCACTTCAAGCCTTACGGACTGAACTTGCGGAATTGAAGGGAAACGTGAACTTGGAGAAAAACGGAATTGTGACGACGACGGAGCAACTAAATCAGACTATAATTCTCTACTCGAGCGAGTGTAAACGTTTTGTTCAAGAACGTGAGCAAGAATTGGCAGTGGATCATGAACTCGAGATGGCAGATATGAAGAAGATGTTGCAAAATCGGGATGAGGATATTCGCAATTTGAAAGATTCTATTCTAGAAAAGGAAACGCAAGTTGCAGAGCATGAGCGACTTTTGACCACAATGAGACAGACTTTGGAGAGTGAGAAGGCGGAAGTTAGTCTGATGCAATCTCGTTTTCATGGGCAGCTGAAAGAAGCAGTAGAGCAAGCTAACATTGAAAAGGAAAACGCTCTTAAAGATGCAAATGAAGCTAGAATTTTGGAAATCACGGGTCTTACAAATTCATTGACTGAGTGTCGAGACAGGATTCAAGAGTTGGAAAAAGAACTATCTATGGCACGTGCTGATCAACAAAGGCTCATTAAGGAAGCCTCTGACAAAATGCAGGTAGATTACAAAACAGAATTGGAAAGTATCAGAAGCAGATTCAAACTTATGGCTGCTTCCACAATGGAGAAAAGCCCCAGTGATTCTAGCCTCGAGAAAATTGAGGTAAGATTCTAATAATTCTAGCCCTGTATTTATATTTTTCTCTGGTTGCTTATTTTTATTCTTTCAATTATAGAGATCAGACGTAATCGAGTTGGCGAACCACGAAGCAATTCTCGCTCAAGTTAAAGAAGATATGAAGATGGAGAAGGACGCGGAAATACGTTTTGCTATAGAAAAAGAAAGGGAGAAGATCACAGCTAAATTGGATCAGGAGCTCCAAATAGTCAGGGAAATGGTGGAAGATAAAGAGAGGGAGATGGAAATGCACAGAGCGAGGGAATTATCTTTAACTGAAGAGTGTGAACGCTACAAAAATACCATCAGTCATTTGACTGAATCCGAAAGCATGATTAGACAAGCTCTGAGCAAGAAGGTATTTATATTAATTCATGAACTCAGAAGATCCTATTTCCCTATAAATACAAAAATGGATATAATTTCTTTACATTTTCTTTTCAGGTGGAAAATTTTGAATCCTTTAAAGTACAGCTTGAGAATAAAATGGCAGCGGAAAGGAAAATTTTGGTACAGAGGGAAAACCAGGTTTACGATCTCAAGGTGGAGAGAAATGAATTGCGTCAAGAATTGAAGTGCGAGAGGACAAAGAAACAAGGTCACGACGAAAATTTGGAGACTGATGAAGAGGACGATCATGCCTCAGAGTCGAAGAAAGTCAAGTTGGAAGCTGACAATAATCCGGCCTATTTTTCCAGAAGACTGAAAATGCTCGAGGATGATAACAAAAGGCTGAGTGCAGAGTTGATTACTATACGCGAAGGAAAAGAGATGATAGAGGCACTTGTACAGTCTTTGGAAGCAGATAAAATGCGCTTGGAGATTGAATTAGTCAAGGAACGTTCAAAACGTAGTTTCACTGGTGATTCAGTTGGTTCTCCCTCCAGTGTATCAACGGAAGGACGTGATAAGGACATGAACAGTTCAGTTTCAGTGGTTGCGGAATCGACGTCTCGAGATGTGACTACAAGTCCTGAATCTCATCATCGAGATGCTATGTCTGCCTCAACCTCCACTCAAATTCGTGAGATGAGGCCAAAAAGTACAGTTGGCCTCGTACGAAAAGGACGAATAACCACCACGAGCTGCAATCCTGGAGATTGTGTTCTTATTCTTTGGGACCCGCATCACAGAAACTACATCGTTTTCCAGGAATCTGCCACATTATATTTCCTCAATTCAGACTGCATTGATATTCTGGATTTGAGAACCGACGCTGACGGAGTCCCAAAACAAATCGTTATTTCTGCCGAAGTTGTTGACAAAGAATATTGCCATGCTAGAAAGGTGAGAGGAATTTTTAAAATATATCTTCTGTATCCCATGATTGCTTTTTTATTTTGTAATATTTTTGTAGACACGATCAAAAGTTTCCATGTTTTATGTTTTTTTATTTTAAAAACATTTACAATTATTTAAAAAAAATTCTAGTGGTGTAATTCTGTTACAGCTGAATTTGTTTAATGAATCAGATTTAATAATGAATATAACTTTTATTGTAGCCGGAGAATCGATTCCGAGTGCCTAAAGGAACGAAATTCTACCGGGTTCGAGTGAAGCCGATAAAAAGGGTTGAACCAGGCCAACCAGCCAAGAGCCAGTAATTCGGAAAAAAACCGAGCGATCTCCGATTCTTGCCTGGCATAAATGTGCTGTGATTGCGGAATCGTGTTACTTGGGATAGTTAACGACTGCACGAACCTGACAGTCAACAATTAAATACGTTCGAGAAGTTTCGTCCCAAGATCGTCGATTCCCGAGTACGTCTTCGCAACCATCTGAATCCTCGGATCAATGCCAGAACGTACTAGAGCCTCAAGACGTTTCCTTGAATTACACAAACTCGTATGAAGGTAACGCTTCGAGGGATATTTGCAGTTTGGCTATTGCGAAATGAGACGGAAGGATGCGGTGGCGTTTTAATTGTGATATAAATAATTTTTAACGAGTGAAACATATTTGTCGAATGCTGAGATAGTTGCTGTGACTGAGAGGAAATTTGTATTCTTTTTTTTTCTTCATATAAACATTACAAACGACACGAATGTCGTCATTACTGTTTTTCTTTAGTTCGATATGGAGATCTCACGTAAATAGAGTCTCTCTTTTTTTTTCATACGTCGATCTGGAACGGCGTGACTGGCACGAATGTTTCCCCGGTACTTGGTCCCGTCGGACCAATTTACATAAAATCTATGAATTTTGTGAATTCTAGAAATAAGTTTTACTATCTTTAAAATGCTTCGGACGTACACTTTATATATATATATATATATATATATATATATATATATATATAAAACTATTATATAATATAAATCGCATATAAAATACGTG
>JAUEJJ010000013.1:3842471-3865004 GCA_032164275.1 Synergus coniferae | reverse complement strand
CCTATGATATAATATAAATCGCATATAAAATACGTGCAATATTCACGTTTGGGATATCATAGACGTAAGTCGATTTTATAAAACGCAGTCTTTTAAGTACGTCATGGAAGTGATGGAAGCATAATCAACGCGATATATATATATATATATTGTAGAGATATTCTCGTGGATCGTTTTTCCATTTCCAATTTTTGCTTCATCAGAGCTTCTTACATTTTAATCTGTAGATTTAAGACTCACACTTAGATTTAAAACATCACACTTAGGTTTAAGACATCACACTTAAGCAGGAAATATTATTTAGAAGATCGCCTCCAGTTCAAATTCCATTGATAGAAATCAAGAAACTGAGATTTAAATTTCAGAAACGAATAAAAGCACCTGTCATGTCGGTTAATGACTTTGCTTTTATTCGTTTTCCGAAGACCAGTTTCTTTTCGCTTAGAAAATCGTTTTTAGTTACGTTACTAAAAATAGACGTAGAAATTAATTTTTAAGAATTACCGACGTTCAGTTAAAGTAAGCGTTCTTCTGTAAGGTATTACTATAAACTAAAGCGCGATCTAAGCACTCGTAGTATCGCATAATAGCTGTGATCGTTAGAATCCTTTGACATTTTCACTTCTCTTTAGCCAAATCGATAATCTCAATCTCATTAACGTTTAATGACTGTAGGTTTACCAGAGATTCAACTCTCATCCCTTCAGGGAACAAAGGTCTCTTAACTTCTGATTCACTACTGACGAAAGAATAGTGCAAACTGGATATTTGCGTGCAGAGATAATATATGCGCTGATACGTAACATAAAAGATAGAAAAAAAAATCGATGCTTTTGTAAGCATCCCGTCTCTCTCTGTATTTTCTATTCTGTAAATAAGGTGCGTATTTATTATTCACAAAACTGCACCAATCTATTAACATCATTGCTTTCTCATCATCTTAACTCTCTGGCAGAGTCACTCTACCTGAGTGTCTATTGATCTGAAAAGATTGAAAGAAGTATCAAGAATAGTTTTCAGATTCAGAGATACCCTGTGTACCCGTGTACTTGGGAGTTTGTGCTTTAACAATAATCGACGACCTTGTCGCGTTTCCGTTTTTTTTTTTGGTTTTGTTGATTACGTTTTATCTTTACTGTGCACACAAGTTGCGATATAATCGTGGGTAGAGGAGTTTAACAATCCGCACGGGATTTTCTTAATACGTATTCTTTTATGAATGATGCGTCATTTAGTAAATGGTAACAGATTTGTAGGTACACGTAATGATAAAAGTAGCGTAACTGATAAGCCCGAGAATCAAAGCGACGTGCCTGTAATGTAAATATATAACAAGGCTTCTCGATGTTGTTGTCAACGACTCCCGTACCAACAAAGTTGATTCCGGTGCAGTTGCTTAGATTAATTCGTTGTCCTTTAGTGATTTACGCTAGACGCAAAGATTCCCAAATTTATCTGAGTGAATAATTAAATTACAAGATAGGCGAACGATTCGAAACGCAAGATTTCTGAAATTTCGTCTAAGTGAAGAAGTAATACTTGTATGGGAACTTAATTATTTTTTAGTAACCTTGCCTAGTTAGGTTTGTCTCATTTTTTGTACCTAGATCCCTAAGGTGACGTAATATGTGCGATGGTATAACGATAATTTCGTAAATTCCATTGGATAAAACGACAGAAGCTAGCATTAGTTTGAGTATTTTTATTGTTAAGGTTTGGCCTTCGCCAGTAACTTACAAGAAATAGCATCCGTTCCATTGAGAATGACTCTGATAGCCGGTGATTTGTTTCCGGTCTAGAAATCAGTAGTTTTTATCCTTCTGAAAGTAAAAAAAATGAAATAACATTAAGTCATTCGGGGTGGAATCTATTATTATGAAATATTCTGAGCTGATATGCTGAGTTAAATGAAATAGAAAGCTTGAAATTTCATCATCCCCTCTGACAAAATGTCGAAATTGGAATAACTGACACTTGGTCATTTTAATAATATGATAGTGTTATCTTGCATATTTGAATCACGAGCAGCTAAATGCTTCTGCAGACATCTCTTTGTTCATTTTCATTGATTCTCAGCCGTTCCGTTAGTTTAATACTATTTTTGCTGTCTTTAAAGGGTAAAGATATCGTGCATATGTAATCGAGATGAGTAAAATTGTAAAATCGTGAGAGTATCTGTTATATGAGTAAAGAAATTTCAAATAAACCATTGTGACTTTTACAAACAAAATCCGATTTTTCATTGTTAAATCCTGTTCTGTTGACTTTTTTTCTCATTTAAAATAATTTTGTTTCAGATTGAGGACATGGATAAATCAAGAAACTTCTATTAGAGTGCAACTAATGATATTTATTTATAATACAAGTACATACAAATGAAAGCCGTCTAAATTACACCTAGTGATTAGGAACGTAATTTTGCCCTGTTTGAGAACAATTTGTCAAAATGCCAGCCGAGGTTTCTTCTTCACCGGAACTGCACAACATCCCGACCAGAGTGTAGTCGACAAAGGATGGCATTTCTAGATCCGGCACATCTCCATAGTCAACAGAATGACTATTACCAACAGGAACTTGAGGAAGTCTCGTATCAAGAACCTCACATGTATAATGACACCTATCATTACTTGGATAAAAGAAAGGCTCCGGACTACTCTGGGAGTGCACGACTGTGTCATTCGTATTCTGATCAGAAAAGAGTCTCTCCATAACTGCAGAATTTTGTTCCTGACTTCCATAACTGAGTCTTTCATCCAAGACTCTTTGACCCTGATGAGGCGATCGATTTGAGGTGGGACTTTTATTGACTGGTTCAATTACTTGATATCCATTAAAGTTGGAAAATGCAGAATTGTTTTCAACGTTGGGAGACCGTCTAGGATGAATTTGTTCCAAAGGTTGACTTTTGTTAAGATCTTGAGGTTTCTGGTAGACATAAGCACATCTTTCATCCAGGACGTCATTTTCTTTATGAGATTCAAAACCCGCAAAATTAACCCGTTCTTCTGGACACCAATAAGACTGGTTTTGATCGTTTTTTCTAGTTTCGTAGTCTTTCTGATTGTGAGTTCTTGGGTAATTGTGATAATTTATCGTTTCTCCCAGAGAATGATTTTGATTCGCGTCCTTACTCATGGGATAACTGGTCATAGGCCTCCGGGTGGATTCAAAATCTTTGTCAGCTTCGAATCCGTGGAACTGGAGTCTGTCTTCTTGTTGATGAGGAGGAAGACTCAAGTGGCTACTGCTGGAATCTTCGCTGAGGAGTTGAGACCAGTAGTGATCTTGATTCTCTTGTTTTAATTCGTACTTTATGGTCCCACTTCCAAGGTCTAATACGCTGGATGGTGACCTGGCGATGTCTTGAGCGTTTATGGGGAAATCGGGTCTTAAGGGTTGATCCAGTTGGAAAATTTCTTCAGGTTGGAAGAGATCTCCAGTGAATGAAGGAAAATCTGGGTATGCTGCTTCTTGGGGAACTTGACTTGGAAGGCAGTAACCAAGAGTACTTTCGTGATTTTGTACTGAATCTTGCATCCAGTAGGAGGTGTCCGTTGATGGGGTTTGCTGGGTGTATATTCCGTTGTTCTGATGCTGATGAGAGGATTGGTAGGGCATGTTGGACTGCAGTCCGCAAACACATTCGAATGGTGAGCATGAACAAGAGTATCCTGGAAATCAAAAAGATTCTTTTAGTTAATTACATAAAAATTAATTAAATAATTTTTTAACTTTAGATATTTCTAATTTATTATTAAATTATTGTTACTAGAATATAAATCTCCATACGTATTTTATAAAATATTGCGAACATTAGACATGTTCGAATTAAAAAATCCTAATTATATTTATCTGTAAATGGCAAGTGTCATTCTAAAAAAGTTTTTGAAGTTTAGAATTTTAATTTTTCATATTTAAACACTCTTTATCAAAAGAGATTGAAGCAAATTTTAACTTATAAAGACTTATTTATTGCTAATTTAATTAATAACTTTCATTTAATTGTGAATACTTTATTGTATTTTTAATCAATTCAGTTAATTTTGAATTTAATTTATCCTAAATTAATAAAATAATCGAAGTTGAATGGGAAAGAAATTTAAATTTAAAAAATAGAACACTTTAGTTCCAATAATCAACACAAGGTGCGCTGTCGAAAATTCAAACGGGCAATTTGGCGGTTTTTGATTTCAGTATGTATTTCGGAATTCGTTTTCCTGTTCGGTCTGTCCATAATTTAGAGTGATTTTATTCAGATTACTTAAGTATATTTCGCCTGTTTTTAGTAAGAAGGTATATCAGTGAATTAATAGTGAGCCGTGAAATGTCTTTGGGAAGATAAATCGTTTCTTAAATGAGACTTTTTTACGCGTTTTATTTTACTCAAAAAGCAGGTTAGGGTTCCAGTGTGGTAATTGATCAGTATTTTTAATAATCTAAATTCAATTATTAATATAAAGTTTATTGAAGAAATAATTTTTCAATTCCCGTAATTTCAATCTTAATCATTATTACGATTAATCAAATAAATATAGAAGAATATAAAATCAAAACAGAAATTAATTGTGTGGAGAGTGCGTTTCGTCCTTGGTGTCCGTTTGTGTTTTTGTTTACGTCTCGGTCGAAGGGCAATTAGGTATAGTTAACGATATAAATTTGTTATTTATAATGGAATAGCATTGCTTGCTCGAGTCCACGCCCATTAAAAATTGTCGATTAATTTAAATTAGTCTTAAAGGCGTTAAATTAATAAAAAAGTAGGTTACATGAAAAGAAATTTGAATTAAAAGAAAACACTTTAGTTCCAATAATCAACGCAAGGGGCGCTGTCGAAAATTCAAACGGCGCAATTTAGCGGGTTTGGATTTCAGATTTTCATATACATTCAAAGATATAGAACAGCATTGTTCACTTCAATGCGAGTTTATTTAAAATCAGTGAATAAGTGACTACAGTGATAGTGAGACAATTAAAGGATTGTGATTTTTTTACTTTCTATTGTGAAGGGGGCAGCAACGAGGAGGGATTGGAATTCATTAAAATCCTTGGCTATCAAAATAAGGTAGGAATAAAACAAAAAAATTATAAATGCGCAAAGTGAGTAATATTTTGTAGAAATATTTTATAAAATTTGTGATGTATTAAAGTCAAAGTTAACCAACCTTTATCGGAAATAAGAGGTGGGGGTTGAGGTGTTCTTGCAGGTCCTTCCAGGGCTTCTGTATTGGGCCTTTTAGTTCCTCTGAGAGACATTAACTAAAACAGTAATTCTATTATTAAAGTTTATATGATAAATGTTAATTATTTGATATATTTTATAGGTTATAAACTATTATATTACAAGGTTGCCCTTTTAAATCTAAAATAATCGAAATACAATAATTTTCTCTGTTGATTAGGGTAATCAGAGTCAAGGTCAAATATGTTTTAATAAAGGTGTTGGATCCAAATTCTAATTGTTAGCTCAAAATTAAAAATATTAAAATTACATATTTTTTTGCTTTTTATCCATAATTCTATTTAAAAAATGATTAATTATACAAAGCCAAAAAGAATATATTTATGTAATTACAATATTATCAAGTAAAATAAGGAAGTCGAATTTTGAAATTAGAACTTGGTTCCAATACCTTTAACAAAATTCAATAATTAAATCAGTTTTTTGATATGAAGGTATTTTCTCAATGTTAATTACATTCCGAAGATGCTCTCTTTATCCCCAAAATAATAGAAACTCTATTTTTTCTGCTGGGCAGTGTTAAGATCAAATCTGTTTTTAGTAAAACAAATTTAGTTCAACTTTTTTTAATAAAAGGAGTAAATATTTCGTTGAAAAAACGAAGAAAGTTATGGTTTTTACCTTCGTGCCGAGTGCAGCTTCTCTTGCTAGCATAACAGCTAGACCCCTGACTCTTCTACCGGCACCAACACTTCTTCTCGCTTCCGAGGTAGATTTCGCTTCCGGTCTAGGGTGATCATGCTGTCCTTTTGCTTGAAAGAATATTGCGTGATCTGTGTGTCTCCAAAAATGAGTCACAGGATAACCACAATGTCCACGACAAGAAAGAATTTGTAATCGGCCTATGCATTGTCTATTTGGACAAGGCTTTCCTTGTTGCTTCTTTCTAGCCTGAAAATTATGGATACAATCAATAATTCGGAATCAGACTTTTATTGAAATTTACAATAATATTTCATTACGTAATTATTCTACTTTCATCTTCTTCTTTCTCTCAAAATCTCCTAGTCTTATAAATTTCTAACAAGGAAGGTTACCTATAAGTGTGTCCGCCTCCGATTTGATTTCACTGAAAATTATATTTTACAAGTAATTATTCGAAAACTTTGAAGGGTGATTTTATCCCCTATATAAATATGTATTTGGCCACGTATAAAAAAACACGTGTACCTTATTTTTTAGAGTTCGAAAGCATCCTTCAGAACAAATCAAATCGGAGGCACTGAGGCAGACACTTTTGAATAACCTTCCTAGTAAGTAATCTTTTTTCATATACCGACCCATTTGTCAAACTAATTAGAGGCAAATTGGAGCTTCTTTATAAGCAAATTGTGATACCATCATGGTGATATGCTAGAGGGCAGATAATCTTGACGACAGGATCGTAAATGCTTCGTACCTTGTCGCAAATTGCTGGCCGAAGATGGACTCTGCCGCCTCCGGGTAAAGTGCACCCTTGCGAGCAAACTAGAACTCCTAGACAAGATTTCTTGAGTATGCTCACGTTGTGATTGTTCGTATTTCTCATTGCCCATCCGGAAGCGTGTCTTCGTGCCTCTTCACAATCCGGTCCATAGACCCTCCTCACGTGACCATCTGCCCACTCGCACCACGGATCGTATTCGATGACCTTGAAAAAACGTGACGTTGAGTAACGAAAGTCTCGTGAGGACATATATACCTTGTTGACAAGCGAGCTAAAGTTACTATATTCTACTGATTAAAAGTACATGGCATTCATTGTTTGCAAATTTTTATATCATCTCTTGACTTTTTCATTTTGATTCAAATATACATGTTTACAGTATATTGGAGGAATTGATATAAAATATCTCACCCTTGGAACGTTTGGATCATTGATGTCCCATTCTTGATGGGGATGTTGCTGTTGCTGGTTTCCGGCAACAGTCGCTGACATCGTCGGCGACCCCACACGACTCCTAAAAATAATAATTGAATCTTTAGTTGCCACTTTAAAAATCTGTACCTTCAATTTTAAGTGATGAAGTTTGAAACGGCTCTGATAACTTGGATATTTTTCCAATCACATAAGATTTATATAGGGAAAGAATTAATGAACTGGCATTTACTTTTCGCTTTAAAATAAAATCAATATATATAATTGATATTAAATATGTGTACATATTAAAGAACGAGTCATTGAAAGTAATGATTCGAAGTCCGAATTGGAAAACGAATGGGGCACATCGATTTCCCCTGACAATGCTAATTGGCATCTGTGTAAAGACATTAATATTATTTTCGTTGAGTCTTATGCGGACAACCCATCGAATGAAGGAAACGAACGTGTTTTGCTATATACACACAAGAGTCATGATTTACACTTGTATATAGTTTATTCGTACGTATTGCTGAGGGAATTCTTGCGGACGCCTACCGGGCAAACGTCGCGATGGCTGTACATATGCAACAAATTATTATTCAAAATTTAATTGACACGCGGTGGGCGACGGTAAACGGTGGAGTTGCTTCGGTGCTCGTAGATGGAAAGTTGCCGGCGCGTGCAAGAGGAAAAAAGGGGTACCTCCTGGGGCGATTTACGAATCTAAGGTCCTTCTTGGTGATAAATCGTGATTCTTCGATTCGAAGTATAAAAAAATACACTTGTAATGACTTCAATAAGTCTTTAATCCATCTTTTTAATCGATTGCTGACAACATCTGGACTTTTTTAAAGACCAGAAAACTTGATAATTAATTATATCAGCAAACATATAAACATTTTCCTACTTTATTTATACGAGTTGACGTATCATTCAAATGATAAATCAAATTCTGAAGATATAATTTGTTGCACAAAGAGCAATTTGTCAGCTCAATATATATCAGCAAAATCGGTGGGAACTTTGACATCTGCGATCGAAGGACTACATAAGCGAAGGTCTAATTTAGCATTGCGCAATCGCTTACGACGTGTCGCCGCAATCGAGATAAAATCCCAATTTATGGTACACACCGGTCGTACCTTGTATTATACTTATGGGTGCTCGTGGGTGGCCTGACAAGATATTCGCCGACTTCCCGGAATTCTCAGTCGCGGATCCGCACCAGGACAACGATGAGATCGATAGACGAAAACGCGAGAAAATTATGGCGCCTTGAATCGTATACACGGAACAGATACTCGCTTTACTAAATCTGCAGTTAAAAACTAAACTATCAGTTGGATATCATATAATATTCGTATACCTCAGAATTATCTAATCCCCTACGGTTTAGTCAAATCTTCACTTCGAATCAAGGGACTTACATAATCCTGAATCCCATCAGAGAACTTAATCTTGAAGGGATGATAAGGTTTTACTATCAAATTGTATATATGCTGAATCTGATAGGCCTACAAAGAAGTAACATCTTAACGTCTTGCTTTAATATTTAGTGTTGATTTTTATTTATTGAGCTGATTATGATGCGAGGATCATTTCAAAGCTGTTCTTTCTGATAACAATTATTGTGGCCATCATTCGAGTCTAATAGAATAAAATACGGACGTGTAAACAGCTCTGTCAGAAGTCATTGACCATGAGTGGCACGCGGATGGAAAACGCCCACCCAAAACTGTCGCGAACCTGCTCGAGAAAGATTAACGATTAGAGGTTAATCGAAGGTGCAGTCGGAATCGTCTTATGTCAAGGTATGGAAAAGAACCCTCAAAATAAAAATGGGTAAAATACGATCGTCAGATTCAGCAAATACAATTAAGACTTCTTCGACCTAATTGGTTGAAGAACTCTTCTTCAGTTATTGCTTCAGCTAGGATATCTTCTCTGAATATGACTAAACGTAAATTCGAACTATTTTAAATAGAGAACCAAGTAAGGGAATCATATTAAGTAAGATCCTCAGAGATGTCTATATATTCTAGAGACAAAATAGGCTCAACCCACGGGAATTTGTCTACGGCTCTACGGTATTCGCGAGTTACACGTCGGTTTCTGGATTTTATAGAATCGCGCGCAAACTCGGACGTTTACGATCTTCAGACACCTACTCGAAAATTTTTCATCGTCTCTCCACACAACCTCCTCTTTAAAGAGGTCTAGACACCTCAGAGATGGGTTCTTTAAACATATTTTGAAGCAAATTCATAATAATCAGGTTTTATGTTCTTTGTCATCTTCAACAAAAGTTTTCGTTTTTCTTTGAAAAGAAGTTTCAGTCAAGATTCTTGGTTTCATCATTCTCAGTTCGAAGACTGCTCTACAATTAGTTCCGAGAAACATTTTTCTGTTCCAATTAGGCAAACGTTCATTAGATCGGAGTGTGCATTGGTCTCAGTGACAGGATACAGCTCGGGCTATTGCGGGAGAGAAGAGAGAGTATTTTGTATTTGAGAGGGAGGAGGAAACTCAACGGGGTGAATGATTGCCCGGATCGGTGATAAAGTCATCGCCTTTAGCACCGCGTAAGATGATACATCGGCCGGCGATGCAGGGCCGAGATTGCAGCAAGAGACGAACGCGTACACGCACACGCGTGTCTGTAGTACATAAAGCGCGAGTATTTACCTCCGAGCACCTAAGTCTTGGCTCGTGGAGGACCTACGAGCACGGGCCACGTTTTCAGGGCCGGTTCCCATAAATTTTCTTGCAAGAAAGTCTCGATTCCGGAATTTCGACCCTAAATAACGTTCCAAAGAGAAAGGAAAAAAAAACACATCAAGATGATAGTCTCCATTCGTTCGGATTTATTAATTTTAAGAACAAGAAAAGTCGCTCATTTAAATTCGAATATATGAATCAATTTTTGATAAACTGGTTCCCATAATTGAATGGGAGATACGTTTAATTAGACATTTGTATAGTCGAAGGGTCCAATTTTGGAATTATATAATATCTTGTAGAGATGAATGATGCGGAAGTAATATTGTATTTGGAAGGAATAAAATGATGGAGCAAATGTTGCGATAAAATTCGATAACTAAATTTATTTTATCGGATTAGATGCTTATCGGTTTTATACATTCGTGGGTACATTCGGCCCTGCAACTTTAGATATTAAACGGAAGATATGTTCGCGAGTCAACCACTAAATATCTTGGAGGCGTCGGAAAAAAACTGCACGAGGGTTACCAACCAATCTTGGATATTCGGATCTTCACGCCAGATTATAGAAAGAGGTCCTGGACAAGTTAATTCCTCGACTCTGGGGCGTCATCTCAAAAGGGAAAGAATAGCTATCAAAAGTTCGGATTAACGGAGATTTGCAATGTCGCTCGTGCTAATTAGAAACTATTCGGGATTATATATAAATGATTCGGAAAAGATTAATAGTTCTATGTTGATAAAAAACATCTTAAAAACGATTTGCAACTTTCCTGTCATTTGTTAAATGTGATTTTCCATACATACAAAAACCTGACAGACCCAAAAAAAACTTTTTTTTACATCCTGTCATCAAACTTATTGGAATATGAATGACGTTAATTTTAATGTGGACTGAAACAAACGAGTGACTCTTAATCGGTTGAGTACTCCATTAGCAAAGGTATGTAAATAATGAAAATTTCTGATTGTTGTTAAAACACTATAATACAATTATTAGAATTTATGAAAAATTCTTCACAAGGAAAATTCAAATTAAAACTTATTTTAGAGTACTTATTAGAGTTTTATATTAAATACATATTTTTTTGAAGAATCCAGATTCTTGGATGAGCTCCAAATTGCTTATTGTTTTGGAATTATTATTTCATAATTGCGCCCATTGCATTAGTGTGCCCTAACCGTTAAAACTGTCAGCTCCCACTTGACAAGGAGATAAAAAGGTCCTGCGAGAGTATGGGTTCAAAGAGTTCTTCACGGCCTTACGATCCGAGATAAAGAGGATCGTCTTACCGGAACATTCATTTAATCTGTCTTCGAGGTGTCGTCCTGTGATCAATGGCAGGGTGAACATTCCTAATCGAATTCACACACAAACTACCATATAATCAAGTCGGTTTGATCTCTTTTCGTTTAAAGAATACTAAAAGCAACTTGATGCGTATGAGCATAAGAAAGCAATCTAATTTGTATATCTATACGAATCTGGTGTATCCGATTTGGCAAGAGAGATGTAGAAATTATATGCATGGGGTTCTGATTAAGGATCATTATGAAGAATTATACTATCTTCAGTCGTTCCAAACAAAAAGACTTTACAACTTTGATATTTCTCTATCAGAGGACTTATTATTTCAATCCTAAGCGAATTTCAAGGATTACCTTCACCGACTGTAGACAAAAACACAATTCGAGCATTATCAGTGACTGAGGAGAATTAAAAGTATCAGGACAAGGATGATTTCAAAGGTCGTTCGATAAGGTAACAGTATATATGTAATGGTTTGAGATTGCTCTGATCAAAGATGGAGTCGTCGAACAAGGACGACTATAGGTGGTTAATTCAACCGAAAGCACCTCTCGCGATGCCAATCCCGAACGTAAACTCAATGCTAGGTACTAGGATCCCAGCCAACCAATCCGACTGAGTGATAACGCCCACACGCCAATGAGAAACTCGCAGAACGCCCACTGATTAGATACGAGGGTAAACTATAAAGGGAAGAGAAATCGATCTCAAATAGCCAACATCCACTACGTCAAGAACATCTTTTTTATGGTCCAGGAAGTCGTCAATTTTTTTAGGAAACGCCCTATTGTTACTTGAGTTTGAATTTTAAGTAAAGGTTTTTCGTTTTTGAGGAAGTTAGTTACAGAATTGAATGTTGTTTTTTTCAAGTTGAAATATTTATTTAAAGTATTTGATCAAAAGAGGTTTTTAGAACATGAAGGTTCCAAGTCAGAGTAGTGATTGGATTATTGTTTTTATTCAGAAAATAGATGGACTTGAATGTTGAATGGAAAGAATATTGAATGCTAGATCAGAGATCAGTTTATTTTGATACCAGATCTTCATTAGCTAAGGTGATAATGTTATGAAATTATGAAAAAGTTCTGTGTTAGACCCAATTGTCAGGAAGAGAAAGTCTTTTGTTTTTTGAGATGGACAGAGATGTCATACACTATAAAAATTGGAAGTTCTCATGTTTGATCAATTTGTTCCAAATTAAATTTCTTAATTAAATTATTGATTAAATCATTTAATCATTAGTCTAAATCATTGATACTTACAGTACAACCATAGTCGAAGTTCCTTGAAGAATGATGACTTGACTCAGCTCAGTGACACTCGTCTCATGCAATTATCACAGTCCTCCTGAGGACTAATCTTTGGTTCGAAGCAGAATTGTTTAAACACTTCACTGACTAGTAGTTAATAGTCCAGTTATATTTGGCACACAAGTTAACAACACCCTCGAGTATTAACAAAGTTCACAAACTTTTCTTAAAAATCACGGTATTATCCTACGAAACAATTTAACTATTTAGTATTCCCTATGAATACTCGTTTCTTATTCTTAAAATCCTGAAAGTCGGCTGTGTTTTTTTATAAACTTAAAAAATCGACTGATGTGCGCAAGAACGCGCATGCATACGACTCAGTGTCGCGCCGAGGACTGAGCATCGACTTGAAGTGGTATGAGCACGTTGGTAGCTTGTGTTCCCTGGATCACGATTCAGAAGGACCGCCTAGGGGTGTGGCCAAGTTCAACCAATGGCAGAAGTCCCTTTTCAAGGGTGCCTAATTGTCCGATCATGGTCCGAGCCACCCCTCAAGCCATCGAGATAGGTGTCCGTTTTTCCGCTAGGGGATGAGGCTCACAAACGGAATTTGCTTCTGAGGTCGTAGATCATAAATCGGTGGAACAGCCCCTTTGTTTATTCTTACGTTCTTGCGTGGGAGAGTCAACCCTTCAGAAATTCGGGTTTATGGTCCTGGAGAAGGAAAGGGTAATTCATATCAATTGGTGGAGGAAGTGTCAAGTTTTTATGAAAGGGCAGTTTAGCGTCAGAGGATGGCTGGTATATTATACTGGTGTTTTCTTAAAAGATTTGATCAAAATTGATGTGTCTCCGGATCTTCATTTCTTTGAAGCTGCGGAGATCAATCTTATTGGACAAGATTTCGAGGGGTTGTTCATTAGAGGAATCAGTGATTTCCTGATTCAGAATCACTGAAATATGTCTGAATCACTAAAAACAGTGTTCATGAGTATAAGATTCAGAAGAATCACCGAAAATCAGTGAGAATCGCTAGGAAACAGAGGGAAACAGTCGGGAACAGTCAGGATCAGAAGGGATCAGTCTCGGGATCAGTTGGGATCGCTATACAACTTAGTCGTAGTAAAACTAGAAACTGCCCCTTAAAAAATATTTTGGCAAGTATTTAGAAATAGAAACATGATTATTAATCGTTTTTGAATGTTCAGATTAAATTTTTCAAATTACTTCAAAATTTTCGTTAAATGCATGTGATACTTTACCATAAGAACAATTTAGTTTTCGCAACTTTACTTTCACAATAGTAAATATTATTCACTAAAAGTAAACCATTTACTTAAGTCTGTAATAAAAGGATGTAAATGGCCTAGTTTTATAAATAAATATCTATTTATTATTGCGAACTCAAAGTTGCAAAAACTAAATTGCTCTTATGGTAAAGTGTCACATGCGCTTAATTTTTTTTCGTCGTACATTTTTCCCGATTTCTCACATTTTACCAAAATCTGCATTTATTTTTTTAATTTATCTGATTTTAGCTCTATAAATCATGCCTTTCGGATTTTAAATTGTTTACACAAATGTATTAAAGCGACATTTCGGCGAGATATCACATCGTGATACTTTGTATATTTTTAATTCCGGAAAGTCCAACAATTTTTTCTTAAACAAAAGTTTTTTCTCACTTCTTGGACGTTGACACACGTGCACTTTCAAAGAGAAATGTATTTTCAGAGAGAAAAGCATTTTCTAGGTACAATGATAGTTTATTGTAGAATTGTAAAATGTTCCTTTACTTTTTCATAAATAGGAATTATAAATACCTAAAACTAAAATCTTAAAATTCAGTCACCCAGCACGTTCTATCTTGTTTTTATTACTTCATTTATATTTAGCAAAAACTACCTAGTATATAGTTGTAAAAACTAGAATCAGCTAAACTCAGCGGACTCAGAGGCGGAATCAACAGGAATCAGTTGCACTCAATATGCGCACAAACTGTTCTGAGTTCGGATTCGATTCTTTTCCTTTCTTATGTATTTTCAGAATCAAGCCGAATCTTCGGAATATGAATCGTGAGCTATTTTACGGAATTATTATGCTCAAGTAAAATCAATTCTCAGTTAACAACCCCTCGCAAGATTTCGATTTTAGATTTTAGAATAGACTTTTATAGAATAGACAAGTTCCTCCGAACTTGTTCATAATTATTTCGGAAGGGTTTACCGATCAAACTATATATAAGTTTTGAGTAAAGGTGTTGCATGCGTTGCGAGATAGCGTAATGTGCTGAACATTTAGCAAGTAGTAGATAATCTGCCGGTTTCTCTAATTTGAGGGGGTTTTCTAGGGGAGTTGCCTGCCTTCTATCTCATTCCACTTGCTTATCCCTACCCCCTTCTCCTTTCTAGCTACCCGCATCCAAGACAGCGACCCGTTACGCTTCGATCGAACTCGAACTCACGACGCAAACATATCTGCCAAAGTGAACTCGTCCTCGGAATTGTTCCAATCCGCCATTTCTGTGGTTACTTGTATTAATCAACGAAATCAGCTTTAACGAATTTCTCATAAAAAACACTTCAAGCTGAGTTTTCAGATAGTTTCATAAGTTGTACCCTTACTGATCCGTTCTCATTCAATTTCTGTTTAGGATCGTTTTAAAAGGGTAAAAGGATTAGTTCAACATCGCAATTAGTGTATATTAGGGGACGTTAACCAAATAGTAAAAGGGGTTAGTGGTTAGAGTATGTTTGTACCTAATATGTATACTTGGGAGCAGGCACGTGTAACCGATACTCTCGGGAAAGTTAGTTTCGCGAATCTAGACATTCCAAACCGTACTTATCGGTTCTTTCACTCACGCCTGCATAGACCAGGAATAAGTTTTTTACTTAATATATGTGTTATATCTTTCATGCATGTGTGATTTGGTACCGGCACGTGTGTCACTGATAATTCTAGCGTTACTTCCGACCACGTGCCGCAGGTGTGGAGTGTGGTTGCTCTTAACTCTTAACGGGATTGTCACGGGGTGAAGTCCCTTCCTCTTGATGTTTTAATGCTAATTTTTTATCCTCGAGTAGTGAAAATTTAAGATGTTGAACAAAAAAGGGTAATTTCCTCGAAATAATAACTACCCTTTCGAGCTTTTCCAGACAAGCTAAGCTATGCGAAAATACGAAAAAATGATTACATGATCAGGAAAATTGGAAAACTTGATCGAAAAAAATCAGGAAATGACCGGGAATTTGAAATCGTCACTGATTCACCTCCTTAATTACCGATCGAGTAAATAATTATATTCCGCAGGATTATTTGTACACTCGATCATTACAATATCATTATATTTAGAGTTAGTAGACCTTTATTGGGATTCGTTATAGATAAAATAGATACACAGTTTACAGAATCAGTTTTTTGAATAAAACAACAATATTTGTTAACTTGCTTCCATATCATAAATATGTATTCTTTAGATAATAATATTTGATTCAGAATATAATATTCTATTCTGGAACACAAAAGAATTTATAAGATAGTGATCGACAAAGGATTTAGCGACGAGGTAACATCTTTCACACGCGAGTTTAAGTAACGGAGAAATTTCTGGTGAACGTCTGGGATTCTGCCCATCCGTTAAACACGAGGTTCGCGAGAGTTCGAGGCTGTTTAAACACAGAGGGTGGGCAATCAGGAGTGTTTGCCGCCCCATGAGCGAGTGAGCGAGCAAGCGAATACGCGGATCAAAGGATAATGGGGTGGGCTGATAGTGCTCTGATTTGATTGTTGCCCTGGCTATTGTCCGGATCTGCTCCATTGTACGTACGAACGGATCGCGTAGTTACCTACTGTGTACACGTACATAGCTATGTACGCGGTGTCTCTGACACTATCTACCACATGACCCACCACCCCAACCCCGGCTTGTTTCTACGCAATAAAGCTGTATTCGAATCGTTGAACATCCACATTAATTCTCATCTCCTATCGTTTCACTTCCATATTCTTTCACAAGACAACTATTTGACACTCCATTTTTGTTGAAAACAAAACAACAACTTTCTCCTTGTTGGTACACTTTAACACCCTGTAAAAAATATATAGATCAAATTAATTGAATGAACATTTCTTATGAAATCCAGCAATAATAATTGAATTGACCCATTCCTTAAAAATCTCTTCTACTTTTCTTTCTTCCAAACTTTTAATACTCACGGAAAAAATTAGACACCAACATTTTCCTTGACTGTTATCTACTTTAGGATACGTCAAAAGTTTTCAAATATTTTATAAATTTTTTCTAAAATCTGAAGTAATCTTCGTGAAGAATGATAAAACAGTTTTCGAAATTTTCGTTGACTCTCAACATATTTCGCCGAAGTCAAGTAAAGTTTCTACAACAATTTTATAATTCTTCACGAAGATTAGTTCAGATTTTAGAAAAAGTTTATAAAACATTTGAAAACTTTTGACGTATCCTAAAGTCGCGACAGTCAAGGAAAATTTCGGTGACTAATTTTTTCCGTGTTTCTCATTTCAATCTCTATTAAATATTATTTTCAATTAAATTGAATTAATTAATATCTTTAGGGTTCTCTGAAAAAATTCTTCAAATAACCCAATTAGTGCTCCTCGACTACTTTCTATCTAATCCCATAGGCGTGGGTGCAGTGATCCCCAAATCATGGGGATTTTATTTTCGGCTTCAAGAGCATCTGCCTCCTCATTTTCATACAATGGATGTCGCGTGCCTCGAAGAAGGCGACACGTAGGAGGCAAATAATCGTCCGCTTGTTTTTTATTCTGTCACCTGTCAACCACGTGCGTTCATTTCTCGTCGACCAGGTAAATAGAGGACCTTTTCGTTGTCCGCAGTCCCTCCCGCAACAAATGTTAACGGGTGCAGAACTTTTTTCACGCGTATGCGATATGTCTTTTTTTCCGGGCTTCGATGTCCATTTGTGACGAGAAGCGAATAACATGAATGTACATACGCAAGTCTACACTTTTTTTGCACCCCCGTACCCTTCGACATTTACCTGAATAGAAGGCAGATGACAGCGAGCTTCGGTCACATTTGTAACCCACTCGCATTTTGGCTCGCGCCGGCTGCTTCCGGTTTTCCAAACCTGATGATTGTGAAGCTTCATAAATCCAGTTACGAAAGTAGAATAAGAAGATAATCGAATTACGTATACCATGTTAAATACGTTTTTCAAAGTTAATTGTTAAAAAGAAAACATTAGACAGTTATTACTTGTTTTTGACTCCCAAGAAAATAATTACTAATATATCTTAAATCGGTCTTTAAAATAAACACGCAATCATAATCTGAAAAACTTTTAAAAGGTTAAAGATTTAATCCTGATTATGAACGCAATCATTATGGCTTATTTATCTTAACTTCAAGATATGACTACGCAAAACACATTTAATTTTTTACATGTAAAATCTGATTGCACACTTATGTTTGTCCTTGAATTACATTTAAATTACTAAATTATTATTCGCTCTTCATGTCCTTATAATGATATGATTTATTAATGATGCTGCATTCTTTAGAATACACAGTACGTATATATGTATTTAGTAACTTCAACAGTCATTTATCTACTCGAAAGTTCATCATGCACATGCTGAATAAAAAATTGAGTGGCCCTGTCCTTTTATTTTCTCTTAGAAAAAAAATTCATTATGAAAAAGTACCTTGTCAAACAAAATTTTTCCCCGGAAAACATGTCCTCTGAATCAGGGGTTGAATACTCCAGAAAAAAATCACCCCTGAACTTCTGACACTGCGTTAAGTATCCTTCATGAATGTAATCGGGGATGCGTCGAGCATATGTTGCTAGCGGAACCAATAGTCACGTGATGCAGTGGCCAACCACCAATCGCTTTTCAAATCGCGTGGAAATCGCGTGCCGAAGGGTGCGAACAAAAGAGCAAAAATTTTTTACTTTTTAAGAAATTTCCGTATACGAATAGTGGGACTTTTTCGGTACGAATTGACACTGCTTTCTTGTTGTGTAAAAATGATGTTTTCAAAATTTTGAATATTATATACAACTTGTTTTTCGTTGTTAGATACGATTATTGCATATATACGATTTTATTGCACAAAAATGTAATAGTATATGACTGATCAGGGTTTGTCTGCTGTGCAGGAATTTAAGAGAATCCGGAAATTGTTCGGAAATTAAAAAAAAAAACTAAAAAATTTAATATAGAAATTTTAATTTTATTTACTTTAGAAGCTGTCATTTAATTTAGTTAGCATTGTATTATCTGATTTGGGAAAGATGCCCTTTTCACTTGAGAATTTTAGAGTTCCCACACCAATCTAAGAATCCGATATCGAATTAGGATTGCGTTCCCTGTCAGTGACTAATCGACGTTATTTTGATATCTCGCACCGTGTGTAAGCGTTAGGGGTTCAATTAACTCTATCAATTCATATTAGATTCTCCACTATGCTATTGGTGTTCGTACCTGTGCTAGGTTTTTGGCTACTGATCGCTTATCTTTTTTTCCGGTCTCCCACATTCATTAAATCGTCCTGCTGTGTATCTTATCTGATATCAGGACGAATATGACTCTGATGCCTGGACTATTAGGGTGACTTTTGCTATTCTCTATAAAAAATACGTTGGGAAAGAAAAGGGAATCTGATACCCATGGTCGAGTTCATCGTCATTCGATTTTTCAATTACATTTAAATAATACATTTACTGTTAATTGATTACATCTATAAATTACCTTCGTATTTCTCCTTTACGAAAAAGAATTTCTACGTAAAAAAAGCTTTGTAAAAATTGAAAGGAAAATAGTAATAAAACGCTCAATGATCCCACTTGACCCCATTTCTCAGTGGACATATCTTGGTACAAATTTGTCTTTTTTTACAACGAGGTGGATACTTTGGAAGGATGCCATAAAAAGTTTTAAGATTTGAGGGCAGCCATCATAGCCTCCTTGAGTTCCCTCGGAACTACCCGAGCTCCATTGTCCGCCAATTGAACTTCGTTTAGGCGGGGGTTGGGGGCTAAATTGATTTAAATTGACCGAAGGACTCTGGAAAAATGTTTCACATATCATGCCGTGGAATCTTTCCACGATACGGGAGCATTTAGACTCTTACCTGACTTTCTTGAAGCCTATTAGAAAAATTTTAATAGAAATTTTAGATGAATTTCGTGTACCTATTAGGGCACCCGTATACGCTCAGCTGTGAATTTAGGCTCGCGCGCGACGACCTTTTTTCACTTCGAGCGGTTATAACATCGATTATCGTATGTGGGATCTCGAACGATTTATACTTTTTTTATATCTCACGAAAATCCCCCACGACGACTTTATTCCTGATTTCGAAGGAGGCGTTCGGCGGTTTTTTTCTCAGTTTGTGATGAATTGTATCGAATCGCCAGGGAAGTTATTCGTAACAAATAAAGATGGATTCTTATACTTTAATAGGACGTTTAGATTGATTTTCTGTGCGTCATTTTAAATTGTTAGGAAATGCAACTCTATTACTTAAGGCCATGTATTACTTATCCGATCCCTACCTTACCGACATTTTTTTATCTGCAACGTTACTTCTAAGTTTATTGCGATATCGAGTTGATAATTTTTATACTTAAAGTTAAAGCATTAAGGTACGTTTATCTGGTCCTAAATGTTTACATTTATAAAAAAATTTTTCTTGAAAATATTTTTTTTATTTTTATAAAAATTTAGGATCAGATAAACGTACTTTAATGCTTTAACTTTAATTATTGAAATTTTCCATTTGATATCTCAATAAATGTAGATGTAACGTTGCAGAAAATAAAATGTCAGTAAGGTAGGAATCGTATAGTAATATGTGCCTTTAAAAGTGGAACTAGGTGGAACTATTTTGAACTATTATCTGAATTAAGAATTAAGAAGAATTATCTGAATCAAGAACTTTTGGTAATATGTACTACTGTTTAATTAAGGGTTAGATTTGCTTTCAAAGTATAACAATGATAATGGAATAGAAAAAAGTAAATGGGATTGAAGATAATGAAATGATAAATGGCAAGTAGTTTGTTTTTTGTGACTGGTCACGTGTTGGTGTATACAGACAAGTAGATTATGAAACACAGTCGTGGTGTTGATCTTCTTCTCAAGGGTCTCATTTATTGCGCCCCATTGTTGAGACACTGCATCAACATCGTTGATGGAAGTCACTTCCGCCGTTTCGTTGCGATTTACATCCGAAAGGGTAGGGGCAGTTTAATCGTGGAAAGGACGATGCATGCATTAAAATCCTCTGGTCGACCCTCGAATATCTGCGACCTCATGCAGAGAAGATCCTCTCGGACCATACATTGGCACGCGTGAATGCGATATAAATTTTGCAATTTTTAAAAATCACCCTTCTTCCGTCATCAGTCTATGGGTAATTAATTCATAGCGTCGCCTCTAAAATAATTCAGTAAATGTCATATTAAAAAATCACACTGTCGCAGCTCAAATGGAGTCACTCTTTTGAAGTAACGTTTTTAAAAAATACTTTTAATTGTATTTTAAGATTGCATAAATGGTGTTGAATATGATCTTACTATTATTCTCTGGGCTGATAGAATGATGCTTTGAAATCCACGTGACTCTGTTTTGTAGTTTGTAAATCGTGTAACCATATATGTAGGTAGAGCGAGGGGTTATCAACAAATGTGTTCAAACATATAGGGTGTCACCGAGACGAAAATGGGAGGTTGGTACGAGCCCACCGTCCCCTGTGTCAACAACCAGCCCCATAATCCTTTCACAGGACGCGACTGATGCGCTTATAATCGTTGAGAATCGATTCCTAAATGACTTCTTAATCTAAAGCATGTGAAAGTGTTTCTCCCTAGAATTTAAAAATATTTTTCACAGTTAGAAACAACAGGAATTTTAAAGTTTATTTAATATCAAAATTATATGACGACACTGAATAGCATTTTACGGAGCATTTTAGTTCTTATGTTTGACCAAAAAGGTAATATTATGGAACTGGATATTTTACAAATTAGTAATTTTATTATAAATAGTAATGCTTTTTTTTTACAAAATTGAAGGGTTAATGTGTGGTTATGCACAATCTGAACATTTTGCATTTTCTCTTAAAGGAAGAAACATTCGACCGCAACATTACTACCTACGAATTAACAATAGACCCTAACAAGCGCTTCGTGATGGATCGGGCAGATTTCCTCATAGTTGGGGCACGCGCCTCACTTTAGCACAAAGCCAGTCTGAAATCCGATTCAGGGTCGTAGACCTTCAACTTACCGTTTTTCCAAATTCAACCAACAAACTATAGACACTCGATAACGAAGAATTGCCACACCACTGGTGCTGATTCCTGATTGACACGAATCTCTGAAAACGACATCCTCCCACTCAGAGATCCTATTTCTACATAAAGTATGCGATTCAAAAAGAATTCACTGTCCGTGACGAACTCGGAACCAGGTCCCGTTAGAACCTTTGGAAAAGCTAGAGAGATCAGGAATCAGCTCAAATTTTGACAAAGCACTAGATCGATCAAGGTGTCGATTCATAAATGAAAAGATGAGTGTTGGAAATTTGGATTCCTGTTGAGTATGAAAGAATGCCTTTCCGCGAAGTCACCCAACTTTTGCAGAGGGATCCACCTTTTCTGCAATTCATTCTAATCTGGCACGCGCCCGATTGAAATAACAACATGGTAAAAACCATTCAAGTCCTTTCGAAGTCTATTAAATAAATTATTATCCGCTAGGAAGGATGGACGTTTCTATTGAATTTCGGTAACTCAATATGGGTGCAGATCAGGATTAAAAGAAGCATATGCGAACGGTTACGTGATTTGAGCTCCTAATAATACACAGTCGGGGAATTGTATTATTCCCAGAGCTTAACTTCAGAAACTAATTTTTTACATCAGATATAGGGTTTACTTTTCATTAAATCGGCGAGAGTATTTATTTTCAGCTAACTAATTCTTAAACGACAATTTTGGTTTAAAATAATACTAAAGGATCAGAAATATATACATATGTAAAATATTCTATTATCAGACTATTATGTATACAAGAAAATAAGGTAAGTGTACCTATTTGCGACAGTGCCCCTATTTGCGACAGTGCCTGATTAAATATAGTAAATTTAATTAATT
>JAUEJJ010000013.1:3820892-3832844 GCA_032164275.1 Synergus coniferae | reverse complement strand
AGCAAAACTATTAAAGAGGGCGCGCGTGTATCTTTACCGATGCGTAAATGTTAGGCTTTCTGCACCGAAAACGATGCAGGAGGCATGTACTTTCGACCAAGGTATAAAGAAAAACAATTGGTGTCTACGTAGGAATACATACTTTTCATGACGCATTCCTTATTTATACTAAAACCATACAGTGATTGTAATAATTTGAAAGTAGCTTTAATCTAGAATTTGACGTAATATACATGAATTCTCTCTTAAAAAAGTAGTGTATTGGCTTTGAATGACGAATAGGAAGGAAAATGAAATAATCGCTCATGTTTGTTTATTCGTCCCTTAAAATTTTACCCAAAGAGTCTCGAAATCCTTTAAAAATTAGTTAAAATCGTTTAGAATTTCTAGAAATCTTTTTAAATCCCTTGAAATTTCACAAAAGTTTTGAAAATCATAAATCACTTGAAAATCCATGTTAAAATTCATGAAAATATCTAAAAATTTCTAGAAACCTTTTGAAATTTCTTAACATTTAAAATCCGTTAAAACTATTAGAAATCTCATAAAATTAAGGAGTCTAAAAATCTTTTGAAAAGCCCTTTGGAGTCCTTACAATTATTATGAATTTTATCAAATTCCATAAAATCCTCAAAATTTTCGTAAAATTTTATAACAAGCATCAAAATCTTTTTAAATTCTAGGAAATCTTTTAAAAATTATTACAATCTTTTGAAATCCCTCAATAATATTCCCTGAAAAACTTTAGAATCCTCCAAATTCCATAAAATATTTCAAAAGTCATAAAATCCTTTCGAAATTTATTAAAATTCGTGAAAATCCCTCAAAATTCTCAGAAAATTCTTGAAATTCGTAAAAATTCTACGAAAACATTTTAAATTACTTAAGAGGGCAGAAGAATATTGTAAAAACTTGTAAAAGTATACAATGAAGACAATAAAATATTCACGTAAACTTACTTTACATTAAAATACATTAAAATGATTAAAAACCTTATCAGATTTCATGAAATCCTTTAAACATCAGAAACATATTTTGAAATCCCTCAAAATTATTAGAAATCTCATAAAATTCAAAATATTTCACAAATTATTTTTAAAAGCGTAAAAACCTCTTGAATTCTCTTAAAATTCCTGGAAATTTCACAATAACATTTAAAATCCCTTAAAGTTCTTTAAAAACCCTTTGAAAACTCGTAAAATTTCACAAAAATCTTCAAAATCGTTTAAATTCAGTTAAAATCTCTTAAAATTCCACGAAATATTTTTAAAATCCTAAAAATCCGTTGAATGTCGTAAAAATCACTAGAAAATCATCGAAATCCCTTAAAATTCCTAGAAACATCTTGAAATTCCTCTGTAAAAAAAAATGGTGTAACGAAATGTCACAAAAATCTCGCATAGAGTACATTATCGTTTCAAACCTATGTAATTGACTTTTGAATGATTTGAAGTTGTAAAAAGGAAAGAATAATAATCGTGTTGGTTCGCTAGTTTAAGTAAAAGATTCAAATTTCCAATTACGATCTCTCCGATCTCGTTTACATATCAACAGTTTTCTTGATCGACAAGAGACATGAACCGCTGACCGGGCCAAATTACGGATTTATGGTGGATTAAATCGGGGGTATATCAAAGCCTGTTTATCTAACGGGTGTCATAAACACACCCCTCGTGACCTCGCATAGTCCATTGTTTCGGTGGACGTACAAAGCCACAAAGCAGCCTCTCTTCATGTGCACTAGACACCCATTACTAGATACACACCCACACCCATTCAAATCATAGGAAGTTAAGCTGGATAGTACAGGGCGGTTTCAGAGCTTGGTTATAAGATGTTTATCTTGTGATACGACTTAAGCGTTCCTGTGTAGTGACGTATTTATACGGACTACCACGGACATATAAGTTCGTAGTCCACCTAGCTAAATTCCCCATTCCCCACCTATAGAGAATTGAACTGGGCCTAATTGAACCAGTTAAAGGACCACCCTAACCAAACTGTCTCAGGACCGTAAAGTGGCGTGGTGCCCACCCTCCTTAATTCGTTTATTACTCTTATTATAACCGACGTAAGTTTCTAGATATATCACTATTTTCAGACACATCTGTCTGTCTCCCTTTGACTTTTTGTCCACTGCTCTTCTTCTTCTTCTGTAAACGGAAATACCTTCCTTTAATGTTTTTAGATTGTCTGGAAATAAGACGAAACAATAAATTATAATAACTATAATTTTCCTACATAATTTTATTTTTATCATATGCAGATTCCAAGCGATGCTATCCGTGGTTCGTACCCAATGATCGGAAAGAAACCAGGAAATGACGGTTAATTTATTTTTGACCAGGAATAATTAAATCTCACCACTTAAATTTTTCAATGATGCGTATCTAAAATTTAAAATCATTCAGATTTGAAAGTCTAATTCTAAAATCGTTTAATTTTCATGGTAAAGAATATAAATTATTATTTATTTCAAGTCACTAGTGTTGGTGATTTGTTGAAAAACTTTGTAAATTGTGGAAGACGTAAAATATAAATAACGAATACATTTATCAATTCTTATTTATTACTTGACCCAGATGAATTTTTTCGGCCGTTGGTAAATTATTTTTTTTAAATACACTTTTCGCTGTATTTCTTGTTCATTAATTAATCAATTTTATTGTGAGTCTTTATATATTTCTATGCCTGGACGCCAACACTGCCAGTAAACTTGTCCCTTTACTATTATCTTCATGACGGTCATGTTACGAGGGTAGCAATAAACTGCACAAAAAAAAAATAGTTTGATATTGAAGTAAATATATCGTAAAATCATTTCAGTACTTTTGTTTATATTTTAAAATACTTTTCGGAATTACTTACTTTCGGCGTCGTTTTGAGTTGGAAATATTAGATGTCGACTGGGTTCACCACACCACACGTAATAAAGAACGCAGCAATAGAATAATAAAATTATGAAGATTTTCGAAGTAAACATTTTTGTTCAATTAATATTACTGTGGAGAATATTAATGATGGGATTAATTATTGAAAATGAGCAATTTATAAATAATGTTCATAAATAATTGTTTGAAGTCTAGTATAAGACCAGAACTCCTCGCTTTTTGTTTTCTCACTGACTGCTTACTCCCTCATTTGTTTATAAAGGATACTTTTTTGCATATACTATTTTAAGAACATGTTATTAACTTTATGATTAACAAACTCATAATTTTATGACCATTGACAATCACTTACATATTAAACCATATCGCGATATTTTCTTTGCTACTTTATCTACCTGGACTATGATTATTTATGTATATAGGTATTGACAGCTAAATAGAGTCAAGAAATGAATTCGAGAGAAGCATGCAAGTAATTTTCGAATTTGAAAATTGCCTTCTATGATTTATTGATTCTAGAGTTAAACTAGGTTTCATTTTAGTAAATCATATCGCATCCGTTTGTTTTTCCGCTACTTTATCTACCTGGACTATAATGATTTATGTATTTAGGCATTGACAGTTGAATAGAGTCATGTAATGAATTCAAGTGAAGTATATAAGTGATTTTCGAATTTAAAAATTGCATTCTTAGATTTATTGATTCCACAAAATTAAATTAAATTTATTAAAATATTCCAAATACAATATAAAGATTCCATTTTCCATACTACGAAATTTTAAGGAAAAGCTGGGATGACAGAAGTACTATTTAAAGTATAAAAAAAAGCTATTGTTTTAGTTATTTTTATCTTAAATGAGTAGAACTCATTTACTTAAAGTTCTATCGATTTTAAGGAACACATTTTCATCAGGACACTCAAGCTTCGCGCTCGATATTTTACATAAAACTCGCGCTTCGCGCTCGGCCCTGTTAAAAAATTTGAGCGCGCCTACGACGCGCGATTTGTTCATATAGCTCTTCATGCTCTGGAATATTTGATCGTCAAGCTTCGATTCTTTATATTAATTTTGTAATATTTTCACATACCCCACGTTTTTTGGCGGGAAAATTTAATTTTTTATTTTTTAAAAACAGTTTTTACGATTTAAACGAAAACTACTTACTTCATCAAAAAATGATGAAAGCAAGATTTGTTATAGATTTTTCAAAGACCATTAATTATGTTCCTTATCACTTTTTCTTTATCTCGCGTTATTTGGCTTAAAATTTGAATTTTCGTTTTTCAAAAAAATTCAAAAACTTTTATCCCATTCGTATATAGCGTTAAAAAAACATCTTTTTTGGGTTCAGGGTGTCTCAAAACGTGTACATTTGACAAAAACGGGGGGGGGGTCAAATTTTACACAAAAATCTAATACATTCTCTGTAATGAGAATGCAAAAATTGCAAATAATATAATCAATTTCAAAAATGAAAAAAAATATGTAGCCAAATAGAAAAAAAATTTTTTAATGAAATTTAAATTAAAATTTTTAATTTAAATTTAAAAAATTTAATATATTATTAAAACATATATAATAAATAATAATATATATGTTTATATATAATATATTATTTATATAATATATTATTTATTTAAAACTTTTTAAAAATTTAATTTAAAATTAAAATTTTAAATGAAATTTTTTTGTAGCCATATGTCGAAGAATTTACCCCCCAAAGAGAAAAAGGAATCCACTCGGCATGGAGAATTTATTCACGAGCGTGTGCTAATTTGTTTAACTGCCGTGTCGAAACTGTATCGAAGGACACTTTGTAATGTTTAAGGGCTAAAATTATGAGCTTCATCCCTTGTCCTCAGTGTAGGGGCCACTTTTAGTCGTCGTTCTCCCAGACATTTAGAAAGGTACTCAACGAAAAACAATGATTGCTCAATCTCGGTCCACCCTTTCTTTTCCTCAAGAACCTTGTCCAATATTTTTGAATGTGCTAAACCCCAACCTTATCTTACAATCTCCCAGAAAAAATTCAAGTTTTTAAAACAAACCAAGATGCCTAATTTTAAAATAACTTCACATAATTTAAGAGTTCATTAACCCTCCCCTTAAGTTTGAATTCCATAATGTACAATAGCATTTAAATTAAGCCTTTACAATTAATTGTAAAGGCTTAATTGTACAATTAAGCCTTGATCCTCAATCTCCATCTTTTTCTCCTAAATCTAATTTTAGTCTTTCCTATTTGACTCTTACTCTTGTGTCCACACTAACTCTCTTTTATATTAATTTCTACAAACTGTAAAAGAGTTCTTCAATATCCTTCCCTTCTCTGGACCATAAATTTCGATTATAAACTTTTAAATTTTTTTTCCACGTTGGAAATTTTATCCTGACCCTAGTATAGTACATAATGAGTGGCAATTGAGTTAGTCCGAGTTTCGTGTACATATTAATTTAACCGTGGGTTAATAAAGAAGAGAAGGAGCCGTATTAAGAGGTGAATCATAGGTTAACACGTTAGTCTTCACTCTTTGCAGCCTGACTCGTAATAATTGTCTTCTCGCTTCAGATAGGGTAGATTTTACGAGATACATGGTCCCCTCACTCAAGCCACAATTTGTGACAATTACGATTATATAATTGCTTGCATGTAACTCTACGAAAAAAAAATTCCACGCGAAAGGAAAATTCTGCTTTTTATTATCTCGTAGGGCCACTTTAATCTATACAAAAAGTAAAGAAATTGCTTTCCTTTTTGGAACAGAGTCTTGCTTTAGCAATTGCTATTTAAATAGGCTAAATATACTCTATACATTTCCGTATAAAATTCGGCAATTTTGCATCACTAAAGACCCTCATTCGAGCAGATAATTGGTCCTTTTTATCAGATTTGATAAAGAGAAATTTTGTATGTACCATACTGTTGCTCGTCACCCTCCCCTCTTTCTCCATATGTCGTAAATACCTCAGACACATGTAATTTATGCTCGCTCTAAACGCTCGACACCCCATTACGACCATAAATGCCGAATTTTAATGTCACTAGAAATATAATAAATTTTGTGACAAAAGGTGTAAACTTTTAGCGCAAAAATAAAAGCCGAAGTTGAAATTACGGAAAATGTAGAGGGCGATTCTTGACCTATGTTCGTAACATAAAAGGATGATAAAACTCTACATAAGATTTTCAGTTTATTCTCTCTAAAAAAGCTGATGTAACGAAATGTCTCGAAAATCTCGCATACATTATTATTGCAAATCTGATTGCTAGATATAGATAAAAAATGGATAAAGCTAAATACTTCCAAATCGAAATTGATGAAAATTTATTCGAGCCCTTCACTAATGACACTGCTGCTAGGATAAAGGCAGACGATTGAATGGGGGTCGAAATAGTATAGCACCAGTTGCACGAAGACATAATCGCTGCAATTACATATGGAAATTTCTGATTCATCAAACTATTTGGGGACCATCGCATTTTACCGCGTTTGGCTTTCATGGTTCGCCGCCCACTCGGTACCTTCGTGTAGATTGTTAGATACGTAAACTTATTACTGCCAGTTAATCGCAGTCGACTATAAACCCGAATGCACCCAATCCATCAAGCGTGGAGATGACAACCCATTGAGAAAAAAACTCACAGTGCCATTCATTGATGTAACTTGTGAGATGAAGCTTCTGTAGGAATTTTTCTGCTTGAGAATAAAAGTCTGAAATTGATTGGTTTAGGCCTTTGAAAAGTACACACACTTTTATAGGATCTGATGACATAGTAACATTTTCTGAATTCTAATAGAGATTATTGAGATTTAATAACACAAAGATTAAAGAAGTCTAAAGAATTTTTATTAAAAAATGTTAGCGTCTCAATGTTGAGAATTTTTTAGTTGGAATTTTTAAATTGATTGAAGCCTATTGTAAAAATATTAACGAAAATCCTTCGTGGATTACTTTTCATAAATATCGGCCAATAATATAATATAGTAAGCGGTAAAATTTAATACCAAGGAGTATAAAGTTTGTTTTTACAAAGAATAAATGCACATGAAATACTCGTTGAAGAAATCCCTACGTCTCGTCTCCTTTATCGCTGGAGTTCCTCGAGCTCTCCAGAAGGAACGATGGTGCATCAATAGAAAGATGATCTCAAGCGGTTCAAAGGGGTCCAAGATCTTTTGTGCCAAAGCATGTCTGTCGCGATGCCGGGTACGCTGAGGTTTTGGGTTACCGTCACCGTGTGTGGCGCTTCAGGTGTCTTCGATCTTTTCATAGGCAAATACACAATTCATAGCTTTCATAGGCGTTTACTCCGACGCTTCTTTTCTTTTCTCTGCATCCATCGCTAAAAGAAAAGTTTCGCCCCTTACCCATTCACACGTCATTTAAAAGATATGTTACTTTTCGTGCCTCATACATCTTCATCCAGTGATGCGATTAGTGTCACGTTTGAGGTTTCCAACTAAATTTTCACTTTTCCTATAACATACTCTGAGGAAAATATAGTTCACAATTACAATACAATTAACCGGATGTAAGTGATCAATATTCGCAACTCTTTAGAAAAAATAGTGTGATTAGACGTATCGCCAATCTGTACGTACATTTTATTTATGCGAGCAGGTGAAACACGGAGCTGCAAATGATAGTAACTGAAACAAATACGTGGCGATTATAACATACGGGTAGATTATCTCCGACGGACTTTCCATATTGTATTTTAACATTTTAACTCTGCAAACGATTCATTGACGGATGACACATGCCAGTAAAGCATGTATCAGAGTAATTTTATTGTTTCCCCACTAGTTTAGAAACTTCTTTACTCCTCAGTAGCAATTTTTTTATCTTTGAACTATAAGTAGTTATAGTAATAAACCTACATTTGATAATAACGAGATATACTATCATTATCCAGACAATTAATACAAAAAATTTTCGAGTTATGTGGGTGTAGTAAATTCGCACTGAACTGATGATAGATATTTAGATACCTTGCAACTAACATCAGCCGATGACTAATGGACTTACGAAACGATTAACTCCGTCTGGTATACATTTATAGCGTCATCAAAGCACCATTTAGAATCATAAACGCGAGAGGGTCCTGGCAAATGCCGTTACGCTAACCCCATGGTGTTATTCCCTCATCCCTTCTCTTATTATCACATGCAGTCCCCACACTTCGGATTACTATAGATTACAAAATGGGCCAGCTAGAAAAATTTAACTCCATCAAGTAGGATTTGGAGACCTAGTTCTAAAAAAATTTTCCACTAAAAAATGAATCTTTCTATCAATAAAGGCCTTAGACTACCCGGGTAGAAATTTTACTAGGGCCCAGTCGAGTTATAACCAGTTTGCCCCACTTTGGTGGGGGCGAATTCCTACCCGGGTAACTCAGCTTAAAATTTTATTGAAAAATCACAAGTAATTCAAATTTCGACTTCTTACGAACTGTCAAACTTTGAAGCTTCCATAACTCAAAGGAATTTTTTCATGCGCATAGAATAGTATGAAAAGCAAAAACCAGAAATAAAATAAAACAGTAGCGTGACGTTTTCTCACAATATTGACTTTCGGTTTGTATTCCAACAATCTTACAAAGAAAGAGGGCTCGTTTGATGAACCGTGGAAAAAGGAATGGATAAGGGGAGGAGATCCAAAAGCAGTGAAAGAAATAGTGGCACTCTTGCTGAATGGCTTCTGAAGTGTAAAAAAAGCGGTGTCTATGGAAGTTCATTCCATAAAGTGGCATTGTATTCTCAGTCAGTTTTTTTCTCATCGTATCTATAGTCAGCTCAAAAAATTACAGAAGAAATCTTATTTTCACACTCTGTGATTGACGGTGTCTAATGATTCAGAAAATAATCCGAATTCGTCAATACTTCTTACAACTTCAGACAGTCATTCAGAGCAAATTGAAGTTTATTATCATTTTTGTTTCCAAATATAGTTTGACTAGATAAATGCATAAACACCATAAAAAGGAACTCTGTCTATTTATACACGCAGGGGATCCATAGAATGTTAAATTCATTTTCGCGAAGGGTCCATGACCCCCTTAATCCGGAACTGGTTGATGGCAACAGATACTTACTTTCATACCTGCATAGTGCATATAGATACAATATGGCTTCAATATACATTCTCCACGGTCTTGCAGCATCATCGTCATTGGGGACGATCATATTATGGTCCACTGGGGGGCTTTCTATATCCATATGTGATCAAACTGGCCGTATGTCATCGAAATAATTGGTCGTGATCATTTTTTTTTTCAATTGTCATAGGTGTCTGCTTGGCACGCTTCTGGTAAATGAACGTCAGATTTAATTGCCTCGAATGATTAAAGATTTTTCTTCTAAAAGGAATTTTCTACATTTTCTAGTTTACTTACACTGTGAGTAATGAAAACTACTTAAAATCAATACTCGATTAGTCCTACAGTACTCCACGTGCAATTTTCAAAAGCAGCTGCTTTTTAACACAATCATCCGATATCAATTATAAACTATCTTCAGGTATATTGAACGATATACTATAGGTATCATTTATGAATCGAAAAAAATGGAAAAATCTATTTTTGTTTTCCCTATTTATAGCAGATGCACTTCTCCACCTGTCTTCATGGTTAACTATGTAAACTGTTACAAGTGTACGAAGAAGTGTGCGCTAAAGTGGAAGATATTTACTGATCTGCAGGTGCCATGATTTTTCTCATTTTGCAAACTGTAAAATTATGACAGTATTTTTGAGGAGTATATCTTGAAATATTATCGATTTTTCGATTAGTAGATGATAAAATTGCATTATTGCTTAATTAAAGAATGAATAAGCACGAATGCAAAGAAGGCTAAATTATTATCGGTACATACACAATCTGATTCCAAATGCTCCTTAAATTGTTTTGTTCTCGATTTTTCATTCACCTCGATTGATACAAGCTGATTTAAATAATTGATTTCTTGTTCCCGCCCGTACGACCTTAATTCTTAAATCGAGACATTTCATTCTACAAGCCCTGTTTCGTTCCTAAGGTTTTCTCTGACTCATGAAAAAATCGATAATTAGTGAACTCTGATGCAGAGACAATACCTCATTATTTATTTTAAGTATTGAATGCGGGTCATCCCCTCAAACTTTTAGATTCACTCTAAATGCCTTTCTTGTCCGTCTCAAATTTTGACGTATAGCCTGTTAAAATTCTAATATTGTGCACAAGCAAAAAACATTTCAATAGAAAATATTCTTCTCCGAAAAATAAACGATTAATCTTACTAATGGTAAAAAGTAGTGAAAATTTATGCCTTTACTAAAAAAGATACAAATTTTATTTTTAATTATTTTAAAAAAACTAATAATAGAAACTTTATGATTCATCTAGGAAGAAGCAAAGTATAATTTTTCTTCTTCATTGGAATGACTATATTTTAAGGTAATCTGAAGGAAAGAAGTGAGTAAATAATTATGCGAGAAGTCCAACCCTTTTAACATCATGATTAAAAAACCATCAGGATAATCGAGAGGGAGAGGTCGAATGCGCATACGCATGACGCGTGCACGCAGACGCACACGTGAAGAGATAGGCAGGCAACCCCACGTGTCCCTGTAGTATTTAGCGTGTATTGGGTTTCACACAATAAAGCGCTTTGTGGAGTATCCGTTTACCCAGGGCACTACGTGCGCGTGCCAAAATGAAAAAACCGCAAAACGGCATGGCCTTTTGTACAGCCTTGCGCCCCGAGACCATTTTTGCAGCCAGTACATTCACCTTCATCCAACAACTTTCTTTTCCTGCCCATTCCATCAGATTTTACTTCACGCCGATCAGATCAGTCTGATAAATATTGACATACAATTAATCTTATCAGAAAAGGATCGTCTTTTTAAAATATTTTTTACTTGCTTTATTATTCTTGAAAAACTATTCTTCTTAAAAACAGAGGGTGGTCACTGCTCTGGGATGCAGCAATTTTCTTTCGACGTGGAATTTGACTTTAACTGGAATGCTTGGAAAGGGGTCTTGGAAAGACAGAATTTTTGCGGTAAGATTATTACAGCCTTCTTTTTATTACATGTGTAACAAAAAGAAATGTTTGAAAAACAGAATCTTGTGGCATCCTGGTTTGCCTCCTTGTTGATGAAATAACACGTACAGTGAGGTTGATCGGAGTTTTGTTTACTACAAAAGATAGTTAAAAAACCATATTTAGTTCGAAAATAAAATTTTGTATGAAAAAGTTTGACCTTAAACTGTTTTCCAGCATCTGTCTAGGAGGAAGATGATGAGCGTGAAAGGTGTTACGTGGAGGGTCGTAACCATCCTTCCAGGGTTCGTAACCCGAAACTCAGATCTCAATCTGATAACAATTTTCCCCTGAAAGTTGTGGGGGACCGTTTTGCGTCGCGTGCGCTAGAACTAGACTTAATATTTAAGAGGACAGAAATAAAGTTAGTCATTCTTCTTTCAAACATATAGTAAGAAAGATTTTACCACGATATCCTTACTAAAAAAAGTGATTTAACGAAATGTCTCGAAAATCTCGCATACATTGTCGTTGCAAACCTGATTGGTTTTTAAACGACTTCAAGTTGTAAGAAAGAAAAAAACATAATCGCTCGCGTTTTCGTTTGCTGGTATAATAAAAATTGTTAAGGGGTCTACCTACCTTACAAGTTTCAAAAAATCGATTTTCATGAATATGGTATTTTTTTGAAAACTTTATATTGTAAATATTGATATAAAAATTATTAGACTAAGTAAATTTACTCTCGAAATACATAAATAAATTTTTCTAATCTTATTTTAGACACTTTTTATAAATGAAAATGATGGTGAATCATAGGTCCTCAAAAATGAAAATTTAAAAAAATCCTTAATGTGCGCTATAGCTATAGTTGTAAAGAATAAGTGGTAAAATTTCGTAAGGATCGGTGCGTTGGTTTCGGAGATTGTATCAACAAGGTGTCGGACAACTTTGTTTTGAGAAAAACACGTTTAAAGTTTTTTAAAATGAAAAATCGTGAAAAAATCTTACCTGCGCTTAAGCAGCGA
>JAUEJJ010000013.1:3809412-3820792 GCA_032164275.1 Synergus coniferae | reverse complement strand
CATATTTGAATGGACGCGCATGTAGAGTATTGTTAATAGAATAAAATAAATACTCCTCATGAATCAATAAGCATAAACATTCATTAAATTTACTATATTTAATCAGGCACTGTCGCAAATAGGGGCACTGTCGCTAATAGGTGCATTTATCTTAGCTACTATATATGCCTGCTTATTTTTTTGATATTGTACATTTAAAAAGATTAAGTTGTTGTTTTTGTTTTTGGAACTAGTAACTTCAACGGTAGATAGATCAGACCCCTTGATTAGACTCCAACTCTATAAGTATTTTGAGCACGTGTTGGTAAGCACGTAAGCTGGTCTTATGTTATAGCTCTTATGTTATATTCTATACCTTGCACATAAATACGAGTACAACACTGCTTGATGCACCTGGACTTTTGGTAAACCGCGGATCGTTATTCGATTTTTATTCTGCCTGCGGTTGTTCAGAAAAGCTGTTAGAGACGTCATTATTAAAAACAATTGTTCAACTGAAATTTTCAGAGATTAATTAATATTAATTCCGTGACATATCACATTTCTAAAAGACTAAGTCATTGATGTTGTAATACACAATTTGCTTAATTTCTACAGATTTGTGGTCTCGTTTGTGGTCGCCTAATGAATGAAAAATCTTTCCTAAACGGGCCAAAAAACCATAAATTTTAAAACACCATAAATTTTGATCCCTTCACTAAAAATATCACTTAATGCAAACGAAATTCTAGGAATCTTAATCTTGAGGAAAGCATCTTCGTCCGACATCTTATTTTTTAAAAGCATTAAATGATGTGCTATATTTCTTGAAGAAAGGGACATTTGTGGCATAAGAGAAAAGGAAAAGAGAAAGAAGCGCCGGAGGGCCTCGCTAAAACCACGAAGACACCCTGCTCGGATGGAAAAGCTCGGTGGTTTTCAGACGTTCAGGGTTGTCGGTATGTTTTACGGTTGGCCAATGGCCATATTTTTTATCGGCTTGCAACACCGATGCCGGTGACACCAAGGCAGGTGCTAGGCCCAGTGTGGTAGTCTATTTGCGTTCTCTGCTTGATCGTTGCTGCTGTTCATACCGTGCTATTCCATGCCGTTTGTGCGCGTGTTAAGATTGTATTTGTGCATTTGAAACACGTCACATGTTGAGTCGCGCCATGCGGGCTCATTACTGGCACGAGCCAAGACGCACGCGCGAGCAACTACCGATACGAAATTACACATGCATTATGAGTGCGCACCTAGCTTACGCTTCAAACCGCATAGATAACACGGATGCACGGTAGCGACTTGTCAGGGAAACCGGGAAACACCGGAAAATGACCGGTAATTTTTTTGATCGGGAAAAAATCGCGAAAGATCGGAAATGTAATTCAAAAACCGGGAGTTAACTTTTGATCGCAATAAAATTCAAGTTTTCATTTTCTAAATAATTATCTATACCATATGAATTGGGTTGAAGTTTCGGACGTCTAGTCTGGCGACTTTTTTCACATTTATTGGAATGAAAATATCAAAAAAGGTTCCGAAAGGTTGTCAAGGTTCTAAAAACTCAAAATGTTTATTTATTTACTAGCAGAAACTTCCTCGGCATTTCAAAAAAATTCAAAGGATGCTAAGAGATCTCTATGAGATTCCTCGAAATGCTTTAGTCACTTGAAATATATCTTAAAATGCGGAGGTATGTAAATAGGCTGGTTTTGAGAAAAAGTATTTATTATTGCAAGCGTAAACGTGGAAAAACTAAATTGCTCTTATGTTAAAGTATCACATGTCCTTAAGACTTCATACATATTACATATAATGTATTCGAAGAACATAATTTTTTAGTATAATTTCGAGATTTTTTTTCGAAAAGAATTACTTTATGCGAAAAAGCAGCAGCAAAGAAAATATACCTGCATTCTGAAAATCATATGCTTGAAATTGGCATAATATTTTTGTCTGCATGACTGCAGGTAATACGGTACATGAACACGCAAATACAAAATTTTGATATTTTTTAAATAACATTAATTCAATCATACTATCTACTGTGAAAAAAGTGTTACATTGAGGCCATCGCACAAGTAGATTCTCTTCTTGTACACATTCAAACCTGTAATCACTGAAATTATTGCTTTTTACTTGTAACAACTCGATTTGGTTTTAGGCGCCTGCTTGGACCATTATACCCATACTTAAAATAATTAGTTTAATTTTTAAAAAGAGAGTGTGCTAATAATACCTTATGGAAAGCCGCAGCAAAAACTTGACTCTGAATTTCTTTATTTTATACACGTCTTTTTAGCCTTCTTCAAATAATATTCCTCATGCAGGATTATAAATCAGACATGGATCTTTATCTCATGATCTTAGTATCGCGAAAGCTGGTCGTGACAAATGGGAATGATCGAAAGAGGATAATTGAGTCGCTTCAGTCAGTGAGATATCTGATCGTATTATTGTGATAACTGAACTTATAGCGAGAAGGACATAAATGACAAATAGTTCGTCGCCACTATGAAAACTATAATTCATAATTGTATATAATATTATAATTTTAGCGTTAATTTATTGTATTAATTTATTATTATTTGTGTATTTATTTACACTATCCTTTAATCCTTTCTAAAAATCGTGATCACGGAGTTAAACTGTATTTAAATTGAAATTCAGGAGCCAGGTTATTTTACCAGATCAGTGAAACATGTCCTCTGTTGTTGAAAATATCTGTAACAACAGAAGCTGTTCGGGGTTTTTACATTCAATGGAAGTCTTCCCTACCTAGCTTAAAAGAATTCTATAGATAGTGATTCGAATTGAAAAAGAAGGTTAATTTACAAGGATTGTATTTTCAAAATTTAATCAATAAAGTTTGAGTGTTCGAATGCATTCATATTAGAAACGGAGGTAGACAATATGCCTAAAATTCCGATGATCATTGCCACTCGTGCTATTCATCATCCCCCCACGTTAGAGCCACCCAAATCGACATTCTGTCTTGCACGGTATAACTGACCATTTGCCATTCATTTAGGGGCATTCACACCTAGATCTATTGACATCCGGCCACGTGACACTTAGAGCTGATGCTCTTTTAGTGACCATCAATATCTGTTTACGAAACTATTTTTTGATAAGTCTCCTATTTTCTTCATTTCAATGACTAAAGTACCACATCAATTTCTAATCAGTTGCCTCTTTGATATACAGTTTTGGGGGTCAACTCGTGGCCAGTATAGGAAATTCCTGGAAAATTTTCATAGATCAAGATTTGTGGTAACTTCGATACAATGTAAAATGTGCAACGTAACTTTTTTACTCTTACATTACTTGTTTTTTGAAAGATTATTATGTAAAATTATTGACTAATTCTTCATCTATAACTATAATCTAATAGAACTTGTCCATATTCAATCTACTACGAAGAAAATAGAGAAATCGACACCCTGATCAGGTACATTAGATGTGGGTTAGGGATTCCAAGGTCGCCTAGGTCTCTTCCTACCATATTCCCTCATTCCTTATTTTCATCTCTTTGCATTGCAGTCTCGCCTTTCAGCCTCTTTCATCGATTCAGTCTCTTCTTTTGTTTCTTATTACTATCCAAGCTTGCGTATAGTATGCGTGTACCAGAGCACCAGCAGTCGCGTGCCAGAATCCCCTTCCCATTAACATTTTCCGCATAGCGGCCTGCGGCATTAAAAATAATCTCGTTATTAAAAAAATGGATTCAAGTTAAAATCAGGATACCCAGTTTTTGACGCGAAACTTCTGGATCATTGTCAGTTGTTTTCACCAGTCTGTGATCAGGTATGAAGGCTGTAAACGTTTTATTACAGTCTCTTGATTCATGTTTGATAAACAGAGTTTTGACCTTGATATTTAATAAGCATTTATGGATAACTATATGTAATCTAGAGAGGTACAAAGATAATATTTTGGTCACGAGTTTCTCGAGGCACGTTTGCAAATTCAGAAAAATATTTTTTAATTTAAAACTGTGCTGAATTTTCATCTGTTCAGTAATCATGATGATCTTCAACATAATCATGCATTACTACTTTATAATCAGAAGTTAATAATAATTTTGGATGGAATATCTCAAATATGTACAAGTACCCTTGTAGGGACTTTTTTTAAATTTAAATATATCTACTTAGGCTTTATCGATTTTATAATTTTAAAACTAAATAGTCATTTCTACTTTTGCATGAGTTTGAAATAGGATTATAAATTATTAACGTGACGAAGGGATTCTTTGGCTCGTGCCAATGACGTGGCTAATGAGCGTGCAATTCGAATCGATACCTCTATGAAACCAAATGTTACCCATATATCATATCAGTTCATAAATTATATTATTATATAAAATATATGACTGTTATTATTATTATTAATATTATTCTTATTTGAAAAAAATAGTTGGTGTACAATTATTTGCTCAGCTGATAACTTCTGACGTCATAAAGCATTATATGCCCTTTAAGGTTTCATTAGCATATAGAAGTTAATATGATACATGCTTCAGTGACACTTCTCAATTTTAATCTTTTCACATTCTAATTTATCTGTGGTTAGCACGTGGTTACCAGATGCATTCATATATGTATAAAGAAGAAAAGAAGTTGGAAAGACCTTTTCCCATTATCTGATCAAAAACTACAGGAGGCGTAGCATCGTCTTTGGGGGTGGCGAGGTCGAATTGCAACCCCTTGGAAATAAATAATATATATCGTTCTCTTCATCTCTTTCAGGTCTAAGATTTTCAGAAATCTCGAGACATCTGCTTTTATCTATATACAATAATATTGCTAAAACATAGAGATTCTAAAATACGAGTCGTTAGTTACAATTTTAGATCATAAGTTTGCATTTGAGTGAGATAATAATTTTTTTCCTGTATCTTGCATCTAAACGTCTTCTTCTCGTTTTTCAAAAAACTCATGAAATTAATTCTCACAGCTTTTAATTTCCATTACTTGATTCAGAGAGTTTGATTTAATTATATTCGAATTCTTCTAAAGATTCGAATAATTTGATGTGTTTAAAAATAAATTATAATTGCAAAATAAAACGGGGAATACAATAAAATATAAGAAAAGCATTAAGCCATTGACACCTCGTGAGACACGTGTGCCTACATGAAAATATTGAGATTTAAGTGTTCAGTGAATTGGAAAGACACCACGCTGGGAGATCCGCTATTCAAAGACGAATCAATCTACAGCCTTGAGAAATGATCTTACTTGAGAATTTTTGTAAAGAAATGACTTTATGCGAACCTATCTTCCCACCATAAACATATCACTCGATTGAAGAGAAAAAATGATTCTAGTATCAACCATTTACAGTAGCCTTTTTATATAACTGCCCACTAGAGAGACACTTCTTTGTGTACTCAAGTAGGATCCTAATAATTGATTGATGAGTAAAAATTGAAGGAAATCTTTACAGAAAAGCCTACTATCAAACTCTCATTTTTCTTAAATTCTTAAACTCGAATTTTTAGAATCCCTTTGCCAGTTGCAAATGGCATCGTAAAATTTTCAACCATTAACTAAAATGAATTGGTACAATAAGACTTCTTGGACTCTTGAAGAATTGAAAAATATTTTATTTCTTTAAAGCATTCTCAATCAAAAGTGCAGTGTAAATCCCCTTATTGATTAGATATTGGAATTTAAATTTAGTAAACAGCTTTATGAATCCGGTAATAAATATATAGTTTATATATGTACTAATATACTGCCACGAAACGATTGGCTCTTAAACTTATACCTTCAGCGACATATTCTCTTCGTTTTTCTGTAATTGCGTTTATTATTTAGCACTTAAGAAATACTTGTGTGTCATAAAACGCGAAATATTTTGAATACAAGGTCCATAAATAATTGATATTGCATCGATTGCACTATTTTTCGGCGTGACTTCAGAATCTATAGATCTTGATCATCTGGTTTATAAGTCCCTTGTAGTTGTTACACACCCATACGTACATGAAAAACCAGTTGCGATACATCTCAGCGAATTGGTTTAAATTTGCGTGCTCGCTCGAAAAATAATAAAATTGGATATAAAAAATCACGGATATCGCGCAAGGGGCTCGCGTGCGATTACGGTCGATTTACTTCGAGAAAGATGGATAGGTAGGCCGTGCGATTTGCTTGTCCGGAGGGTACATTACCATATCAGCAGGCGGCAGCTGCAGACGTAATTATAAAGCGCAGGGTAGAAAATTAATAATTACAATATGCCATATATGATAAGCCCAAACGAGCTTGATTCGTTGATGGCAAGTGTCTTGGGTAAACAGGTAAATCTTTTATCCGAACGCGTGAAAATGAGGAAGAAAAAAAAGTAAAGGGCCCCATTGAAGGGATCAAAACACATCGATGGAAGGATGAAAGATAAATGAGCATAGTGACGTAAAGCCGTCGGATATTTCGATCCATCGATGTTCCAGGAGTTGCAAAGACTACTGACCACCAAGGAATTTCCTTTTTGAGATGAGGTCGTGCACCTGGGGGTCCCTTGCATGGGTTCCATTTAGACACCTCGGGCATTCAATAAATCAGGTGCAAGGTGGACCCATCGGACCAAGGAAAAGGCATGCTCTGTTGTAGTCACGCCAGATGATAATTTGTCCGCCCATTCCTTCAGATTGCGAGAATTTTGACCCTAGTATTTTCTCTCGGAAAACCTCTGCTGAAAGTTCAAACATTGTTTTTCTTTTAAACCTAATTTACCTGATACGTTAGGAAAACCAACATTTTCTTTTAATAATGTGCGATTAATTTCTCGTTTTTGTACTCATTTTGCTAGGAAGATTCAGAGAATTCTAAAAAATTTCATGTCAAAAGATTTTACAATGTTTTAAAGGATTTGAAAAGTGTGCAAAATAGTTCAAAATTTTAAATATTTGTAATATCAAAACTTGCAATTCCTTGTCTAATTTCAGGAATTTTAATAAGTTCCATAAATTTCTTAAAATGCCTTTAACGTCCTACTTGAAGTTCCAGAAAGTCCAATGAAATTTCGTAAAATCCTTTAAAATTATATACTTAAAGTCCAACAGAGTAAAAACATTCATCTTTCTGCCTTAACAATTATAATTTCAACGAGGCAATCTATAATTTTATGAAGAGTTATACAGAATACCCTACAGCTTGGTTTACTGGACAACAGTTTTTCCAATATAGAAATAATGAGATGCTAATGGGACCAAGTCGCAAATACAAAAAAAACTGGTTCAAGAAATGTAATTTTCGATACGCCTTTATCTTTCTTCGATATCAAAAGAATCGTTCGCAATTTCTCTGATTGGGGTAGAAATATCTTCATTAAAGACGTACATCTGAAGCAGGCCTTCGATTTAAATGTTATTAATTTGAGTACGACTTTGCGATGTAAGTAGGTTGATAGTTCGTAATGAAAGAAGCACGTGTATCGATTTTCAGGCGTCATTTATGGCTGATTGAAATTATTGTTCGAGTTTGCAACAGTGTCAGCCTCATCAATATCTGAAAGGTCTCCTGACTTCTAGCAGTTGCCGACTCTCAGTAGTAAATGCCAATCATTTAAATAAACATGTTTGACTCTTATTCTGTATATAAAGATAATTTAATATTCCTCGTTATCTCGTTATTTTATCAATATAGAAAATTGAACATTAATTCACAGCTTCTGTTGCCAAAAAGTCAATTGTTCCGATGTACAGTAACAACTGACGATTATATTGGTACATCCCGTGTAAAAATTTTCAGTTGGTCCCCGCGGAGCCTCACGTAGTTTGCCCCCTTATTATTATATAGAGTGGACCGTCTGTTAGTCCGAATTTAAATTGAAGAAAAGAGACGCTTTTTGCAATGTGCAATTGAAATAATTTACTGAAAATGAATGGTACATACATGTCATTTATAAATGTAAAATTATATCATTTAAGTGTCCACCACGGTTGTTTATACAGGCCTGCATATCTGATGATCGAAATTTTCGATGACTCGATGTCCAGTAAACTGGGGGAAACGCCTCAATTTTTTTGAATGTTGTTCTTTAGGGCTTGAATAGTTCATGGGGAATTATGTTTACTGTCTTATTGGAACCAAAAGTCGTCCTCATCTATTTCATCCAATTTTAGGCACAAAATGTCCGTCAGTATATGTCACGAAATCGTTCAGAACTCCAATGTGAATTGGCCACCAAAATCGTGCGATTTGACTTCTTTGGATTTTTTTCATTGGGGTTATTTGAAAAGTAACCTGTATGCCAATTTCCCTCAGTTTATTTGGAGAGAGTCATCAAAAATTTCGACCATCAGATATTCAAGCCTGTAAAAAGAACCGTGGACACTTAAATGATATCATTTTTCATTTATAAATGGCATGTATATATCATTCATTTATGGTAAATTATTTCAATTTCGCATCGGAAGAAATGTATTTTGTTTTCAAATTAAATTCGTATTAACAGATGGTCCACCGTATATGTTGGCCCCACGATGGCAAACTATGAAGGGCCAACATAGAAACGACATGCTTGCCTTCGAAGGTCCCATGTAGGCTGCCTACAAAGGACCAATAAAGTGGCCCTCTATGGGGCCCCGCCTCGGGCCCCGCTTGGCCCTCCTAAGGGTCCGTATATGACCCCTATAAGCCTAACATAGGCCCTATAAAGGTGATCCTTCGAATGCCCTGTTAGGGCATTTTTTAAATTTTAATATGAGATTAATCAAAAGCAGTTATTACATTGAAAGAAACTTTATTTTTTTAAATTATAGTCAAACTATAATGAACTCTGACCTCCTAATAAAAAACACGCGTTTTTAATTCGAACATGAAACGAAATAACATAAATAAAGTGTTAAACTAAAATAAGATTAAATTAAACGTCACGTATTTCACCTTGATTGCTGATAGAATTATTGCCAGGCCTCAGATTTTCGTTTCCAGCATTAGAATAACTTTCGAATCTCATTTTTCCGAGCATTTTTCTTCCACCGTCCTAAGTAGTCTTTAGAGCCTCTAAGCACTGTTTCCACGTCTACAGAGAACGTTTTTTGGCTTAAGCTTTTTCGGCCAGATCGATATATTCTGCATCTAATTTTATTTAAATTCTTCTCTAATTTTATTTAAACCTTTTCTTTTTAAAAAACACTCATAAGTTCACTCGTTACCACTGATTACGCAAGCGCACCTCAATGCACAGCTGATAAAAAATAAAATTTGAGTGTCCAACCCAAAAACGGTAAAAAAGTATTTTTGAATTTTCAATATGAATCTATAATCTTCTTTGTTAGAGTAATTTGTTATTATGTTTTCATTGTGGACTTAGAAAATTTTTAAAAGTCACAAAACTGACAACCATTGTAGGCCTTCGCGAGGGCCTTCTAGAGGCTCCAGAAAGGACCCGGCGGGGCATACTTTGGGCATACTATAGAGGCGCGCCTTCGTAGGACCTCTAGAGGGCCAACATTTAAAAATGGCTAAGCGGGCCAATTTCCACACTGAATAATACAGTTCTTTCGCTTTAAAATTTGATTCGGTACCTATGAGGTAAACATAATAAATGGAATTGGCGTCATTAAGCAATTTATATACATAGTCATTGTCTTCAAACAGAATGCAGATAAGCTACTTTCATAATTCAACCTACCGTTTGATAGTTTCATTTATAATTACCGCGCCAGGTGAATCGTTCTGGAAAAAATCCTAGCAGACAGCAAGCACTCGACCGTTCTTTGAAACACAGGAAAAATGTCGCAGCTGCAAGGAGACTATAGGATTCGATATAATCATAATCATCAACGTTAAAACCATTACAGCTCGTTTTGATGATGATAAACGAAAAAGATATGACTACAATAAAATTCAAATGCTGAAAACTTTTATGTAATTTGCATTGATTTGATTTTACGTAAAATTCATAATTTCTTAATAACGTGAATGACAACTTCCAATTTTACGGTAAATAATTTAAAAAAAGGAAATTTCAAATGCATGGAAATTGCATTACTTGAAATTATTTCCGGAAAACAGTGTACAATTATAACTGTTACCAATCTTCAGATATCATATGAGAAATTCTATTCGCTGTGACACATTTATGAATATATGTACATAAAAGCACAAAAAGACAACTGAAAGCAGGATGATAAAATATGTGAAAAAACATAAATGATCGAGTCCTCATCACGTCGACTCGATCAGCCCGCACGCCATGTCTGTCAGTCATTGAATCATCCTTCGTTAACTTTTTTTATGTATTATATTTACTCTTCTTGACGAAAATCACACGTCTCCCCGAGATGTGATATTGAATGAGGAATTTTATTTTACTTAAATTATATGTTGCTACTCTCAATATGTGGAAAGAGTGCACCCACTTGTCTTATCTGATCCCACGGACGGCAGATTAATGTGGGATCTAACGTTCTTGAAAAGGTAAAGAAGCTTTTATAGCGCTCATGATTGATCACTAATATAGACCTTATGTGCGCTTTATACGGGGGTGGGTATTGTATCACTTTCGACTGCAACTCTCCACTCGACGTTTAAACTCATTCGACTTCATCTCTCGCTTTTTTTCAATCCCTACGAGCGGAACCCCAAAGAAATTCGGGGTTCTCGCGGATTCCCAGGCGATTACATCTGTACGCAGAGTTGGCTTCTTTGATGGCGCGCATTGTGAGCCGGCACCCTATCGAAGAGTCAATGGCGCAACTCCCTTTTTGAATCGAAGTGGAGGGTGAATGAAGATCTCAAACCTGGAGAGACGAAGCAGGTAGCCCTTTCTGATCGGTGGGCCTGTCGACCGCACTGCAAAACCGGCTACAAAACGTTTTTATTTACGAACCTCTCACCTCCAATTCAAAGGAACAGGTCGCTCTCTTTCTTTGATCACCTCACCTCATAGTCTGTTCCTTCTTATTCGTATGAAACGAAATAAAGAAAGAAGGGAGGTAGTGTTTGCAAGGTGGGTGACATCGAAATTGTGATATTTTGGATTCTTATTTTAAACCTGTTAGACCGTATCGACTTTCGCGACAAGTGCTACTTTGTCCCTCCTTCCTTTCTGCCACTAATTCGGTATAAGCGCAGATAATCTGATTCCTCCAGGATAAAAAACTTGTTCAGTGGTTTACCAGGGATTATAGATTCACCGCTCTACACGGAAAAAAAAGTTCATTAAATTTTACAGAATTAGTCCTATAGTAGAGGATAAGAGCGACCTAGAACAGATTTTTTAAATTTTGTATAACTTTTAGTATTTAATATGTAGAACAGTTCTGGAATAACTCTAGAAAAGTTCTGTAAACTTTAGATCGGGGTCTGATTTAAAAAAGTTCTATAAAATATATAGAAAAGTTCATGAAAAAATGTTGAAAAGTTTCATAAAAATCATA
>JAUEJJ010000013.1:3773843-3785796 GCA_032164275.1 Synergus coniferae | reverse complement strand
AGATCAAGAGGGGAAATGACGGCCCGTGAGGTGTAATGCCACACTGGAAGGGGAAGGTTTTCAGGTAGTCGGCGCGGGAAAAGAAATCGCCCGAATTATTTTCTGTTGGACATAATATTTTGATGAGAATCTGTCTTTCTAATTATTCATAATTTTCAAATTTAGCGGGAAGGAGATGCACACGGAAAAGTCATGGGTGTTTTCGTTCTAATGTGCAGCAAAAATAAATTTACTTCTAACGGGATAGTAATGTAATATAATGATCAACCATTGTTCTCAATGCAGACGAAATTAAACTCGAGTCCCTTCTGCGCGGCTCGGCCTTCTGTTCTGTCCGTATTTGTTTTTACAATTAACGACTCGAACGCGCCATTAGTATAAATAACAATAACAGTTTCCTCGGAAGCGCAGAGTAGTTGCAGTGATTCCGCGAAGCAGGAGGTTTTATCATGTCGGAAGAGTAGACTCGAGCGATTAATTTTCGCAGACACAAATCACGGGTCCCACGGATCTTCTTTTTAGTCAGTTTTTCCTTGTCTGAGAGCGGCGCCAACAGTGAGAACCTCGTAAGACCCACGCGAATGACTGATGACAGTCAAGTCCCCTAGATCGTAATTGTTACTCTAATTTCTATAACGTGGGACAATTTCTGCAGTGTTTTAAACGTTAGGAAATCTACTGCAGCTGATGATACCCAAGCTGATTTCTTCTATTTTGCTGCTGAAGACATTCTTCAGCAGTAAAATACTTCAGCAGTATTTATCATAAGTAATTTTTTGCTAAAAGCTTAAGAAGGTTCTTTCTGATGATATGACCTTGAGAGCAGAAGACTCTCGCTTTTTGCCCCCTTGAAAGGCATTTATCCCCTATAAGTGTCAAAAGTTGCTTGTCTTTTAGCGATATCGAGAGGCAGAGGTGAGTTTCGAGAAGTCGAGAGGATCTCGTTGTAATTTGTCGAGTAGACGGGGAATCGCTCCATCGTCCACCTGGCGGCATCACTAATGAACCAAACTTAACTAAAGGGAACTCGTTCGCGAACCTTATCGGTAGTTGTAACCAGGATCAGCGTCGGAGTCCCGACTCGCCGCGAAGAGTCGGACTCTTCTCATCTTCGAAGAAGATAGGAGAATCGTGTCGACGAATGGCCGTGTCCGGCAAACAAATTGCGAGATACCCCTTGGACTCATGGTAGCTCGTTACCGATCTTCCCTCCTCTTTTATCTTCTCTTTTCCACTCTTTCCTCCCTCGACCACAACTCTTGAGTTCGATTTCTCTTCCTTCCACGCCTCTTCCATTTTGTTTCTTCCCCATTCGCAATTCTTCCGATTTTTGTACAAGACTTTCTGAAGGTCTCAACTCTCTAAACTTGAATCAGTGAAAAATCAGTGAAATTTCACTGATTTCCAGTCAAATTTCACTGATTCTCAGTGACTCATTTCTCGCGACTTTCATCAGTGAAAAATCCACTGGAAATCAGTGAAAATCGCGAGAAATGAGTCACTGAGAATCAGTGAACTTTCACTGATTCAGTTTTAGAGAGTTCTCATGTTTGCACAAATTCGATTTTATCTCCGAATTGAAGAGATTTTTTTCTTTCTCACACAGAAGTCGTATAAGAGATCGAACTCATTGTAACTTTGTGGTATTCGCGAGACCTTTTACCGAGTTAAGACCCCACAACCGGATCGGGTTTCGATGCACATGGGAATTGTACCGGAAATAGATGATTCGTACATCCCCTTATGTACGTACAACAGGTATTTTTATATTTCTTCCTTTTTTCGGCTTTTCCGAAATCAATCATGCGAGAAATATTTTTAATACTGCATAATATAAATTCCTTGGCCCAAAAATGTTTAGCGGTGTCGAATTTCTTCGCTACTTCTTTCCCAAAGGATTATACATTTTATGTATGATACGCAACTATTCAAGGGGAAAATCATCGCTTAGGGGATTATTATATGCTGTATCGAATGCATATTTTCGTGGTCTTTTGCATCAACCGATATTTTGAGGACACGCTCGCGAGATATATACGGGCTATTTGAAGGTTCGAGCATTCTTAAGGGTGTTTTTGAAAATACTTGTTGCACAATGTAATACTATCCCCCTTTTGTGCCAAGGAGCCTTGGAGTGTCTTTAATGCGAAACTAAGCACGAGTAACCGTATAGTGTATTATTTTTCATGAATAATCTCTTTATAGTGAGACCGAAAGAGAGAAAAGAAAGAGCGTTATAAAGACTTTTTAGTGACTCATTATTTTATATTTCTCTTGCCTAAAAACCAGTTATTTAATTATACAATTATACATATTAATATACACATTTCATATAATATCGATTATTTCAATCTCATTCCGAAGTTTCATAAAATCAGTAGAGTAATATTTTTCATGCAAATATGAAAAAAGCATTACTCTACTGAATCTGGTTGCATGAGACCAAATAAATACTTATTTTTCTGATTGTCAATTATCCTTTTGTATACAAGTAATGTAGGTAGATGTATAATAGAGTAGGATATAAATTAAACAGATTTCACCCTTGGGGATCTGTTTATTTTCTTCCTATTTAGTGCATTTGCATGATATGGGAAATAATTCAACTTTGACAAAAGCACAAGTACATTAGCTGGTTATTATACCTCCTTATTAAAAAAATGGGACATAATCGGTTCCTAAATATTATGGCACGAGCCAACACCCTTGAGGTTCGTTAGTGTTCATTGTGAAGAAGATTCATACTTCCAGAGTCCCAAAGAAACGGAAATTTATATATCCGCAGATGCAAATGCCGTGTGTGCCGATCAGCACGAAATTCTATGAATGCAATTAATGTGAGGGTGCTTCACCCTCCCTCGAAAAATCGGAAACATACTTCAGAGATTTTTCTCCAAATGTGGATACTTTATAAGTCTTTTAGATGATGACCTTAAGTTTGAAAATAAATAGTAAATTTAAAAAGCACAACGCAAATACATACCAAAAGTTTACAATACGAAAGTACCAAACTGTACGTTTTTATCTATGGGGAAAATTTTATAATAAAAATTAGTTCCACAAGATGACTGGTAAAGATCTCAGATCACTTTCATTTCTCTTTGTTGACTCAGTTAATGTGCCTTTGACAAAGTTCGCCTTCAATGTAAAAAAAAAGTACCACCGACTCGTGGAGATCTTAGCAAATTTCGTTACAATCGCCGTTTTGCTAGTAAGCCCCATGATTTTTACAAAGGGCCTGAAGTGTCTTTAGTACACAGTAGCCCCATTCAATAGAAGAGCTCACAAATGCACAGCAGGGTGTCGACTCTCGAGATTCACTACTCGATATGAATGTTAGGCATGGTCGGCGAAATAATGTCCCTCGATCGACCTTTGCCGCAACATCTTTTCGGCCAATAGATTTCGGTCTGAAAGAATTTAATATGTTTATTGCTGTGAGAATGTTGCGCTCGGTTAGGTGGTAGATTTTTATCTCCCTTGCCTTCGCGTATCGAAACGACGAGAAGTTGAAAAGCGAATCCAGACTCTTGCTTCTTTTCCTTCCGTACTCTCCCCTCAGTTTGAGATTCATATGAGAAGTTAAACGTGTCAATTAATTTTACGCGTCCACCTTTTTCGAATTTATTTACATGATATTAAAATTTTATTCTTTGTAGAAAAAAATCATTTCAAATTAGAAACAATTAATACAACAATCGCAATACTTTCTCGCTTTCTTGAGATTCTCGCTAGCTCGCGGATGCATCGTATATCTTAGTCATAATGGAAATAAAAAATCGTGTAATAAAAGGATGGTCTAGAGGACGATCATTAACGTCGTACTTCTATTCTTCGTTTATGGTCGTAAATGCATCAGGGATTTGTACACATAGTGCAAGTTTGTTACAGCACGTTGTCGCGCAAAATGCTTACCGCAGCAGTCATTGTGCAGGAATCTTCTAAAGACCCTTATAGAAGTCTAGGTATAACATACACATGGAGAGACTTTTTGTACCATGGAATCTAGCGAAAAGACGTCGTAAATCGTTTTATAGCCTAAGAACTCGAGCACGGACCGATGAGCTGGTTCTTGAAAGTACAAATTTCAGACCTCAAATTTTCACGACCCTTCGTCAGATTGCCACCTTTGACAATCTGCTTTGTCGATGTGGTTTATGGGAAACGGTTCAATTCGACTAAAAAGGGCTTTAAGTACACGAGGGGAATTTTTTAAATGCACAGGTGAAAATAATTGGGAAATTTTAGATTTCTTTTTAAAGTCTTCTCGCATTGCACATTTTTAAAGGAATGACAGATACAATGAAATACACATTGATACTATGTTTTAGATAATAAAAACCAAGATGTATGTTTATTTGTCGATACATATATACTATAATTAGCAATTATGAACTAATGATTATTAGAAATGCTAACTAAAGCAATTAGTAAAGAAATTCTAATTATTTCCTTATAGTTAATTCTCAGTATAATTTTATTCATATATTTTAGATGGAATTGAGCAGTTTAATGAATGAATTATGTAATGAAAATTACATACGGTAATAACATTCAATCAATTAAAAATAGTGTAATTAAAATTAATTTAGTATATTTTAAATTCAAGTAAATAAACAATTTGAAACTCATCGTTTCTATCGGTAACGTAATTTGAACCCCTGAAAATTATATTAGGTTCTGCCATCTATTGATTTCTGCTCTAACTTCATACGTTCTTCTATGTAACCTACACGCTACATTGGTATCAAATTTTAATTTAAAAAATACTTTTTATTGTCCTGAAAAAATTGCAAATACTTGAAATCTTATTAACTATTTTTAATTTTTTATTATCGAATATAGTTTATCATTTCGTAAATAGGGAGTGTGAAGTGAAATAGTTCTATAGTCTAAAAATACAGATGAGGACAATTTCCAATTCAAAATAAGGGTAGAATTTAAATTTGTATATAAATTTTCATTTGTACCTATTTGTAATTTCTATGTGTCAATTTACGTTATGATAAATTACAATATTTTGCCGAAAATTTTTTTACTGAATACATTGACGAAGTATTCCAAATTTTAATAATTATAATTAACAATCAAATTTCGTTAAAAAATGTCTTTCAGATCTGTTCAACTAGAAAATATTTTTCTAAGTCTGATGCAACAAGTAGCGTTGGGCAAGTTTCCATCCATGACAGTTGATTCAGACAGTGCCTGGAATTATTTTCAAGAACCTGGAGAATCTTCAAACGACAGTTTAGAGAGCAATAAAAATAGTCAGACGTCGATCGATTTCGGACGCAAACTTAGTAGATGCAATTTTGCATTGACACTTAGAGTCATGCAACAATCACATCAGATGTTGCAAACATCTTCGCAAAACAATAAAACCAACGTTCGATCTTTTTATTACGATCTCCAACCAGAAGAAATTGTTAATCTAACGATGAATAAAGTTAACAATGCTGTCACTAATGTTCAGAAATTATTAGGCTGCACGAGATGGGACCTTGGTAAGTTTTTATATAAATATTAGCGATAAAAGAAAATGTATAAGCAAAACTTGAATATGTAGTGCAATTATAAAAATTATTTTCTTTTCTCAGGATTTGTCACAACATCAAAGGGATTGGTAGCAGGAAATCTGACTCTGATTTTCAAGGAAAAATCAATTACTTACTGTAATTCGCGTGGTGATTTGATTCCCCAAGAAATGCACCAGTTAACTTCAGTTCGAATAGAAGCAAGTTTCTTACTAATTGTTGAGAAGGATACGATATTTCAGAAGTTATTAGGAGATCGAGACAAATGTCCGGAACATCTCAAATGTATTCTAATAACTGGGAAAGGAGAACCAGATATTGCCACGAGAATTTTGGTTCACCGATTGTCAGAAGTTGAGAAACTGCCCACCTACATTTTGGTTGACAATGACCCGTACGGATTTGAAATCATGTGCACTTATCGGTAAAGATTGAAATTATTATTTTGGTTTGCGTCTTATCGAGACCCAAATATTGTTCTAATTATTATAGATTTGGATCCAAGGATCACAAGCAATGGGCTTCTCCATCTGTTCGATGGATTGGAGTTCATCCAGATGAAATCAAAGGAATTGGAATACAGCCCATAGCTCTGAAAAACGTCGAGTTGGAAAAGCTGCAGAGCCTCCAGAAACGGACTGACTTACGATTATCACGAAATTTACGCAGGCAGCTGAGAAAAATGAAGAAAATAGGAAAATGTGAAATAGAAAGTCTTGTAACCCTCTCAATTGGTTACCTCACATTGTATTACATTCCCGATAAAATAAAATCGGGAGAATTTTACTGACGCAATCAATAATCAAGAATCAAGACATTTTTCATTAATTATGTTTTATGTATGTATTCCATTCGATGAATTGTGTTAATGTTAACTTTAATGTTAATTTAATTCTTTCGAATACAAAGAGATATTTTAAATAAGTAGAAAGTACTCTGTCCTTTTAAATTTTATTTTTTGAAGTGGCGAAACATTTTAATTACAATTGTCATAAAAAATGTTTATCTATTTCATGAAGTATTGTTTTAACGAAGAAATTATAATTTAATTCGAGATTTTTGAAAAGCATTTTTACCTAACAGAGTGAAGTATCAACGATAATTAATTTTATTTTAATATTTAACTTCACAAAGTAGAAGATCTTCTGAAGTTTAGTCAAATTCACAACTTTGTGTTAATTCTTTCGTCCATTAATTTTGTTCTCCCTCCTGAGGCGCATCTCGTTAAGTAAATTTAACAAAGTGTTAGTACCTTGTGTCTCATTCCACCTGAAATAAAGTGTGAATTTTTCAAAAATTTTAAAATAGTTTTTGCTCATATTTCGTTCTAATTTGTGGGTGAGTATATAATTAAAATATTAGTATTTTGTTGGTCCCCTGAAACATACTCTTTTTTTCCAAATAGTTCTCTATTTTTTCTGCAATAGAAACTTTGAGGTCTGAAAACTGCAGTACTAAAATTTTACAGCAGGAAACTTTCTACAATGATATATATGTGTGTGTATACTTACGAATTATTTGATACTTGATCCAAAGTCTGTTCGCCATCTTCATCTCTAGGCGAAGAGGAAGTCGATGCATTTTCACTTTCTGTGAATTGAATATGTGCTTTACGGTTACCTTGATTTTGAACAGAATCACTGTTATCGTCTAGAATGATTAACTGCGGAACTTTGCGGTAGCGTCCTAAGTAAATCACACTTTTCAGGCTAGAACTTGATGTCGATGGCCTTAAGCCGAAAGAATCTTTTAATAATTTATCTTTTTTCGGTGGATCTAATGACCGGTGTCTTCGAGTTCTTTTTCTAAAATTTCAAAAAGGAAGGTTTTCAATTCCACTCCTAACTGAATGCAACTTTCAATTTTATTTAATTGAGGTTTACCTTCGAACGCTATTCGTTCTATGTTTCACAACTCTGTCTGCGTATGAAGTTTGCTTTCTCCTTTTTCTTAAAACTCGTCCATGTTTTTCATTATTTACAATTTTCTCTGAATCCACTTCCATTTTAACCTCGAAAATACTAGATTAAAATCAACTCCCATGAAATATGAAATTTGTACCGAGAGATGAAATACGAAACTCACTTTTAAGAGTTTCCAATTTTGTCACGGTACTTCGTTTCGCGTGGATTTTCGAGAAAGAAATTAATTCCAAATCCTGATTACTCTACTCTCACATTTGTCAGATCCATCATCTAGTATTCATTTGTTATTTGTCGTTGTTCTACTTTCTATTTTTCTACCCGAAACGCATCTTGTGCACGATATTTGATTTCAAATATGTTTTCAAAAACTATATTTAAAAAATAATACTATAGCACAAGCAAACAAAGAATAATGAGACATAAATGAAAATTTTTCAGGTAATATAACAGTTTATTGAAAACACTTTGTCCGCCCGATGCTCAGGCTGAGCCTCGTTGATATTAAAAAACGCAGAGTCTTAATAACATGATTATCTTTTAGGTGTTGCGTGGAAGATAGCTGTTTCGAGTAACAAAACTGACAGTGCATTTGCTTCAAAAAGAAATTTAGTAGCGCATTATTTATCCATTATCCAGTTTATTTTAATTGACGCAGATACTTGAGGCTTTCCAGGTGAATTCTGTTTTGTAAAAATAAAAGCCTGCGAACCGAAGCTGAGGATACAGGATTGAGTAATTTAATATGGGCATTACTGATAAAAATTCTGTACCTTTCCTTTGAAAATAGATATAAATTAATTGGATTTAAATTTAAACAATTACAAAAGTTTATTTATCTGAAGTCTTATGACTTTTATCGTAAATTTAACCGCAAGTAAAGATTTTCATATCAATTTTTTGTACTTCAATCGTAAGCTTATGATTTTACAAAAGAGAGCCTGGAGTCGAAGAAAAAATCAACAAATCGACACCGCCAGTTTTGAAACTGAACATCGACTTCACGTCGTGTTCCGCGTGAATCGGCGTAGTTATATGTTACCAAAGCTATAACATAGATATCTCTATGCGCTGCTACGAAGATTTCTTGCGAGAAATTCATAATACGCGCGCGTGCCTTTTTGCTTGCCATCGTATTGATCATTATTATTAAATACAATACAGCTATAATCGATTTCTGTCGTTAATTAGATTTAATAATTGATCGTGGCTCAGGTAAGAATCACGTAAAAATCGTAATTGCAAAACGAATTTTTCTTCTAAAGTTTCAAAAAAAGCGTCGTTTCTACTTTCTACCGTAAAGAATAGAACTTTAATGTCAAAACTCTTCAAAAACTCCTTACATTTAAAGTCTAAAATGATTTTTTTTTGCGAAAAAGAGAGTTCTGAATCTAATTAATGATTATATGATATAAAATTATTACGCGTATTACGTGAAACTTCCTTTGCTCCTTCGGACCGAAGCATCTTTTAAAGTAATCAGCCTTCGGTTGGAACAACGATCTTCCTCAGCCAGAGGAGGATTCGTTGATCCGAAGTCAATAATAATAGTTCATCATTTCTTCGTCGGTCGACATTATTCCTTTGGAGAATCGCTCACCTATCATTACACCTATTTTCGTTATAATTAATATTATACCTATTCTGTCTCAAAATGTACGTTGAGAAAAATTATTTACTCACTCAAGCAGTATTAAGTTATGCTTTATTTTATACGAAATACTCAGAATAATTTATTTCAATGATAAATATATATTTTAATGAACGAATTTAATATGCTAGTTATAAAATTGTTTAAATTAAAAATTATTAAAAACGAAATGCTGCGTGGCAATTATTGAAGTATACTTTCATTTAATTTTCTAATTAAATGCGGCTAGTGAAAATAAATTATTCTTCTCAACGGTCACCCGAACCTCGGTAAATGGACGTCTCATGACACGAAGGCTTTCTTGACTCTGATTATTTAATAATAAACATTTTCATTTAAAAATTAAATCTCCCTTGGTGTCAATATCGCGATAAATTTTAACAGCTTCTCATTCTCGAATATAAAGATAACAACGCTTATTTCATAAAATTTAAATTTATTCTCTAACATATTATTACAACAAATTAAACAACTAGGCAAAGACGAAACTAAGTTTTTGTACTATAGTGATATTTAAGTTATCAATTTTAAAAGGATAAATTATTTATTAAGCAATTTTTTTCTTATGAAAGGTAAAATAATTTTTATTTATTGTGTCACCTTTCTCCTTTTGTTAATTCCGAAGACCGAGGCTTCGTGTGAAGTATTACATTACGATCGAACGACATGGGTTTCCTCACAGTAATTAATAATAACATTGGTATTAGTACCTCTTTCTTTATTGTTTGATTAGTTGCACTAGCCTTGATTGTCGGCATGTAAGGGTTGCTGGCACACAGCATTGCGGCGTGCGATTCTTATAGCGCGCCTTGTCGACCAAAAATTTCACCGTTCTCTCACAAAAAGAAATCTTATTCTTTATCAGTAACAAGAATTTCATAATTAAATAAATAAGTACCCGTCAACAAGAGTCGATAACTTGATAACAATTTTTCAAATCCTTTTATACTTGTCATACCAAATAGCAGTCACAACAATTTTTAAAAATTCATTAACCCTCGGTAATAAAATTGATTAAATGTCTTTGCGAAAGACTTGAAAAAGTCTAACTCTATTTAAGTTTACTGTTCCGTAATGCAAACGGTAAAAATCGATCAGTTTCGAAAACAATAAATAACAAGCTGCTTCGTCAGTTAACAAATAAAATGATCATTTATTATTATCAAAACTAATAAATATTCACCAGATAAAGCATGGTACACTATTGAAAATTGGAGTTCTGATTTGTTGGTGAGAGTGCGGTTTGATGTGTCGATCGACAGGTATACGATTTAAGTAAGAGGGGCAATTATGTACAAATAGTAAATGTCGACAAGGGGGAACGACTTTCTAGACGCGAAACATTATAGTAAGTATATATATTAGGCGCCAAAAGCTGTACAGTAAAACTTAAGATAGCATTATTAGGAAACGAGGCTGATTGCACAACGATTTCGAGGCTCTGGATTAACGCCACTTGTCCGAGTCTAATTTCGATTTGATAATCTCAGTAGAATCGACTTCGGATATATTTTCAATTCGCGGGATACATCTTTGTACTTTCTTCTATTTGGTAGTTAGTTACATTCTATCCTCTGCCTCCTTTTCTATTATGTATTTCAAAATTGAAATTGAAAAAACTACCTCGCATTTTATCTTCCATTCTGTAATGAATATCACTTTCCTGAAACAATTAAAGTCCACCTCATTACCTTCACTATTAGATTTATTAGGGAATTAGATTCATTAATAATTATTACGTATTTCATGATTATTTTATACAGTCCAAAGAAGAAAGGAGTGACGCCGATGTCTATTTTGTTAAAATGCGTGAGTGAAACCTCCTCCCCTTAGTTCGACCATGTGAGTGAAATTTCCATGTTTGAACTTCTGATGAGAGGTTTCGCGTCTAGTAAAGGTATTTAATTAATAAACATTAATAAATAGTATATTATAGAATCTTTCAGCTGAAATTGGCGCCACTGACATAAAGGGTGATATCTTTTCATATAAATGGTTTGTCTTTATTTATTTATTCTTCTATTCCTTATCTGAAGTCGATTCTAGTATGTGACGTTATCATCCAGCAAAGGAAGCGAATAATTTTCGCTATAGCAAAGAGAGCTTGTATAACGATGCATGATGAGTATACAACGCTTTAACGATATCGTACAAATATGATGGAATCCCCTTTTTTTTACTCTCCATAATAATTAATTATCGTACCTATAAAGTGTCCTCGGATACATTCCGTCTCTGTCGCAGGCACACACACGATAATCTCTTTCTTTCTCTTTCTCTATAGCATTCACTCGATCTTTATCAACTTGATTTCATTAACAACAAACGACCTTATCCTAACATAGTAGAAGAAGTTTGGAAGGTGCGAGTCTTATCATTCGAGCGTTTCACGTCGATCATTAAGAACACGATCCTTCCTACCTTCGTTCCTTTCGCGAGGCTCCTTCAGCGATGCTTTTGTTGAGTTGTTTCCAAATCAAAAGCAAGTGCGGCGTCGATAACAAGGAAGTAATGAGTTTTGAGGCACTAGGAGGGATCCAAAACGAGGCATTGGGTTAGGAAATCCTCCATGGAACGATAGGCGTGCTCAAGCACACCTGACAGGGCGTGATCTTCGTCTGCATAGCTCTGCAATCAAGGAAAATCAATTTTATTTTACAATAGATCCAGGAACTCTTTATTCGAGCATTTTAATCACAGTCTTCCAGTTTCCTTAAATATTAAGGTAAATGCACCTATTTGCGTCAGTGTAAGGGTTACGACAGAATTAAAGACCAATACAAAAGTGTAATCCATTCCGATTCGCTAAAAAAATTATTACTGATCTAAGAATATATATTATATTA
>JAUEJJ010000013.1:3742893-3764088 GCA_032164275.1 Synergus coniferae | reverse complement strand
ATTCATTAAATTTACTATATTTAATCAGGTTTGGACGCAAATAGGAGCACTGACGCAAATAGGTGCATTTACCTTAATGAGAATGAAGTTGCATTGATTACGATAAACGAAAATTGAAAAAAAAATTCTTCACGGGGTCAAAATTTTATGGCTGATAACAAGTCTCCTCATTGCCAAAAGACGCCCCGAAAAGGTTCAACCCCCAACCTCACATGAAACGCATCCCACATCATCCCCTAGAACTGAAAAATTCAGCAAAATTTCCCTAATTGCTGGGGTCAAAATTTTATTGCGGATAACAAGTCTCCTCAATCCCTAAAGACACTCCAAAAAATTTCAACCCCCCACCACATATGGAACATTTTCCAGAATTGTTTAATTCTAAGGGATCATACAGGGTGCGTTCCATGTGAGGTGGGTGCTTGTAATTTTTTAGAGTGTCTTTTGGCATTGAGGAGACTTGTTGTCATCAATAAATTTTTGACCCCAGCAATTAGGGGATTTTTGCTGAATTTTTGAGTTCTAAAGGATGATGTGGGGTGCGTTCCATGTGAGGTGGAGGGTTGTAATTTTTTGAGGTGTCTTTTAGCATGGAAGAGATTTGATATCAGCAATAAAATTTTGACCCCAGCAATTAGGCGATTTTTGCTGAATTTTTCAGTTCTAAGGGATGATGTGGGGTGCGTTCCATGTAAGGTGGGGGGTTGAACCTTTTCGGGGTGTCTTTTGGCATTGAGGAGACTTGTTATCAGCCATAAAATGTTGATCCCGTGAAAAAGTTTTTTTTTTCAATTTTCATTTATCGTAATCGATGCAAACTTCAATCTCATAAATATTAGTCATAATTATGCAAAAGAAATGCATAAATTACGCAGGTCGAGCCGACAATTTAAAAAATTTTTTGCAGAGAAAATTATCTTAAAGTTCTAACTGAAGATAGCAATTTTCGTTTTACTTCATTTTCTTTTCAGTTTATGAGAACAAAAGAGGCTATATTTTAAAAAGTCGGTTATATTTGATAAGGTAAACGAACCTGGTATCTGAAGATCACTCCTGCTTCGGACATAGCCTTGGCAAAGACAACGCCGTGCGTGTAAGGCGCTGTAAGATCGGCTAATCCATGTAGAAGATAAAGGCTATTACTTGGTACCAGTCTGGCACGTTGTGTTAAATCTGCCTCTACATAGCCCTTGAAATTTTCCGCCGGAGCTCCTAAAACGCGTTCCGTAAAAGCGGAGTCTGAAAATCCAAATCGAAGAGGCTCATTTCAAACAATATCTTCATTATTCTTGCTCCTGAACATACTCATAAAATCTCATTTGTCATTGACATAGAACCTTCTGTTTGAAACTTTCATATGCTGAAATTCTTTCTAAATGCAAAAGTGAGATCCCAGCATTGTTCAAGAAGATATCAAGATTCTAATCAAGGAAACTGACAAATCTAAATTTGCATAAACGATATTCAAACGTTTAAACTCATCTGCATTTTAACTTTCAAAACAAACTTTAGATTTTCTGACTTATTGTTTTATTTTCTGGAGAATAATTGGCGACTCAGTTACTGTCAGAAGATAACATGTTTTGTATAGCCTGTTAGAGAAAAGATAAAAAGTTGTTTCGAGTAATGGTTCAAATCTCGGTTCGTTGTTTTTTCGTTTTGTACATGTACATGGATTTCCACGTATATTTTTAGTCGAATACGCGAAGCGAAAAGAGACTTATATTGTGTTTATAAAGTTTTCAGTATGTTTTTTGATCCAGCTTAATTTTTTACGCGTATTTGATACTTCAGTCATTTTTTGAATTGAAAATGGTAGAATTGATGAAAAATCTATAAAAATAAATTGTTTACTTCAAATTAAGTCATAAATAAATCATATATTGGTACTCATAAGTGTTATGGTGAATTTAAAAAAGAAATAAACATCCTATATTTTTCAAACTCTATATCTATGTTGATGTATTTGAAGTATTGATTACGGATATATTCATGAAAATACCCACATATGAAATACCATTTCCCTTTACCATTGCCCTTAAAATGTTTTTCCCATCCATTTTACTATGATTTTCATTTACCATTTCTCTTTTCTATGTTTTCTCCTTCCCTTTTACCATGATTTTCCTTTACCACTTTTCTTTACTATTTTCTTTTACCATTTGAATTTATCATGTTTTTTCCTTTCCCTGTACCCTGATTTCCCTTTACCATTTCCCTTTACCATTTTGCTTTAGTAATTTCATTTACAATGATTTAGTAAACACATAAATAATTTAAAATATGTCACTAAAAATAAAAAAATTTGTATTAAAAAAAGTCGAATACGCTGTAACTAAAAAATGATAAACAAGATTCAATTATTAATTTTTAAAATAATAATAAAGTTTATTAATTACTTGAGAAAAAGATTTTCATTAGCGTATTCGACATCAGTTGTCGAGTGTTATAAAATTAATACATATCGACACTGTTGAATAGGTTAATAAAAACTTCTTTCTCAAGTAATTAGTAAAGATTATTATTACTTTCAAAATTAATAATTAAATCTTGTTTATCATTTTTCAGATACAGCGTATGCAACTTTTTTTTATTTAAAAATTTTTTTACATCGATATCTTTACCAGCCAGTCTATTATTGTGCATTCCTATTCCAATTATCTGTGGTTTTAATGTATTAATTAATTATTATTAATTTAATGTATTAAATCTACTACATCGAATTAGATTAAATGAACTCACTGTAATAGAGCCAGTCGGCAATGGGGTTGACGGAGACCCCACATTTGAAGATGTTTTGCTGACTTCCAAGCACCATGGCGGTAACATATCCTCCATATCCCCATCCCCAGACACCGACCCTAGATTCATCTAAGTACTTCAGAGTGTTCAAAAGATGCCTGAGTACTGTTAGCTGATCTTGTACTTCGACTCCTCCTAGCCTTCGAAATAGGGCCCTTTTTCCTTGCCCTCGAGCACCACGGACGTCGAGTCTGACGTATACCACGTCATTGTGGCTCGACATATATGTACCCCAATCTATACTGAACTTGTCCGTGACTGCTTCACTCCCAGGTCGGCCATTCACCTCCACCAACACCGGAAATGCGGCGTCCCGAAGCTCCTCTCTCCAAGACGGAGGCAAAAGAAGCTGCACTTGCGCTCTCCATCCTTGCGGCAATGGTACCTTCATCAAATTTGTCGATTCATTAACACTGTTAATCAAGCAGGTTGTCTACTTTACGGGAATTTAAGGAATTTATTTTTTACGCATTCTTCACAACTCAATTGCACTACCTGTTTCTTACTTAGAATTGGAATTCTTCAGAATTATTAAAAATGGTTGGAGATTGTGGATTTTAAATTATAATGCAATAAACCAAATGTTAAAATCCAATCAAAATAGTTTTGATTGGATGAATAAAAGGTCTAGGTTGATTCTTTCGAGTCTTCTTATCTTATTTTTGATAAACTGACAATGGTGAATATATTTACTTATTTTAAAAATGCAGTACCTCAAAGTTTCTTCTAGTTGGAAGAGCCAATTGGGACAATCTGTCCCCTCGCTGTATTCTCGTGTCGTAAAGCACTCGAATCATTTTGTGAGTTGTAACGGAATGAACACCACCTAAAGGAAGGCCAGGTCCTTCACAGTAAAGGACGTAATATCCCGGACCACCCTCTGCCGTTGGAGGATTTACGGATGCACCAAAGTGGGTGCAGTTTGTATAATAATATCTGTACAAAAGTAGTAATCAAAATATTATAAATTAATATAAGTTTACATGTCGATTAAAAATCATTTAGCTACACATATCATTAGCAATATTTATTTTATGAGAGTAAATTCATTTTCAAGGTACACTACCGTCGGAAATTGTCAGTACGCCTGTTTTTTAGCAGTTGCTTAAAGTTCTCTAATTTTTATAATATTTGTTATATAATAATTGAAAATTTTTTCTGCAAAACAGTACGAAAGCTAATAAAATTCTGCGTCTAATAAGCTAAAGGGAAAGTTAAAATCTGTATTTTATAAAGAGATATTGCCAAGAAACCTCAAATTTCAATATTTTCAAAAATATTAATAACTCGGAAAATACTTATTATTTTAAAAATCCTTTTGTCTCATTTTAAAGAAAAATTTTCATAGTTTTTGTGTACACTGTTCAAATATTTTAAAATTATTTTCCTAGCTTCTGCCATTGGCTCAAACTTGCATAGAAAAATCGTAAAATTTGAAATATTCATAGTTATTTACAAGAATTTTTTAAAAATCAAAATATACCATATTTTAATGAAATGTAGTAAAATCTATTAAAATATTAATTTCTTATTTTTTTTATCGCATGTATGATGGAGGACAATTTTCATTTTAAAATTTACAAGATTTTTCGTGCAAGTTTGAGCCTATGGCAGAAGCTAGGAAAATAATTTCAAAAATATCTGAATAGCGTACACAAAAACTCTGAAAATTTATCTTTAAAATGAGGTCAAGGGCTTTTTAAAATAATAAATATTTTCGGAGTTATTAACATTTTGGAAAATATTAAAATTTGAGGTTTATTGGCAATATCTTTTTATAAAATACAGATTTTAACTTTCCCATTAGCTTATTAGCCACAGAATTTTATTAGCTTTCGTACTGTTTTGGAGAAAAATTTTTAAATTAAATGTTATTATATAAAAATTAGAAAAATTTAAGCAACTGCAAAAAACAGACGTACTGACAATTTCCAATGGTAGTGTAGTATAAATCTTCATAAACTTCTATTGACAACAAAATATTATTATAAGTAAATAAGTTCTAAATTTAAAATAAGTTGAACAGTTTTGTAAACTACATAATGTGAATTAATCCGCAAACTTCAGGTATTGAGTTATTGCGGAAGCATTATGTATAATATATATATATATATATATATATATATATATATATGCAAGAGTCATAAAACAATATTCCGGGTACTGCATAAAAAGTTTCTGGCTATTGAAGCTCTTTTCCGAAATGTTTGCGAGCATTCACAATGCACACGTGATGTATGGATGAAGCTAAATCTTTCTTTCTTTTAAAGACACTTTATAAAGTTGTCTGGAATTGAAGTTTTCAAGTTCTCAGTTTTGCCATTATGAAGAAAGAAGTGAGCTTGAACTTTTTAATTAATGCAAAAACAAAGAACAAGTGTAAGAGAGTTTCAGCTTACCCATAAGAACTCTCTTTTCTATTAAATTTTAATCATTCCCTGTTATCCTGCCGAGTCGAACTTTAACCTTATATAGAATTAAATATAAAATTTAAATAAAATGAAAGTATCTTACAGAGAGTTAATAAAATTATAATACTTCAATAATTGGAGGTATTCATTAGAAGGAATTGAACTAATTAAATGCTAAGCTTAATACTCGGTAAAAGTAATTAGGCATTTTAGTCTCTCAGACATTTAATTAACCTACTGAAATACATATTTTGCCTTGCTCTTACCGACTACTCCAAAGGACCTCTCCAAGGTCGCATGTAATGCACAAAGGTTCCAAATTTCGAGGATCGTCGCCAGTTGGATCTCGCACCACGTAAAGGTGCTTTTGACCCGGTTTTCGTTCTCTCGTTCCCAAGTAGTATACTAAATGAGCTGTAGTGTCCCACGACAGAATTTCACTAACCTGCCACGTGATATCATAGAGTTTAGAATCAGTTTTAAGACTCACAACATTAAAAACCTTTCAGTGCTTGAAATTTGTTGAACTAAATCCAATGGAAAAGCGTATCATTTGCAGTGAACTTTCCTTTTCGCCTTTGATACTTATAATTTAGGTGGTATAATTCAACAAGTTTTCACATAATTTTATATAGAATTAGTTTGTTCATTTATTAGGACGACTAATTAAATTTAATGGGGAATATTGACCTCGTAACGACCGTGCGATAGAACAGCAATCCTTTGCTCCGTGAGAGTGACGTGTTTAATGTGAGTGAAGTGTTCCTGGCCTCCCTCTTGTACAGCTGCCAGGAGCAGGAAGCTGTCTCCATCGGGTGCGAAAACCGGATGTGGTTGAGCGTCCAGCCACTGTCCTTCCGGAGCCCTTTCCGTGTGAGTTTCCTCACACTCCCAGTTAGGAGCTCGGCAGGCTGATACTACTGATAAGTTTTGCGACCTTGTCATCCAAACCACTGCAACTTGAGAGGAGTCTTCTCCCATCCACCCCGCAGAGATAAGATAATAATCCCTGAAAATAGATAGCTTCGTAAGCGACCTTGGTTGTGATTCAAAAATCAGAATCTTCAATGAAGAAATTTCACTTAACGGGTCTACCTACCTTACAAGTTTTAAAAAATCGATCTTCATGAATATTTTTTTGAAAACTTTTTATTGTAAATATTGATATAAAAATTGTTAGGCTAAGTAAATATACTCCCGAAATACAGAAATAAATTTTTCTAAACTTATTTTAGACTTATAAATGAAAATGGTGGTGAATCATAAGTCCTCTAAACGTGCGTTGTTGATCAAATCTCGGAAATGGATTGTCAGAAAAAAAAAATTCAAACGTTTTTAGATTCAGTATTTTAATGGCTACAGCGCATATCATACGATTTTTTATTTTTGAAAAAATAACAAAATGGCGGGCATTTTTCGAAAAAAGGAGAAAAAAACGTGTTTATTTTCACCGTTTTTTGTAAAAAAAACAATTAAAATGAAAATTTAAAAAAATCCTTAATATGCGCTGTAGCTATAGTTGTAAAGAATAAATGGTAAAAATTTCGTTAGGATCGGTGTGTTGGTTTCGGAGATTGTATCAACAAGGTGTCGGAAAACGTTGTTTTGAGAAAAACACGTTTAAAGTTTTTTAAAATGAAAAATTGTGAAAATATCTTACCTGCACTTAAGCAGCGATGCCTACATCATACAGTATGCCTTCTGTTACTTCATAATACTCATAATACTTCATAATTTTCATTTTAATTGTTTTCTTTACAAAAAAATGTTCATTTTAATTGTTTTCTTTACAAAAAACGGTGAAAATAAACACGTTTTTTTCTCCTATTTTCGAATAATATCCGCCATTTTGTTATTTTTTCAAAAATAAAAAATCGTATGATATGCGCTGTAGCCATTAATATACTGAATCTAAAACCGTTTGAATTTTTTTTTCTGACAATCCATTTCCGAGATTTGATCAACAAGGCACTTTTAGAGGATCTATGATTCACCACCATTTTCATTTATAAGTCTAAAATAAGTTTAGAAAAATTTATTTATGTGTTTCGAGAGTATATTTACTTAGCCTAACAATTTTTATATCAATATTTACAATATAAAGTTTTCAAAAAAATATTCAAGAAAATCGATTTTTTGAAACTTGTAAGGTAGGTAGACCCCTTAATTTTACTTCACTGCTCAAATATTTTATAGGGAACTTTTCTTTTCTTTCTCTACTATAAACCAAAGAAAATACGAATAATAGTCTTTTATTTCGGTTTGAAAGCAAAAGTTGAGATTAATGTTGTATTTCTAAGGACATAGTGTAAAAACTTACTGTCCATCTAAAGCAGAAGGTGGTTTTAGTCTCGTCCTGAAAGGCTGTGTGGTATTCGTGACATTCAAAAAATTGGTGTTATTATTTAGATCGATGAGCCAGAGATCCACCTCTGGATTCGGTGACCCTGGGGTTGGATATCTGATGGTCCTGGAGGGTGGAAAAGTTCCTCTTTTTGTAGCAACAGTAGGAATACCGAAACCACTTTGGCCCATCTGAGTGCCAAACCAAGGAAATTCAAGCTCGGTGACCTTGGTGTCATTGAAGCTGGCAAAGAGAATATGTGATCCATCCGGGCTGGACCAAATCGCCTCAGGCCTCGGCAAAACCTCCTCCTGATAAAGCCAGTCTGGAACACCGTTGTAAACTACTCCTGGTATCCCTGTGTCTGTCAGACGAGTGTCCTCGGTGGCCAAAGGCGTTGTTCTTAGATAAATGTCGTTCTCAGATATCATCAGGAGAACAGTCGTATTTCCGAGCCAGGTCGCATGCTGGAGGCGCGTCTGGTGACTCTTCGGGGACGTGTGGAGGCGAAGAGGCATGTGATGGCTAAGAAGAATCAGAGTTTCATCACCTGTGTCGATTGATGGTTTTTATGCGGTTTACTTACTCGTTTGTGACGTCGTACACCGTGTAATGAGCTGTAAAAGTGTGCCGGAAAACCTGTAAAACACGGAAAGCGACAAGAAAATTACTTGGATTAAGAAAAAATTGTCCTTTATTGGCCATTTCTTTCAATTTTTGAAAGACGTGACCTATTTAAGAATTTATAAGTCTTTCATTAGAAAAATGTTTCTAAAATAATTATCACCTCGACCTTTTGGCAACTGAAAATACACATCTTTTTCTATGGTTAATTTAACTTCTCTTATGGGTTTTAAGCTTGAATATTGATTTTATTATTTCGATATGTAGACATCATGAAAATGATAAACTCGTTCTTATTCAAGCGACTTATTGGCATATTCATTACGATCGGTGGTATCTTTAAGTGAAACGCCTTGACCATCTTTTATAAAATAATCAAAAGAGAATTAGTCAATATTGATTTTAAGCGTGCTAAGAATATTTGAAATTTAAAATAGAGGTTTTATTTTGTCGGTGGACAGATTATTTTCGACATCTTCACGATTGGGAATTATTTTTTAACAAAGAAGTTTGTCTCAATTCAAATTCTCAACTTTCTTTCAAATTACATGCTCGTTTCTATCTAAATCTGAATTTCTAGCAAATCGAATATTTCTTTTCATTCTATTCTTTATCTCATATCCAGCTTTATAATCTGGATTTACTCAGAATAGATTAAATCTTTGCGATTCTTTGAGAGTTAACTTTACAACATTCTCATCAGAAAACTGCTAAACTGAAACTGTCCTGTAATAAAAATTACACTGGAAACCCTTCCTTTAAAAAATAAAAATGTATGTACACACTCGAGTTTGTTTAAATGTTTGAATTACACTTAAAGAGTTAGAAGTCATTTAAGATAAAGACCGGTATGAAAATACGTACTTTTTACTCAAGATTTACCAATAAAAAAATATACGAGTATGTCTGTATAAAAGGCTGATACAGATGCAGTAGAGAAATCCGACTTTCGCCAGACGTATAACAAAAATCTGAGTAATCGACTTTATCTTCCTCAATACTCTTACGACTTCATATTCTGCTGATCTATAAAGCATATATGGTATAACAAAATGTAATTCGATATTCTTAAGTACGAGAGATAACTTAAAGAGATGGATATGAAGGAAGATTGACATTCTTCCTTTTATCCGTTTCCATCAAAGCTAAAGTCGATAAAATCTAAAGGAGGATATCAAACAGAGAAAGGCAGCAGATCCTCTTCTTAACAATATTGAAATAAAAGTAATATGAGTCTTTCTACGTTTTTTTCTTTACAGCAATTTGTACGATCTTGAGTAAATGGACTTAAAATCAGCTGCACAAAGCAATAGTGAAACTCTATTGCCATTAAAAAGCAATTGTTACCTCATGATATGGTTCTTTAGGCTTTCTTCTACGACGTATAACTTCCGCTAAGCGGGACAGAAATAAAGTGCTTGGAAGAAACTTAAATCACGTCGCATGGCTTAAACGACTTTAAAGTACTCTTGATCGCGTTGTTACTGTTTCAGTGCAAGTAGCGACGCGTCGTAAGTAGTACAACATTATATAAACGGCAGAGAATTTCGAATGAAGGCGTGCATAAATGGTATGTAAGAGAATATTTAAAGCACCTCAAGTGACTGTGAAACATGTGACGAATGTTACTAACATTAAAAAATGACCATAAAGACATTCCTAATTGCTTTATAAGTTTCCAAAATAAAAAAATAGTCATGTGGGGTGTACTTGCTAGTTTTGCTTCCCTATACTTATGAAATTCCAAAACCAATTTTGTATTCTACTTATTTATTCTCTTATTTCAATTTCCACTGAAAAATGATTTGATCAGTTGTGCTTAAACTAATATATTTTCCCTCGTAACGTATTACTAAATGATAGGAGATTAAAGTAAGCTACTTACTGGTTTGACATTGTGTTTGAAGAGCACGTAACGTAAGTCACTACTACACTGATACCCTTGAACATTGAGCTGCCTCTGGAAACAAAGTTAATGATAATTATTAGGCAAGTTTATATAATTGTTTATATTTATATACTTAAAACATTCACCTTGGAATTTCAGATGAAACGTAGCATTAATTATTTTTATTTGAGAGGTAATAACTATTACATCAGAACTGAATTTCAGTTTTATATGAAAAAACTACGATTTTAGCTACAGGAAAAACGAAACGTTAATAATTTATCAGCGTGTTCAATATAGATATTTTCAATATCAGTTTTCCTCATTTTTCTGCGTTATTATTATATATTGCAAAAATGTGACATTTTTCAATTCATATACTAAGCTGATGTTACACATAATTTTCGATTTTCCATCAGGATTGAACTTTAGTGAGAAATACCATAATTTACCTATAAAAAAGAGGATGTTGCTTCACCTCAATGGCTAATACATGTATTTGGTTTTTACGAAGTAGTATTTCACATCGGAAACATTTTTATTGGGCACTGAAACTTATATTTATTGCGCGTAACGTCGAAAATGTTGATCATGGATGCACAACAAACTTATAAATATCCGATACAATAAAAGTCCGGTGAATAACCTTAACAATTTCATCATAAGCGGGTCAAGTGGACCATTGATTATTGTGCACTTAAGTTTCAAGAGTTCTTGATCCTGCAGGAAATTTCACTTGCATTTATGATCATCTGATTAAACTTTCTTTTGAATTTGATCAAAATATTAATTTACATTGATGTCATGTTCTAACATGTTTTCCATGTTAGTGAAAACATTTCCTATTCCTCACATTCTTGTGCTGATTGTTTTAGATTTCAAGAGTGTTTTAAATCAAATAAAAAGGATTTGAATCCATCAAATATGATATCTCACAGTAAATTTCTCAAATATAAAAAGCAATTCGAGGTTTGAAGAAGAGCCATCATTTCCTGAACCGATCCTTCTTTTCGGCAATCTTCATCCCTTCAGCTGTCTCATTACTAAGGTTATAGTTAGAACACCTTGAAATATTCCCAGCAAAACTTGAGCCAAGAAAGCGGAGTAAACGCGTCACATCTCGTGTTTTTCCGCATTTTTTCGTCACAATTCAGAACTTTAGTGGCGACGTCGGGTGCGGCATCCTAGTGGACGCCAGATCTGTTCGGATCAATGCGGTATTCCCTCGTGTTCCGGTCCCCCGACTTGAAACCCCTTCCTCAGTGAAGTACGTAGAAACAGAAAAGGGATGAGGATTTGGAACTCGTCCACGAAACGACCAACCCCTCTCTTCTCCATCCCCTTCCTTCTGCTTTTTTTCTTTCTTTTCCTTTTCCATATCCTCTTACTACGATCTCGCAAGGATCAATCACCCTGTGTTTCGGTTACAGCTTCTTGTCCCCTCCTCCTCCTGCTTTCTTATTTTTCCACAAGTTTGCAGCTTCCAGAGTAAAATCGAGCCATCGAGCAGAAAATGCAATACTCTGAAGCTTCCCTTTCCCTCTAACAAACTATGAAATACCTTGCATTCCACTTTTTATACTACGTAGGCTTTGTTTTATGTCGCGTTCGAGTACAATGCAAAATGAGGGAAGCAGGATCAGTCGGCTCTAGGTATGAGGGTATAGAATTGCAGAAGGCTTGAATTTCACTGAGGGTTGGTTTTGTAAATGCATTGTTCTCAAGCATCGGCATTTCACCACAGCTAATCTGCTTTGCGAGTGAGATTATTTTGTCGAACTGATCTCTGTTGGATCTGGATTGTCAATTTGAAAATGTCCGAAAAGTTTTGGGCATTCAGATGAACGAATTTTTGTACTGATTGATTTTAAACTAGAAACAGTTTTAAAATATTGATACACTTGCATTAAAAAAATAATTCTGTATGAAAGAAATTTGTAATGTGTATTTTTTTCTGTTGGAATAATATTTCTGGATAAAATTGAAGTGGAAAAAAATATTTTGCTATTAATGTTGAGCAGAAATCTGAGTATGCGAATTTTAATGTGCATGTACTGGCAGTTTATTTTATATTCACTACGTAATATGTAAAGTTCATGTAAATGGCACATTAAATTTTCAGCCCAATATACTTGCAATTTATAAGTTTGGTCTTTTTTCTGCGCAGTAATAAAAGATATTTTTCTGTTTTCAGGTAACTTCCAGCCGTTATAAGGAAATGTTTTTATGCAGTCACTTTCAAGGATTCAGTGAGTCAAACAAATTTTCCGATTTCTGACTTAAATTCGACATATCCAGAAAACAGTTTCTTCCAATCAAAGAAACTTTCAAATCAAAGAAATTATAGTATTGATATACGGTTAAAGAAACAATTCTTTAATTCAAAGAAATTTATTTTGAATTAAATAAAATTTGTTTGAATGAAACAAAATTATTTTAAAAGAAAGAAAGTTTTCTTGTTGATAAAGAAATTTTTACTCTAAATTATTAAAATAAAAATTTTGATTTAAATCAAGTTTTTTTTTCTGAGTGCGTATACATTTGACATTACTTAATTGTTCAATAATCCTTTCGATGAACCGAAACTAGACATTGACTGAACGATTTATTTAACATTTGATCGACGTCAGAATTTCATCTGCAAGGCTGCTAGATAGTAAATTATCGAGTCATAAGTTAATTCAATAAGATTAGCTGCCGAGAACCATGCGCATTTCCCACAAAGGGATTCCTGATCCAAATTGCCAATGAATTATATTATCTGTCTTTACACATACAACTCCACATGTTTGTAAAACGCACATACATGCACATTGCACACTGTAGAAGCTGTTGGTAGTTTGCTTCAGCGATAATATCTACCATCAGTTTACCTCTAAGCTGTTTTAATTGAGACATATGTCATCAGATTTTGCTATAATTGCAAACGATGAAACTTGGAAATTTTGAAACTAGAGTTTATCTTTTGTTTGCGCTGAAACTCAAAGTTCTCTGATTTAAATATATATAACAGCACAGTAAATTTCGAATAGCTCTAATATTATTCAGTCTGTTTTCGCAGCTGAAAATATTTATCACTCTATAACTTGTTAACTTGTTCACACTTGTGCTTGTAAAAATTATTGTTGACATGAGTCGATTACAGATGGCGTGTTGGTCATCAACAGAAAATTTACTACCGAACAGCATACACATGTGAGCGACGCGAAGAATTTATTTGGGGAAATGCCAAAAAAGGTCTTTACACGTATTTTCAATTGAAATCCTCTTCTGGCGTTATAATTTTACTTTGACAAGTGTCGATGCCTGATATGAGTTATGTTGATTAATCATTTTATATATCCGGCTCTTCATTCTATATTTTTTATCAACTTCCTTCTCGCATGTACTAAATTCTGTTTCTCTGAAAGTGGACGTTTATTTCATGAAATATTTTCATTCAGTTTTACCTCAAATGTCAAAAATGTTTCTATTTGAATCCGATTGATATGGAAAATGCTTCACTTTAATATACACTACCGTTGGAAATTATCAGTATGCCTGTTTTTTAGCAGTTGCTTAAAGTTCTCTAATTTTTATAATATTTAATTAAAAATTTTTTCTCCAAAACAGTACGAAATCTAATAAAATTCTGTGGCTAATAAGCTAAAGGGAAAGTTAAAAACTGTATTTTATAAAAAGATATTGACAAGAAATCTCAAATTTCAATATTTTCAACAATTTTAATAACTCTGAAAATATTTATTATTTTAAAAAGCCCTTGGTCTCATTTTAAAGATAAATTTTCATAATTTTTGTGTACGCTATTCAGATATTTTTGAAATTATTTTCCTAGATTCTGCAATAGGCTCAAACTTGTACGAAAAGTCTTGTAAATTTTAAAATCAAGATTTTCCTCCATACATGGATAAAAAAATAGAAAATGAATATTTTAATATATTTTACTATATTTGATTACAATATGGTATATTTTGATTTTTAAAAAATTCTTCTAAATAACTAGGGATATTTCGAATTTTACTATTTTTCTATGCAAATTTGAGCCTATGGTAGAAGCTAGGAAAATAATTTTAAAAATATTTGAACAGCGTATAAAAAAACTATGGAGATTTATCTTTAAAATGAGACCAAGGGCTTTTTAAAATAAAAGTATTTTCCGAGTTATTAACATTTTTGAAAATATTGAAATTTGAGGGTTTTTGGCAATATCTTTTTATAAATACAGATTTTAACTTTCCCTTTAGCTGATTAGACGCAGAATTTTATTAGCTATCGTACTGTTTTGAAGAAAAAATTTTCAATTATTATATAATAAATATTATAAAAATTAGAGAACTTTAAGTAGCTGCTAAAAAACAGACGTACTGACAATTCCGACGGTAGTGTATGGTTTTGAAAATAATTTTTATATCATAAATCATGTTCACAAATTACGTACCAGCGTGTGGTTCGATACTAGAAGAGAAACAGTGTTATTTGAAGTGTCCAGTAAAGCGAGGGAACCATCGTCTGCTTGATAAACGAACTTGTCGTGAGAAATCCATGTCGGTGGTAGTCGATGTGGTGTCAGATCTCCACGTAAACACTCCTCCAATGACAAACGCCTTCCGCTCCAATATAAAAGTTCGTCGACGTATCTGTAATTAGTAACAAGTTCTTTTCCACAAAAGCTGAACATTTAAAAGCACAGTATTTCGAAATTAGTTTTCTTTTGGACAGTTGATTAGACAGAATGTCTATCACATTTTATCTTTAATTTTCACTAGATAGCAGATTGTAGCAGACTGTTATATTATTTTATATTCATCATGTTTTAGTTACAGTTTTCGTGCATAATAATTTTTCTTACCCGAGGAGGTAGATGGCTGTAACAATTCCAGCTATGACAATGCCAATAACCAAAAGTGAGAATATTATGCTTCGCCAGTTGTGACCACTTTCTCCATACGTAAGATCCTAAAATTCAAGTAGTAAAATGAGCTAAATTGATGTTCTTGGTGAGTGATTTTTTCTTGAAAGAGCGGAAGCCATTTAGTTTAAAAGAAGATTCAAAGAAGTAAACTAAACTAAAATGAATATGTAAACAGAATATAAATATTGATAAAAGATAGGATTTTATTCTTCTTGGACTTTGTTCTTGTTCTGTTGATTGTTATTGTTTTATTAAAAAGCCACATTAATATCACTTCTTACAAATTACTCGACATATCCCACTAAAGTTTGAGCACCATACACAGTTTGAATTGCAGTTCAAAATGATGTTTTAATTACGTGAACTTCAGGCAAACAAGTTCGGAACTTATGTAGTTGGGGGATCATTAAGGTTGATATGCTGTAGGATATTCACTCTCAAAGCACGAAAGCTGATTATTTTTATCTACTGTGATTGAAAAGTGTTTCTTACTGATGCTAAAATCCCTAAAATTCGCTCATAGAAAGATTGCATTTTATTTAAATGTTATTTTCCATTTGAGTGCATCTTCGAAGATACTTTCTTGAACGTAGTTTCAAATTGACGGAAGTATTTTCATAAAAAAACAGTATCGTGATTTTCGTGGAATAGACTCGTTTCGTATCATTTGTGTCATACAATAACGGCTCACGAATTGCTTTCAGAGTCCGTGAATATCATTGCCTCCCATTTCAGTTGGCGAGTTTAGATTCACATGCATATTGCATTCGGGTTATGTCTGTGCTAGGACTAGCCGGAACACGTTCGGCCTATGTAATACATACTGTGGCAGGATTTTGGAATACGCGCGAACCAACACCAAAAGCGTAATGTACTTAGAGTCTGTCATGTAGGTCATCTGGAAATTATGCACGGCATGGATAAACGTTTATGCTTTAGCTCAACTACTACCTTCGATCCGTTATTAGCACAACGCTTCAATTTTAAAATTGAAGCGTTTAATACATAGACAATTTTAAAATTGTCTATGTATTAAATTTACTAAAAATAATTGTGTTGCAAATATTTTGGAGTAATACAATTCTTCACAGTAAAAATTTTATTTGAAAAAGTGGTTCTGAAGTAAAAAGTAAGCTACAGTGTGTCTTCAAGTTGAAAGTCACATTGTCTGACGAAAACATGGCGTTTCTACTTAAAAATTGAATGCGGCATTCGGACTCGGCATTTTAAGGAGAAATGGACATTTTTGGCTAGACATGGAGAAGTGTAGAATTTGCGTTTCATTTTGTGATATAGAAAAATTTTAAATGTTTGTATCAGTAAACAAACTTTAAATGGTTTTACTATCTTATTTTTTCTTGTTATAGATTTATTAAAGTTTGTTCTTTGAGTTTATTATAGCTTGTTTCTTTTTAAAGAAGGAGCTAGAATAGTAAATATTTCTCGAATGAGAACGAATATGAAATGTAGTGAAAGAAAACTGGTACAAGTTAAAGCTAACTCCTTTGGGAAATTTGAAGTTTCATTCAAACTTGGGCATGTCGGCAGGATGCATAATTTGTTTACAAAATTTTCTAATGGAAAAGAACGTTTCACATGGACTTGAATAATAATCTAAGATTTTTTCTCGACCCTAATCTCCTGAAAAGAGGCTCTAAACTAGAATTTTTTATGTCGATTTCCCAACACATATTTTCCTACCCTCCCTTTATCACGAAGCATATGGCCATATAGATTCGGGGAAGTAGGCGATGAGATCGCTTTTAACGTGGGCACTTCTCAATAATGACGATGCGATTTCTCAGCTTCCCTCAAAATTGACAAACGATCGACTTCCCGCGACAATTGGCCGACATTGGGCGGTAAACGCTTTCAGACATCTTGTTTATCGTGATGAATAATCGCACCTCGGCGAACTCGTCGACATCTAAGTCGGCTGCTGAATTCTAAGCGACTGTTTTGCCGCATCTCTGAGCAAAATGACGCTAGGGAAAAAAAGAATGCTTATCTCCGGAAGAGCCGCGAAGACCTTCTTAGGTATTCCGTCCGGTTGCATCGTAATAGCAGCAGCGAAGAAAGAAGCGAGGGAAGAGGACCGAAAAAAAAGAAAACACCCGGAGAACAGATACTTGAAGAATATTAGTATTCGCATTGTCGAACAATCGAATTTATTTCATCGGATTTCCTTCTAGCATATATAGACGTTCAACGAGTAACGAGAAAGTAGAAAAAAAGTTTACAATCGACTTGCAAATTTCTCAATTCTTTTTTTTCCAACCAGTTTCTCTCGACAAAGTCGAGAAGGTGCTAAGGACAATCAATTTAACATCGCGATGTATAAAATACGTATAAAAGCAAAATCCTCTGTATAAATAACTCGATTGGATTTTTCTCTTAAATCTTTAATTGGTTTTCTTACGTTTTTTAAATTTTTAAACGTCGTATGATGAAACGAATCAAATGTTAAACTTTCTAAGCTGATCTCATTCAGAAACTTAATTACCATTTACGACTTTTAATTCCGCTTATAGGAAAGAAGTGAAGCTCACTATAATTCTTTTTTTTTTTGCAAAAATAAAGTTAATTCTTCCTTATAATCCTCTTTTACGCAGGAAAAAACTTGACATTTTTAAACTTACTATATTTATTATCGCTTAAATTTCACGCTTTTTATGTACTTTATTTACATAGTTTTTGAATTCTTATCTGCTTAAGATCTTTAAATGGAAAAAAAGTGTACTGTTTTTGCGCATAATCCGCGGTACATATTTTATAAAGAAAGTTTTTTCGTGCCACAGCGAGGTGAAATAAAACAAAAAAAACATTTTTACACACAAAAAAAGGATACCTTTATTTAATTATACTCCAGAATTCCGACAGAGCGAGTTTGAACTTTGAAAGCAAATAATTTTAAACAAATTCGAAAAAGTATTCATTTGCAAAACCCTCGACCCTAAAATCTTATTTTATATAAAAATAATGACAAGATTGTCGTATAAATAAAAAAAATAGTTGCATTGCTTACCATGCAAAAATGGAAGCAACGTACCATGACTTTTCAAACAAATATCGAAAACGTATACTGTTTGCACTCCCTGATTGAAAAAGGTGTGTTTTCTCAAACTTAGACAATATGAGACTGACTGACGTGTTACCACTTCAGACTTGTGGATGGCTTCCCTCGGCGTCGATTTCGCCTCTGGTATTCATAAGGGAAAGTCCCAAGAGTAATAGACCTTCGTGATCATTGACATAAATTCCAAGTATAGAAATTTCGATTTACACGTCACACGGCACTTTTTTTTATATGAAAATATTTCTTCTACAAAATTAGATTCGTCTTCTAGGTCAGTAGTTTTGTAAAAGAAAAATGATTGAAGCTTTAAGATTAAATATCTACTTATTTCTATACTTAATTTTCACTATGTGTGAATTTTACTGGCTACTCGGCATTTTGTCAGGATTGTATACTCAAAATGGAATTTCAGAAACTCGATAAGTTCTGCTTTAATTACGAAACAGCTCTACCTGGAGCTTTCGGAATCCCAACACTTCCAATGACGTTCGATGGATAATCAAATTATTGTACATTCTTTGCGGTTTCACGCTCACAAGTTTGCAATCACAGTTATATTGATGTCAATTTACTGTCTCTTTTTCTGCATTTCATCCCCTTTCTCCCTTGTCTATCCCCTCAAATCTTCCTATCTTTTTATTACAGTCTGTCTTTTGTAACCCACATTTTGTTCTTTTCTTCGCCAGTGAGAAAGAATGTTCAACGTTGAATACAGCGAATGCATCAAGAAAAATGTATACGACAAAAGCCAATATAAATTCAAAAGATAGGAAAACTGTGTTCTTCAGAAACTGAGGTCACTTCTGTCGGGAATATCACGTTCAGAAAAGAATGAGGTATTGAAGAAGTTTATAGGATTAAAGTTTCATAAAGCATATTTTCAATGCGGCGAGACACGTGTTTTTCTTTAAAAAGTTCATTTTTAACAGTCTATTGCTTGTTAATAATTAATAAGCTTAAAAAACACTCAAAGTAATTATTTTAAAGATTGGATGTTTTAATATTTGTAGCAGAAATTGCAGCAGGCTTTATAAAACTTCGATTTATTTCTAGAATTGATTTATCTTTTTGCTTTTCAAACTTTTATCACAAAAAGAAAAGACTTCTGTATATTCTTCTCTATATTTCTCTCGTTTATTGCAGGAAAATTATAGAATGCACGTGTTATATTTTACGGAATGTTCTCATAGTCGAAAACAATTCTTCAAATGATCTCAATAGACATGAAAATTGAAAATAAATTTTCTAGTATCTACCAGATAATTGAATTTAATTAGATGTAACATAAAAGATAATAGAATAAATTGAAATATAAGAAGGAAAATCTTGGAAAAGTGTTCAAAGACATCGCATTGCTGCGATAATTATATGTAGACTCGATAAACATATATATATATATATATATATATATATATATGTATGATTGTAACTGGATTGTGTTATCTCAACTGCTCTTGATCGATTTGACTGATCTTATGTCTACGACCTCAATAATCATAATTGTAAACGGTTTCTACTTCTGTATTGCAGAAAACGTTCTGGCAAAGGACGGACGTCGTTTTGGCACTCGCATCACACGTCCCTAATGCCAGAATTATAAAACACGAATGTCAAATCTCAATTTCGAATTGAGATCATGAATGATTAAATTCATAAAACAAGATATATCATCTTTTTAAAATTTCTTCTAGAATTTTTTAGAATGCACAATTTCCAAAAGAGGCTCTCACAGAATATTTGAAGTCTATCAAAAGCGACGGAACATTATTTGTTAGATGAATTAAAAAGTTTGGTAACAAATAAACTAAACATTTATACTGCGCATACAAACTAAAAAGATACATATTAAGTCCAATTTCACTCGAACTGAGGAAATCAAGATTAACTGTTTGCCCAAAGAACTCTAATATAGAATAAAATTTTGAATAGCCTAGATACTCTATTTAGGTAAAAATGTGCTCTTTCATATTTTGTAGTGAGAAATTGGTTTTTTAAACAATTTCTATGAGAAAATGGACTTGCATGTTTTTACATGTCGCAAAAAGCCGAAAATACAAGGCAAACCGAACGCACATTCATTTACGAATATAACATATTTTATTTGTATGATGTATTAGATGCTGTATACAAATTTTCGGACACGCAAAGTACTTTGTGTATCTTTTTCAGTTGTATTTCTCAACCTTTTCGACTTTTCTCATTTTTAAACACTCGTGTTTTGCAATAAATATTAATAATTAATCATTTTTACTACCCTAGATAGATGCAGCTTTCTTTCACGAATCCAGTGATATACCAAAACCTATTTTTTCATAAAAATGTCACTTATGTATCTTTTTAATTTGTACGGCAGAATATGAAACGAAATGGTAATTCTTCTTCAACTGTTTAAACTCAAGCTCTCTTTTCTAATTGTTTGTTCTCTGAGTGTTTGGAGAAAATAAGCTTTTAAATCGTAAAAGGAATTCCCGGTCACACGTGTTTTTGGCCTCACAAGGGACAAAGAGAGAATCCTTTAAATCTTAAATGCTCAGAGGAGGATAAATTTACCCTCAACTTTGGTCTTCTGCTTGTTCCTCGACTGGTCAAAGTGGAGCGATAATCGTTATATTCTTTTTGCTCTCTAGCCGTTCCATTGTAAGTACCGTTATTTGAGATCTCACAGGGTGGAAAAGCTGAGATGGTTTCGCTCTAACGAGACCAGAGCTGGAGCTAATTAATGTGTAACTCGATAAATTGACACTTCCTCTCTCAGTTTCCTAGATTATAGCATTCTTTCGATAATAATTAACCTAGAAATCCGCAAACTTATGTATACTCACTATGCATAGAAGAAACTTCGAATGCAATTGGTTTTCAAATAAGCTACCACGCTTCCCGCCCTACAATAATTATCTTCTATCTATATTGGTATTGTCAATATACAGGATGTCCCGGTATTCAAGGTATATATTTATATTTTCTGATTCCTTGTGAGAAACTGAACAGAAAATGATCAATATAAAAATTTGATGAAATGGATAATTACCGAGTAATTAGCAATTGAAGATTAGCCAATCAGAAAAATGCATTAGATAGCCGATAGTACGTGTGCCATCGCTGAGAGTGTGTGAGAATACAAGTTCAGATCGTATAATT
>JAUEJJ010000013.1:3720860-3742793 GCA_032164275.1 Synergus coniferae | reverse complement strand
AAATGCGTTACAAGTCATTTGTAATTGAAAAACTCATAAATCCAACAACAATTTGTAAAACTTTTGAAGGAATAAAAACAAACAATAAAAAAAATAATAATAATTTGAATCAGAAAATATAAATATGTACCTTGAATACCGGGACACCCTGTATAGACTACACTAGACCAAAAACTTGCAAGTTCGCGTTGAACGCGTTGCGTGCCTCGCATTTTCCTCACCGAGCATCATATAATTTATCGTCTTCGAGTTTAGATACTTCATTTCCAAGGGAATATATTAAAATTCAACAGGATGCCACTGAAAATCATTGTAACTTTGTCTGACATCGCGCGCAGTGGAGACACAATTATCTCGTGGGTATACGTCGTTCAAGTTTCGAACGTGATCTGGAATAAAAGCACCGAAGAGTAAAAGTTTTTAGAGATTTTTGTTGCTATTTTTCGGAACATACAAAGGTCAAGTAGTCAAGTATATACCTACGCCAGAGTACTTCGCTTATCAGATATTTACTGTAGTAACCTATTTTATATTAATTTGAATCTTAATTAAAGGCGAAATGCTAATCAAACAATATTCGTATAAGGTATCAAGAGTGAGAATGAAGAACATAAATCGAAGATAGGATCTTGGCGCACAATGCGCATAATTAAAACGTCAAGCTTCAAAGTTGACGAGGTCTACGTGCCTAGGCATTTGGCACAACGAACCTTCTTCAGCAGAAAACTTGAAGATGAAAGGGGTTGGCAAGCAAGAAAAATGAAAATTACAGAGTCCTTTGACTTTCAAGAGTGCATAATGAATCGCAGAGTTAAGATCATCTTGGGGAAGACTTTGCCAAGTCGATGCCACCCTTACCTACTCTTCATAACTATGTAATGATTGGTTTAACAAGCTGCAAGTCATAAAAGAGCCACAGATCTTTGCGAAAATATGAGCAGAGAATCAAAGGATAAGTTACACACTGATTACTATTTATTGTCGTATCTTTTATTTTGGCGCTTCTGCTTAATATAGCCATGAATCTTGATATTACTATATAGTACTTTTGATAATTTTCGTCTTATTATAATTTATTTATACTAGAAAACCAACACGCGCCCTACGCGTGATTATTATTTTTTCCTTTTCACAACTTCAAATCATTCAAAAGCCAATTCGATTTGAAACAATAATATACTATATGCGAAATTTTTGGGACATTTTGTTATACCACTTTTTTTAAAGAGGACTTTCAAGACGTTTCTGGGAATTTTAAGGGATTTCGACGATTTTCAAGTAATTTTACCAAATTCAACGGATTTTTAGGATTTCTGAAAGATTTTGTAGAATTTTAAGAGATTTCAACAGAATCAAAGCGATTTTGAACATTTTCCTGAAATTTTAAGAGATTTCAAAGGTTTTTTAAGAGTTTTCAGAGATTTTAAATTACTTCGGGGAATTTTAAATAATTTTAAGGGATTTTAAATGTTATCGTGAAATTTTCAGGAATTTTAACAGAAGTCAAGTGGTTTTTATGCTTTTTATAAAATTCTGTGAAATTTTTAAAGGTTTTATGAGATTTCTAATAATTTTGAGGGATTTCAAGATACTTTTCTGATTTCTAAGAGATTTTGTAAAATATTAAAGGATTTTATGAAATTTGGTAAAATTTTTAATTAATTTAAATATATTTTAAAGGATATAAAGTGATTTTAAATATTTTTGTAGAATTTTTGCGAATTTCAAGAAGTTTCTATGAATTTGAAGGGATTTGCACGAATTTTTGACGGATTTCAAAAGATCTTTATAATTTTTAAAAGATTTCGTGGAATTTATAAAAATTTCGGAGGTTGTTGTAAAATTGTAAGGAATTTCAAGCGATTTTTCTGATTTTTTTTGTATTTTGTGAAAATATATTATGAAAAGATCTTATGAAATTATATAAAATTCACAATAATTGTAAGGGACTTCAAGAAGCTTTTCAGGCCTTTCAAAAGAATTGTTATATTTTTTAAGGATTTCATGGAACTTTATGAGATTTCTAATCATTTTAACGTATTTTAAATGCTAAGAAATTTTAAGGAGTTTTTAGCAATTTTTAGAGATTTTCACGAATTTTAACATGTATTTCAAGAGATTTATGATTTTCAACATTTTTGTGGAATTTTAAGGGATTTCAAAATATTTCTAGGAATTCTAAACGATTTTAACTGATTTTAAAGGATTCCGAAGCTTTTTGGGTAAAATTTTAAGGGACAAGTAAATAAACATGTGCGATTATTTTGTTTTCCTTCCTATTCGTTATTCAAAAGCCAATCAGGTTTGCAACAACAATGTATGCGAGATTTTCGAGACATTTTGTTACACCACTTTTTTAAGAGAGGATTTATCGGAAACTGTCATGAACATTTACAACTTTCACAAAATGAGAAAGTGGAAAACGGTAGCGTTAAAAGGGGGAGGGAGGGTCCAAAAATCGTCCAAAAAATGAAGATAGAAAATAAAGAAAGAAAGAATACAACACCGAAATAAATATTGCTGGCTGGATCAATTACCTCTTTTACCTGAGCAGATTTAGATCGTGGATCGGCGACCTGGACGGTCTCGTCGGGAGGTAGCCGCCAGGAGTTCCTCTCGACATTAACGCTGGCGTTCATAGCGTCCTCCTCCGCCTCTCGAAGCCTCTCCTAGCCACTTCCTTTTTTCCAGGTCCCCAGGGTAACCCCCAGGCCACTCCTGGGGCCGAGGTCCGGCCCTCCAATCCACAGTTCCTCACCTGCAATAGCAAAAAGCGACAAGTTTCGTTACACTCGCACGTCAGAGATGAAAATATCGGATTTAGAAATTTGTATCTAGACACTCATCTCCGAGTGAAAATTTGTCTAATTCGCAATACGAATGCAGAGTTGAGAACTTGCGAAACGAATTTCCGCCTCCGTGTGTTTTAATGAAGAATATAAAGCTTAAATTTTAATTCTGAAAGTGCCAAAAACACATGGCACAGGATATAGGAGCAGTGCGATAATTGCAATGCTTCATAAAATTCTCAGTTCAAAAAGTAATATTCATTCTGCACATTATTTTATGCAGCTACAATCAAATTTATCGAGGTACTTTTCAGGGAGACGCGGAATGAGAATTTTTTATTTTGATTTTATTTCGTTGGTGACTAGAAAAAAATCATGTAAAATGTATCTATGGGAGATGAAAGTGACAAGCTATACACTTTTAAAGAAGTTGATTGAAAATGATTTATGGAAAAATGAAAACTGTGAATAGTTTATAGTGCGCTTTGTCATTGGAAATTAAGTTTCTTTCAGAACCTTCCTGAATGAAATTCTCAAAATGTTAAAATGACAGTCCTCCATTGCTCGTTTTTTCCTTTTTCCCATCGTGAAAATTTTAACAACTTTTTAAAACTTTGACTATCTGCACAAAGTGTGAAATTATTTTACTTTGACCACATAAAATAATTTCCCAATTGGCTAGTTGCCGATTGTCGTTATCCGATTGGAAGCGCACTTTTATTACTTCATTTGTAAAGGCCATTCTCATAAGTCCCATAACATTTATAACCCCATGTCGTCCTGATATTTTTCAACCGGAAAATCTCCGACAATAAATCTCTAGAAAAGCTAGGGAATTTGGAGGAGCAAGCCAGAATCAGAGGTCCGTTTTTAGAGCGGTTGATGCAGAATCAGGACTGTAAATACGGTTGAGTACCCTATCAAGTCACTTCCGTTGGCGACACTAAAAAAATCTCCCATTTTACAATTTTCTCTATTCTTAGTAAATCAAGATATATTGCTGTTTGAAACATATATGGTGGAGTCAATATCTCGTTTAACGACTGCATAGAGACGTGCCACTATGAATATATTTTTGTGGCTAATATATATCAGTTGATATGCTCGAAGAAGATCAGAAAGTTATGGCTTTTAAATTTCTGACACTCAAAACCCTCCATGACTATCCCATGGGAGTCTTGCCTCTTGGTTCTCGTGGTGATATGGATGTAACGAGAGTTATCCGATTTCCAATACACTGAAAACTGGTACCTAACCGTGACATAGTATCGCTACTATAATGTCTTTAATAATAAAAAGGGTGGATAGATAATAACAGGTCCTCAATAAACTATCGAGATCCATTAATCGAAGAGGACCGTAAATCGTATATTTCAAGTATGTTCTGTTACATATGGGAATGGAAAATTAATAACAGGAGTTGATTAAAAAAGCCTGATTAAAGTAGAGTTTCATACACATGTGCAAAAGAAGAATGCGTCAATTTAATTTGCTTCACATAAATTACATAATAGGGCATAATTATGACAGCACTTTTAAAACGCAAAATAAAATTCTACCTTATTTCTCTCTCCATGTAGGCATAGTAAATATTTGATGATCAGAAATCGAGAATTCGAGTGGCTAATTGGCATCAAAATTTCGCTATGTTTCAGTAGGAAATTAACGATAATCAATCAAATGAGCTAAAATATATTCAATTGGAAAATCAAATCTGTGAATTTAATTGGAAGATCGCAAAATAATAGCTTGAACTATAGACTTTTTAATGCAGGAAACGAAGATGTAATTATAAGAACCCATAAATAGTTAATGACAAGGACAAAGATTCTTCCGTTTTACATAAGTGAAAGAAAATATCTATTTGCATCCTCACTAGTTCTCGTTTAATTATCCTAAGCGATTTTTTTTCCAATTGACTCTCTTCATTTCCTGCATGATTTTTCTTATATCATAAAAAGTTCATTATCATAACTTCGCGGTTGAGCTTCATTGCATGTTCTAAAGTGAGATCTCTGACGACAAAGTTAGTTCTTATAAATTCCAGACGAGTTACTCATCTCTACCACCTAGTTATAAGAATGCTAACCTCGCGGCTTCGCGGTGCGTACCTGTTAGCAGCTGCGGTTCTTCCATTTGTCGAAAAGTTATATAACAGCGATGTATACAACTATGCATACACAGTTTAACACAGAGAACGATGCGAGAGGCACGAAAGAAAAAAGAAAGGAGATGATATAAGCGAGAGTTGGAAAAGGAAAAAGACGCGTGCAAAGTGGGATGGAAAATACTCTCAAGGTGGGGAAAGGAAAAACACATCCCACCCCTGAACATGCAGTCTTGTGTGACGTCGTGACGTCAGAGAGGTGGTCGTGACGTCAGTAGAGCGGTGGGTAGAGAAAGAGAAAGAGTTGAAGGGATTGGAGAAAGATGCAAGCTTGATTCAAAATAAGGTCGACTACCTTCGTGCACCGACGCTATTCCATTCATCGGTCATAGTCGGAAATGGCTATCCCCTCTCTCCCTAACCACCCCTAACCACCCCTAACTTCCGCCTCTCACCACACTTATTTCTTTCAATCCGTCCATCAACCCCGATCATCCAGTAGACTCCGTTCCTTCAGGATAAATCCGAAAAAGCAGGACAAAAACTCAACTTATGACAAAACATTCTCATCCTCTGCAGTTTCGAAGACTCTTTTAGTAATCGAATACTCACACCCCTTGGTCTCTCGAAATCACCCTCGGTTTACCCGAGAGTTGTTCATTTTCTTCCACTTACGTAACATCCGGCGCCAAATTGGTTCGTTAAACTTCTGTTCATGCACTGTGTCCAACATCACTGGACTTCTTTGATCAGGTGAAAAAAGTATGGGATATACGACCCCTGATTTCGGATTTAGAAAATGAGAGACTAGGATTCATTATCTTCTTTGGTAATGTTGGTTTTTCTTCTTGCTCATTTTTTCCTGATTAGATAATGAATGTCGAGTTAATTAATGGATTAAGATGATGAGCAGACAGCTTGTCTCCGATAGATAAGACTTTCTGGGGTAATTCAGAAATTGATGAAGGACGAGTTAAACGCCGAGTTTCACTTTCTTTGGATTTTCGTTGGATTTTCCTCTTGATAAGTCCAACAGTGGAATTTTTGTTTAAATTTCTAGTTCAGATCAGATAATTTTTGTTTATTATATTGAGTGATTTTCATTAACTGATTTGATTGTCTTTTTTCGATAAATTCAGTAAATGATGACTGAAAAGTTCTGAACGTTCAAATGAACGAATTTTTGTATTGATTGTGTTGTAAACTAAAAACAGTTTCGAAATACTGATACATTTGTATTGAAAATAATTCTGTATGAAAAAACTAGTATTAAGTATTGTTATTTTTAGTTGCAACGATATTTCTGGATAAAGTATAATTAAGAAAAAATATTTGGTTCGAAACCTTTAAGTAACTTTAAGTTATCTACAAAAATAATAAATGTAAACATTTAAGCCTTTTAAATATTTTATGGCTCTGAATAATAAAGAGCATTATAAAACTCTCAAGAAATCTTAAGATGTAGGAGCCAAAACCGGAAGACGTCACTACAGTTTTCAATTGGGCATTTCTCCAAAATTCAATGTTTGGCACGTAAACTGATAAAAGATATTTCCATTTTTGCAATTTTTATTCCCTATAATAGATGCCCTCTTCTTATGCAAATATTTTCCTATTTCCGTGGAGTGTCTTCAAGAGTAAAATTAATCAAATATTTAGGTCAGAAGTAAATCAAAAGTATTGTTGAGTGTTTCATTTATAACTTATTTTAACATCTGGATATAAGGTTTGTTTGTTTGTTCTACCACATAGGAAATGGGATTTCAGAGCAAATAAAATAATTACATATCCCTTCTGAATTTTGTTGCACATGTATTTTTAAAATTCATGAATATTTTAATTAAATATACGAATAAAAAATATTTCATTTTCAAAACAGCATTCATATTTAATTCTTTTGCGAGAAAATATTTTATCAAATAAAATTCCATCAGGTCTCCCTTAATATTGAGAGTAATTCTCTGGTTAGGGGATTAAGTCTAAAGATACAGACTTTCGTTTTCTTCAATTTTCTGTGTTAAGTGGATAACGAATAAAATAGATAAACATTTCAGTTTCCTGATCGATTGTTTCCTACTAAAAAAATTATGAGTTTCCTGATGTCTAAGATGTCAATGGGATGAATAAACATCTGAAAATCGATGGAATTTTCCATTTTTGTATACAAATCCATTAATAATTCACTTGAACGAAAAAAAATTAAATTTTCAAATGCAAGAAAGTTGAATAAAAATAGATTAATCATATAAAAATATTTCGGAAAAATTTTAAAGTAAGGTAGGTCAAGAAGAGGAGCGATAGCATTCTAGAAGTTGTCTTTTTTTTAAAGAAAATGTATATTGCATAATCAATTGATCTATAGCAACATGATTTATGATCCAGCTACACGAACCAGAGTGAGCGCATAAATCATGAAAATCTTGAGCATTAATCAGTTAGTCACGAGAGTTCTTTTGTATCAGAATGACAAATAAAATTAGATTAGAATTAGATTATTACATAAATGATTACAGTATACATTAATAACTTGTTCAATTATCGTTTCTCAAATTTAATATATGTATAATAGAATCTATCCAATTTAAATGAAATGAAACAATTTTTTACTATAAGAAATAATTATAAAGAACGCGTTATTGGGAACATATCTACTCATGATAGATGTCAGCTGTTCTTGACAGCAATATACAATAGTCCCCATTGTTGTGGTCGGATTACATGTCAGACGAGAATTACCTTTCTGATGATCAGAGAATTTATCTCTAATGATGTTAATTCTACTGCTACTTCAGTTGAAAAATACAGATTAAATTAATAAAGTAAATGAACTAATCACGCATATGAAATATTATTTTTTTCTATATTTTTGCGCGATGTTTTTATCTCTGTAATTGTAAGTTAAATTTAAAAAGTACTCATTTTGTGAAATTTCAATTTGAGTCTAATAAAAGAAAGTCCTAATCTTGTATAATAATTATTTACGCGATGGAAAACAATATTTTTTCCTTGACTAGTTTTTTTAATGTGGATTATAGAAAGGATCCTTTGCGGTGCCCAGGAAATTAATTAAGATGAGGACGCAGATCCTGAAAGATCTTAGGGTTTCACCGAAGAGAAAAAAAACAGAGACAAGGTATTTCCTATTCTAGCGAAACTAACCTTTACTCTTCTGGACCCGTCCTGTGTATCTCGCTACGGTAATTCCGATTTTCATCCCCTTGGGAGCGAGTCACCCGCTCTTTTGCACGGTTCGCATTTCAGGATTAAATTCGCTAGTTTCATGCACTGTAATTGCATACCGAGAGCATTTCTGCTCTGCCCAACGCAGCATCGCGTGACGAGATAGGAACGAATTCAGAATAGAAAAATGACGGAGCATTTTACTAGTAAATCTAAATTTTTACAGGTTTTTCACAACTGTTATCCGATTATTATCGGATAATATATTTAATAATTATTATTAATTATGTTATTTTTAAAACGCGTAGGTTTTTGTAATTTACAGCAGAGACTTTTAAAAAAGAAAGTATGGTATGTACTTTTATCTGGAAGTACCTGTATTTTGTGTTTTAAGTGAAAAAGGAATGTTGTGGTAAGACATCATATTGAGAATACAAAAGATGGAGGGAATCTTGCAACTGATACGTCTTTCTGTAAGACAAATTAATTTGAACTAAAAAAATAAAATAAATTCAGTTTATTTGATATAATATAAATTTAAATGTTGCCAAGTGATAAAAGTCGATTAGTCAGACATTTCGACATTTTTCAGTAGAAAAGGTGCAGTTTATCATGATTTATAACTTTTTCAAATTGACTGGTAAGAAAAAGATCCATATTTTATGTCGTGACAATCCGTGAACTTTATGCCGAGAAAGCAATTTTGTTCATCACATTATCTATCTTGTGCCTTCAAATTAGCAAAAGTTGCAAAATTCGAACTAGAATATCAATTACACGTGAATCCTCTATCACACGTCATGACAACCCGTCTACCCATCACTCAACATTTTTCTTCCCCTCTTTTTTCCTCTTTCTCTCTCTGTCACTCACTCTTTCTCTCTTTTTTTGGTTGGTCGCCAGGTCATTATAAATGGTGATTCTCCGCCTTTATTTTCGTATTGCTGGTGGCCTTTCAAATTAATAATATTGCCACGCGAGCACTTTCAGCTATTGGAGATAATCGGCACTCGAGTTGAACGTTACTTAAGTGGATAATTATTTTCGAGTTACCAGCAAAGCAGTAGAAATTTCATAGGGAGGGTAAGAAAGTGGAATAAAAACGAGGCTCATGAATCTTCTTCGAGTGGAGGCTTAGACTTTATTGCTCGTGACTTCAACATTGGATATACAAAATTCATTTAAACTCTCTAGAATCGAATCTTCAACAAAAATTGAAATCCGTTTATTAATTTCTTATCCTCCACTTATTCGTGTTTTAAAACCTTATAAGGAATTTCGTATGCCCTGTTTTTGGTTGTGTGTTGTAATTATAAATTTCCAGATTTAAATAGTTTCTCTACTCTGGAATGGAGGATATTTTTTTGCTTATTTAGCTCCGTTACTGGAAAAGGTTACTATACTAATAGCTCTGTATCCAATTTCGACAACAAGCAAGTTTGGAATTTTTAATTTCCCCCTTTTTCTCTTCCCCTTGCTTTTTTGGATGCAACGAGTTTCGCTTTATTGGATATTTTCGCCAAACTCTACACCATGTAAATAACGACATGGTGGTTGTTATAATGGATCCGATAAAAATTTCCTCATCACTGATATTGTCTTCCCTTTGTCACACTATTCGTCATTTGGTTCCCCTAGCTTACTCTTTTCTGTACCACTGCACTCATTTTTATGAAACAGACAAATAGCGTTGTTTTCTCACTGGCTTGTTCTGTCATGCGTGGTGTTAACATCGACTCCGAGGATAAAGACTCTTCTCGCCTTGAAAAGAACCATGAAAATCTGTATGTTCAACTTGTATACACATTATTATTTCTCAAAGAGAATGTTCTCCATTTGTAAAAACTGAAATCTTCCTCTCTTACCGTGTAACGAAATGTCTCGAAAATCTCGCATACATTGCAAACCTGATTCACCGAAAACAGTCCGAATCTTTTAGAATCCCTAGAAATCTCTCTAAATCCCTTAAATCGTCAACAAAGGCGTTACGCAACAAATGGACGATCCTACCCCTATCCTCCCTCACTCTCTCTGGTTCGTAATATTCCAAGTTTGATCTCTGGAGTTTGGAAAGCTCCTAACTTTCAATTTTTTCAATTTTGATAGCAATGCGGAAAATGACTCTGCACAAGTTTGAAGATATCATGTAACATTTATACATATACCGTTATGCGCATGGAATATATTCCAAGTTACCATCACTAATATATCTCGTGAAATGTAGTGCTCTTAGCAATCGTAAATTCTACAGGATGTAATATCGTGCTGTATCAAAAATTCGAATTCGCTATGAACGTGCTCAGATCGATGAACAAGATCCGTGCGGAAATAATATCTGCTACGAATGGTCTGGGTGCGGCGAGTACAATTTGCATTGGAAATCTACATGGAGGATTTTGAAATGGGAAGTGAAATGGAAATTTAAAACTTGAACTGTTGCATAATAAAAAAAAAAAAGCAATGAATTGTATTCCATTTAGTCACAAATATTGAATCTAATAATGAGATTGTGTTCAAATAATGTTATTTTATGCGGAGATAGAATACCCAACTTTCAAGTACAGATTATATTGAAAAAGAAAATAAGTGTCTCATCTGATCATGAAAATTTGAGAGAAAATATACTGCAGGAGTAACACGCGTTATTGTTTTTATATAAATTATGGAAAGAACTTTCGTTGTTATAATTTTTTTCTGGTGAAGATCACTGAGTTTCATTTGACTAATGGATACTGAGAACAGTCACGAACTAATTTTCAGTACGTTCCTTTGGTGAAAGTAAAAAGCATGCAAATTTACTTGCAAGCTGTATGCCTTAAGTTCATGAAATAATTACGAAAATAGTACAAGTCAGTTTGAAACTGTGAAACATTACACATAATTAGATTTACATTCCATTCGTAGAATAAAAATAGATCTCTCTCTGAGATATATATATATATTTTTTATCTATATTTTTGTCAGCTTGAGGGGATTTATCGAGTATTTAACAATCAAAACTGATAGGAAAGTATTTCTGAAATTTTATAGTTCAAAGTCAATAAACCAAAGATTGTTTTCTTTCATAATAATAATTGACAAATCCTAACAGCTGAATGACAAATAAAACACATTGCGAAAAAATGCTGCATCATAGAACAATTTATTTAAGTAATCCTCGCATAAAAACGGGTATCGATTAAATTTTTGAAGTTAAAACAGTTTCGTAAGTTATTACTACATTTCTATGTGTCTGTGCTTACGGATATTCCAACTCCCTTTTCCAAACCCTCTTTTCTTTCCATTCTATAAAAATTCTTTTCCGGCTGCTTTTGAGACTGATATATATGTATATCCTTTCAGGTAAGTAACTTCACTTCACTCTCACTTCACCCTCTGCACCTCACCTCACTCTCATCTCTCTTAAATTTTTTTTTTCGAAATTCACAGCACGTTTGAATTTTGACGTTTCAAAATGTACCGACGATATTCGAAACCTTGTAGTTAGAGACTTTTTTATGATAATAATTTTATGGTAAAAGTATTAATACACAAAATTTTTTAAATATCTTCTGCACTCTATAATCACACAAAAGTTTCATTCATCTAACCACAAGGCCTCCAATGTCATCATTCAAATTTAATTTTGAATTTTAATTGAACTTTGACGTTTCAAAATGTTGACATTTTGAAACGTCAAAATTAAAAGGTGTCATTGATTTCGAAAAAAATTGAAGGGAGGTAAAAGTGAGGTGAGGTGAGAGTGAAGAGAAGTTGCATAATAAATTGACCTCCAGGATTATTCAGACCGGGAAGAAAAATTAAAAAATATCTTTAAAATATAACTTTCACAAGAAAGCATTATTTCACTATTCCGGCCAATTGTCGCGAACTTTGGTCGTTGATTTGTAGAGAGAAGGAATAAATGGAGCGGGAGGCGTATAAGAGCAGATTTAACAAATTTAAAGTTTCAAAACTGAATTTCTGGGAATCGTTTTCGAGAAAGAATGGTCGGAGTGAATTGATGGCGGAAGCGAAAGATTCGAAGCTTTCAGAAGGGTGGTTTTAATTAAACCACGAGAGCAGTCACGTTTTACTCCCCTGTCCTCCCGTACCCTTTTGCTACCCCCTTTATCTGTCTCTTTCAGTCCTCTTTACGCGATAATAGAGATTTGCTAGGCGCGCCACAACTTTTCCTTCTCAATACTTTTTTCCTCGCCCCGCGTATTTCTTCTTCACTGGTGCTTATTTGGCGCATCTGGCTGATGCCGGCGGGAAATTCGTTGCCAATTCTCCATACTCTTTTTATTTTGTCCCACGGGACTGTCTTTATCGCACTAGATCTCCACAGAAGCTTGGATATAGTCTGGTTTGGCAAGGATTGCTATAACGATTTAATCAGAAAAATAAATAAAATTACTCTATCTACCTCAGCGTGTCAACGTATTTCACCCGAGAGGCAAATTGAGTCTTGTCAGTTATGAGAAGAATTTTAATGAGATAGGAGCTATCTATAATGCTGTGGTGTTCAGTGCATGAGCATTTTTTGTATGTTTTTTAACTCTCTATATTCTTTTATTTTGCGAAAAATGAATTTTAAAGTCTTTTTCAAATGAAATATAGCCTTGAAATTTTAAACCAATTATTCTGATTTTATTTTTATATCAGTTTTAATTATCTTTTTAATAGTAGAGTCGCGCACACTGAAAAAGAAGTTTGGTCCAGACAACAAAATAATTTTGTTGGCATTTGTGCAACCAACTTTTTGTTGGCTCAACAAAATTTTTGTTGGTATAGTATTAAGTTTTGTTAAACCAACAAAACGTTTTGTAGAATCAACAAAAATTTTGTTTAGCCAACGAAACAATATTTTGTTGCAAACATTTTGTTTTCAGTGCAGTGGAAAAAATACTAGTGGACATCGCATGAAAGTAATCGAGCGTGACTTTGTGCGTCTTTCTTTTAGTTTTGTATTTCCCATTGCCACAGAAGTTGCCTCATACCGAACTTTTTTCTTGACAAAGTTTCTTGATGATATACTCGTAAGAAGCTTTGGAGAATACCGCTTTCTGCGGACGTCCGCGAATAATGTCGCTCGCATGCATTGTTCTATGGGGTTAGAGATTTGAGTCGCAGATTTAAAAAGCTTTTCAAATTCACAGACTCTTATTTTCTCCTTAAATATCGCAATCGGATTGCTTAGTTCTTACAGAAAAATACGCACAAAAAATATGTTATCTCATTAAACTGAATTGAAAAAATTCTTATGAGCAAAAGTACATGAAAAGTATATGTTATCAACTTGTAAAATCCATGAAATTCACACGCTGGTTTACTATATTTATGTTCCAGTATTTTGTATCCAATTGCACTTGTATAACTCAAAAACGCAAGGCTGCACACGCAATTGCTTTTGGTCCACATTTGTATTGTAACTCTGATTATTCCACCTCACAAACTAAATTATTAAATGTGGTGCACATTTACTGATACTAAAGTTCAAAGAACTGCATTACCATGCATATGTGTACTGCAAAATATTCGAGTGCAGAGCAAGGACTTTTAGAACTAATTATTTTGTAATTTTTTCCAGACAATTTGAAATAAAAAACGTTAAAATTTGAAGAGGTCAAACTTGAATATTTTGAACACAACTGAAACTAAATTCTTTTTTTGCTTTTGTCTAAATAGCTACTTAAATAAAAATGCTCAACATTGAAATGTAAATGAAGGGATTCGATTTGTCTACCTCGACATTTATTTTTTTATAGTCTGCAATGCAACGATATTCAGTATCTCTAAATGGAGTCATAAATTTAAATGGGTTTTCTCCGTCTCTTTCTTTCACGTGCAGAAATAATGGAATAATATAGTCAAAGATAGAGTGAGAGCATGTAACACTTGTTTAAAAATAAAACTTAAAAAAAAGACACTAGTCTCAATCAAAATGGTGATTTGATAAAAGAATAAAAATTGCTTTTTCAAATCTTCGCGGAGTAGAAAATAACATTTTCAAATACGCATCACATGACGAAATGAGAGAGAAAATTGATTTATGCATTCCACCGTGACAGGATATGATGATAATTTATGAGCATTTTTCAGAGTAAAATAGATAAGTAGAACTTAATGGTTCTTGGATAATCGTATTTCTTAAATGGAATAATTTGAAGATGCAAAACGTTTAGTAATTCAAACTTATATTTACAAAGTTAGCGTTGTTCGAAGTAAAGATATACGCTTCCGTGAATGATCATCTTTATTAATATAAAAAATTAAATTACAAACAAAACTTTTGATATAAGGAACTCAAATTAAGTCTCAAAATTATTAACCGAGGTGCATATTTATGTAAGCAATACATTTTTATTAACGAAAACCATGTGCACCAGATGTGTACGTTGTGAATAGTAAATATTTAAAATATGAATATTTTTATGAGTTTGCAGTCATAAAAGAATATTAATAATACCCTATAAAGGCGTTGAATGAAGAAAAGGGAGAAAAATGTATCGGATTCTACTTTAATATTCCATTTCCTTTCCATTAACGCATTGCATCTGCATAAACGACAAAATGGTGAAGTGCAACATGAAAATCGAACAATTGTCTTCTTTTCGTTTTATGAGGTTCGCCGCAAATACAAAAACTATAAAATTCCCATATATCTGAAGGCAGATGGCCATGAAAGGTATGAAAAGAAAAAGAAAAATCAAGCATTTCTAGACAATATTATTGTTTACTCGAAGAACTGAAGAAGGGATTCACTTTATAATTTAAAATCACATTTTTCGCTAATAAACCGATCAAAATATTGATATTATGAAATGAAAAAAGTTTAGTACTTGAGTAGGAGTTTCATGTTAAATAAAATGGAAAAAAAAAATAAATTTCGAAATGGTGTGGGAATCGATTTGTGATTCTATTGGCACGCTGAAAGCTCCATACCAGAGGGCCTATTGGTTCGAACCGAAATGGATTCTAGATTGCCTGATTCGCTTGATAGAAAATTTATCTATCCGATAATCGAAGCACCTGATTTGGCGATTCTCACAAATTTCGGACTTGAAAAATAATTAACTGATTTTTATTCTATTTCATTTGAATATTTCTCATTAGAGTTCCCCGGTTGTGACGTTTATAATTTAGAATAAGAAATAATGATACATATATTAATATCATAAATGTTTCATCATATTATGTGTATCATAAATATCAGATGTTTAACATTAATATTCCATAAATAAATGATAGCATATTATCAGGTAACTAATAGATATAAGAGCACGTAGGCCCAGTCAACTCAACGATCTGCCAATTGATATCTAGAGTACTACTAGCAGTACCAGCCCATTATTTTGTGAATGGTGTGAGCAGATATGGCTCTTCAATTACCTACTGAGGAAATTATTTATCCCTATCAGGATTCATTGCACTCAAAGCAATGCGCACACAGAATCCAGTTCGTATAGAATCCCACCATAATTTCAGAGTATGGTGAAAATTTTTCCAACGCTTGGTTTATTTATTCTAAAAAAAGAATTTCGAATGGAACTCGACACATGTCAAACTACGTGATTTTCATCACTATTCACAGTTGCATTTGCAGAGTGTTGAATGAAACCAAAAAAAAAAATTGAAATTCAACTTTTGTTTTTCGCTGCGTTATATATTCTTTTTTGCTCCATCTATCATTTTCCAAATTGAAGTTCAAAGTGAACAATGAACTTTAGCATGAAATATATATGTTAGGAACCATGTAGCTATATATTTTTTTCCAATTGGATAATTCAATTAGAATAAGCTTAGAAAATTCATAAATATAATATAATATTTATATAAAATATACAATGAAAGTTACTATTATGGTTTTCTGAACCCCCTTCCTTTTTTGAGTGCTTGACGTCATGTGGCAGAGAAAGGTATATATAAGACGAAGTATGAGAGTATATATGGATCTCGTCGCGAGTTGGCATCAGGCCAAATCCACCCCTCTAACACCCCCACTCTCCAATATTTCGTCACAATTTCAATCCTTCGAACACCGAAGGACCAACAGCCGCCACCTCCCATCCTTCCACTTCATCCCTCTTTCCACAAAGTCGTTTATGTACTTCGTCCGGAACCCTCTGACAAGTTAGGCTAGGCAAACACCGGACGCATTTATGTACAACACTAGAGCATATATATGCATAGAGGGTGTTTCGCATGAAACCAGAGACTTCATGATTTAGGTCTTCGAGAATTATAACTGAAAGGAGATTTTCTTCCATATTCATAGAAAAGATAATGAAAATATGATTTCATACAAACAGGAAAAGCTAGAGTTAATAATGATATGGGTTTCTGTTGAATAGAAAAATAAATAGTCACCGAGATCTTAATAGGACAAAATAAAATAATTTTCTAGAATGAAATGAGGTAACAATCTAATAAATTATGAATTCTCGTAACTATAAATTTTCTACAGATATTTTGGGTATGAATATATTGTGCGGAGCTTTCAGTGTGATAGTTTTCTTTGAGACTCGCTTTATTTCTCTGGTCGTGGACGTCTCGGTACTTTTCTGAACGAAATCCATTTAGGAATCACTTGTCGTCGTCCCTTTCACTGACTGAGCTTTTAGGAGAATGTACTATGATGAAAACCTACACTTGAATACTTCATGAAGCTTTCGAGCACAAGCATGACTTACCAAGCTTCAAGTGAAGGCGAAGATGGAAGAGCATAGCCGACTCTTGACGTAAAGTAATTTTAGGCGAGCCGCACCTGGCGCGAGGAAGGTGCTATCCGGATGCGTTTGGTACTAATAACTATTACTACTTGCGACGACGCAAATCTCCGACAAGATGGGGTAATTATTTATAGAAAGAAATTAATAATTCCAGCGAGCTGTTCCTCTGACTAGGGCATAAACTTTAATTACGTGCACCTGACATATTTCATAGAGTCTAACCCTGTACTCATGTTCATGAACATGCTTCAGATTTATTGATTAGGAACACTATTTTATCTTATTACTAATTGTATTTCTGTTTAAGAACATATTCAACATCAGAAACCTTAAATAATTTTCGCTCCAGTGGATAGAAATTTGACAGTTTGATTTTTTAGAGGGCTACTAAAATTCAGAATCTTCTCGTAAATTTGTTTCACAATCAGCTAACTTTCTACTAGGCATTTACGACAAGATTCGGAATTTTGGCAGCTCTTCAAACTGTCAAATCATTTAACCAAAAATACTAAAATACTGCAATACAATATACTGTTGAAAAGATTTTTAAAATTGTGACAAATGTTTTAAATAGAAAAGAAAGTTGAAGGAAAGAGAATCTTAGACAGAATTGATGAGTGGTTATTTTTTAGTGAAAGAACTGAATTGCAAGTAAAAAATCTTGACATATAATAAAAGTTTATGTTTCTGTCCTATTAGATTCATAAAATTTCTTTTATTTGAAAAGTTCTTCCTGGGAAGTACAAAATAAGTTGAGAACATGAACAATATTTTTCTGCGCGAAAAAATAAAGTTATCTAGTAGAGTTAAACGAATTTCGCAGATATTTTATGGTTACAAGTTCTACAATCATAAGTACGTCCTCTGAGTTGAAATCGTATCTGATTGCAGAAGTTACCGCAGAAAGTATAAAATGAAATCAGACAATATTGAAACTTGTTAGTGAAAAGACGAATAATCTAAAAATCATAAAAAATGTGCCTTCAAATAAGAAATTTAATCACGCAACTTGATAATTTTAACTAGAAACATTTCAGTACAAAATTAAAAGGCATTGTCATTATTTCATTAAAATCTGTAAACAAAAGGTTTCCTTATGACTCTGAATAATGTCAAAATTATTAAACTGAGAAGAAAATTGACGTAATGTAGTGCCACATCTGTGACAGAAAATGAACGAGACTCGTGGGATAATGCCATAATGCTTTTGTGATTAATTGCTCGATTTTGGTGAGTTGCTGACTAAAGACCAACTGCAACCCTTGGTTTGGCACGTAAACCGTAAATTAATAACGATCAAACTGGTGAGCTATGTAAGTGGTGCAAGAAAGGGTCGAAAAAACTATTATTCGACAATCTTTCGAACATGAGTATTCGCCATTTGGATTTGTCTGCCAGAAGAAATATCTAATGATACAGAGAATCGAGTGCAATTGCACATTTTATTGAGTTATCCGTCCACGTATCAAATGAAATTTCACATTTGAAATTCATTCTTTTCAGCATGAAAGAACATATCGAAGAAATGGTTTTCAATATCGTCTTTCTATCTTTTTACAATTGTGTAAAATTTTACATTCTGCTTCTGAATTTCATAAAAGTATGCGACTGAGCTTTATCTATGCATCTGCAAGAAAATTTATTTAAAGTGACTGCTTTTAGAGAAAATAAGGAGAATTTAGATTATTTAGAACATAGGAAACGCTTAATATAAAAGAATGAAACGATTAAAGAATTAAAATCAGACGTCGAAACATCCCGAGAATTTTTAGAATTTTTTCGATTAAAATGTCTCACTTAAGAATTTAAAAAATGTTTGTATTCGTGTAAAGAACAGTACTTGTTGTAATTGCAGTGATGCAATGACATTAGCGACATAACTTCTCGCTCCTCAAGTTCTTGAAAAGTTGAGAGTTCGTTAGAAACTTCCACTTGAAAACTCTCAATTATAGTTGAGTGCTGAGAAATTAGCAGATTCGTTGGAACTTTTTTTCTCTTACGTTTAGTCAACTGCACGAAGGTAGTGCATATTCACTAACACCCTTCCACTTTTCTAGCTATCATGAACCCTGATTGTCTAAAGAAACATATAGTGCACGGAAAAAAAAGGTATGGTTGGGTCAGCCATATTATGAAACACCCATATCCCTATATGGTTGGCCCATCCATACCATTTTTTTCCGCGTGTTAGAAAGGAGCATATTTGACCTCTCTGTACTTTTATCTTCTAGTTAACGAACAATAGGCAAGCAAAAACTTAACAAATTTTTAATTAGATTGAATTAAAAACTCTTAGGTAGTCTAGTTTTAGCAGAATTATCTTATACGATTATTCTGGTTTGATAGTCGTTATATCTCTCCATAAAAATCCCCTATAATCTCTACAAAATGTGTAATGTACTGTCTGTTATTGTTACGTAAATTTTTATATTGCTTTCAAGGTCCATTGTAATGCAACACGAAGTTTATTGGTTATCCCGGACCTGTAAGCTGCAGAAAGCTGAATGATAAGAAATACACCCCGGCGGTCAAGTGAGAGCAACGTACATAAATCCTGAGAGAATGACTGCGTAAAAACGCCGGCCGTTCGTTACTCAAGAATCGCAAAAAGGTTTACGACTAGAACGCTAAAAGTTATTTTTACGAGAAAAAAGTCTCCTTCAACCATTTCTGAGAATTAGTAACATTGTCACGTTGTTTTTGAACCCAAGAAATGTTACGCTTTCATTACTTCTCCAGACAATGCATTCTCGGTAACGATTTTGTGATTGTCCTTCGCGGCGATGTCCATCAACATTAATACGATATTTAAAGAAAAGAATAATATTAAAATCGTTCTAAAATTGTTAAATTATCAACATGTCTGATTGTTAAGCCAAAGCACGAAGTGCCACAGTTTTTTTCGACAATTAGAGTTCTTTCACTACTTACCTGAGAGTTATATGGTATACATACACGTGTCTAGGAGCTCTTTAAATAGGCCAGAGAGGCTCGTGAAAGCGAGGCGGTAAAAATATTGGCAAAACCTCGTGTGCCAAGAGTGCTATCGTCTAGTAGAGTAACCGTGCAAATCCGTAGCAAATAACACGGTGCCGATGTAGCTTTACGCGAACACCTGTTCTAAAGGATAAAACGTCGGAGTCCCGCCAATAAAGCTGTCTACCGCTCGCCGATGCTAAACGGCAATCGGAGATTTTTCGATTTGATATCATTCGCATGTCTATCCACTTTTTCCATTCAGTTTTCCTCTCCATTTCTCCTTTTGTTTCACTTACACTAAATCCATGCAATATTATTCATTTCCCTATGTTTTCAGTTGAAACAGATTTGAATACTTTCGTCTCTGAAAAGGTATTTCAATCTACACTATTTCTGTTATTCGTAAAATAATAATTGTTACTGTTTCATAAATAGTGGAAAATAAACATCAAAGGAATTAGGTGATGTCAAATAAGTTCTAGGTTCAAAGAAATTTGGTGAACGTGGACTAATTATTTTTGATGAGGGCAGACACTTCGTTATTTTTAATATTCTAGAAGCTCTTTTTCCTGATAGTATAGAAGGGAATATAAACACTATAAATATCATCAAATGGGAAAATCAAAACCGCTTAATTTGTGAGTTTTGAACCATTTTTTTGTGAACAAATAGCCAATAATAATGTTTAAAAAAGTATGGAATTTTTTATATTTTTTTCCGACTTATTTTCATTCAAATTCTTATGCAGTGGATCTCAAACTTAAATTACTCAATATTTGAATTAGTAAGATTTGACTAATTGCATTATTCGATTATGTATTCATTTTGTATTTAAATTTAAATTCCAAAATACAAATTTAAAAAAAAACTGACATACATATTCCATTTTACGAGGGACTTTAAAAATAGTTCAAATAATAAAAATGTGCGAAAGCTTTTTCTTTTAAATTTCTTACACAAACTGTTTGTCAAATAAATTTCTTTAGTATGCGTAATAAGTTGTGAGAGCTAAAAACAACAGTGATGTAAATCCGCGAAGTTTTTTTTACTTTGATTTTCTCGTTGACAAAAATTAATTTATCTTGAATTTTGCAAGTACTTAATATATTACCTCTTTTTCATTTTTATAATTATCCTTTCATCGTTCGTCAAGTTTCACATATTTATACGAAGCACTTTATCACTCTTTACATTTTTCAATTCTGACACTTAAAATTCGTGTTAAAATTCACTTTCTTGTTAAATTTTTACTCTGCAAAGTTTTGCATTCTACAAATTTTATTCACCATAAAAATATTGGTAGTTTTGCTTATATTGAGTGCGATCTAAAGTTTGATTAATTAGTTTCTAATTATAAAGTCAGCCTCGATTGTTTATTGATTGAAGGACGTGTGACTATTAATTAGGAACTCAGTTGATTTTGTTGATTGTGTTTGTTATTAGATATCCTCTTTAAGCCCGAAAAGTCACTTGCTTCACGAACGAGGATCAGTCTCGGAATAATCAGTAGAGTGGGACGATGAATCCGAATCCACAACTGAATAAATACTGACTTCTCTTATGATGTCTAGGTTCTATATACAGAGTCCTCTCGTGGGTCATGTACTATTCTCAAAGTGGAACGTTTTCAGAGGTACAATGAAACTGATGAAAACAAAACTCGATCAAAAAGAAATTGCTCTTTCTATAAATAATTATATTATACTTACTTTTAGTTAAAAACAACATTCTTCTTTCACCAAAATTATTTACGTTAAAAGATCTCTCCTAAATAATTTTCCCACTGACTTTTCATCTTTTTCTCCTTATCTTGTTTAGAATAGTTTATAACTATTAACTATTTATAGTTCAGAAGCACTTAATCTAAAAAAATGCGCCACATACAATATTTTTACATTTCTGAAGTCTGACGAACAATAATCTGTTCGAAATCTATGAGCCTTCTTACACAGATGGCTTAACTTACGTAGAACGTAAAAAAAGTAGAGTAAGTTAAGTATCGAAATAAGCGTAAAAGTAGGGCTGCCAACATTTCAGGAGTTTTCACTTGTCGGTAAAGTAGGGTTGCTTCGTGCCGCGCCATCGAGACAACCCGACTTTACCGACAATTGAAAACTCTAGAAATGTTGGCAGCCCTACTTTTACGCTTCTTTCGATACTTAAC
>JAUEJJ010000013.1:3679991-3702470 GCA_032164275.1 Synergus coniferae | reverse complement strand
TGCGGCGCGAGGCACCTCCGGAAACTGTCGAAAACGACCGGTTCGAGATTTTTTTTGACCACGAGACATTTTTTTTTACATTCTAGGGGGTTTGAAAAAGTATTTAAGCCAAAAAAAAAATCGATTTTTTGAAATTTCCAGAGTGGCCTTACCCCTTAAAGTGACCGCCCTTCATTTAATTCTTTGTTCTAACGTCACCTCGGTTTTACAAGATCGATCCTGCCAGTATTTTAACTACAGCCTTCATTTATTCTTTCTAAATTGATTTTAATTTCATTGTTATACTTCACCTAAATTTTCGATAGTAATAGATCCAGCCATAAAAAGCAGGATCAGCAGAATAAAGGTTTTAATGATTCATTTTGTATGTGTACAATTCTCCTCTTCATGCTGTATTTTGCTCATAAAACATAAGAACTATATTCATTGTTAACGTAATAATAAAAATAGCAGCATTTTCTCAAGTTGACGTTACTATGAAGGAGAAAAGTTTTAAGTAGTATAAGCACAGTTGTGTCAGACGGCGCAGAGGGAATCTTTACCCTTATGGTAACTGTTAGTGCAGTATCGTGTTTCCATAGCTCTAGAAAGGTGAATTCACCCTGGGTTTTGTAGTTTGAAGCTCGAATAGTAAATTTCAGAATGTTCTATTTTCGAAACTTGAGAAAAGGAAAAGCATAAAGGTCACTGATTTGAATATTTTAATTTGAAAAACTTGAAAAACTTTTGAGATGAACTATGAAACAGTAATCGAATACATTAGTCTAAATCAATTGAATCAATTTTTCAGTCGAATCCCAGCAAATTGAGGCTTGAAGATACGTTTCAGTTTAGAGTTCAGAACTCGATAATTAATTTGTAACTGCAAGATACTGTGTTAAGCTTAGGTCCGATAAATCTATGTAACTTTAATAGGTTGTCGAAAGCAGGCAGCTCTTGAAATGAAATTCATTCCGCATAATTGCACTCGATCTCCAAAGACTTAATCGAGATACCTAAGGCTCTGACTCTACTAATTAAACTGATGATATCGACTGCTTTGAAGATATTTTGCTTTCAAATTGGTTCAACTTGTAACTCGTTTCAAATTATGCTGTGCAAGATTTACAGCTCCCATGTGAAAAGTATTCACAAGAGCCTTAATAGACCCTAAAAAGTTAAAATTAACTTTAAAATTCTTAATCACCCCTGCCTCTCAGAGCTAATTTAGATACTGATAAAGATAATTAGGGTAAATTCCTGATTATTTTCTACATTTGCTGGAAATGAGATTTCTTCCGATTGCATATCTTGCCTCATTTGCATCAAGCTATTTATTTTAAATGTTCCTTGTAAGATATATAGATAAATTTTAATTTCCCTAAGTGATCAGATAATCCTGAATCAGTATTTTGTGCAAGTTGCAACTAAGTATAAATATGTGTTTAGGCACTCACATACACAAACTTATGCGAGAGTATTACTATGGAGTTGGAATTTACCTCTGTCTGGAGCTCCTTATTCAAATGGGGAACGTTAAAGGGAGCCCTCGGTGTAATTAGCCCTCTAGTGGTCTCAACTCCTCTCTATTCAATGTGCCATGAGAAGATATACGTTAGAATAGGAAAAAGGATATCCTCAGGGACTGAGAATTGCCTCAGGCTAGAAGAGGGCTGGCATTGCAAATTATCCTTACTCCCTACGAGAATATAACACTACATATGTAGCCGAAGGAGAACGTTTGTCACGTCCCATTGCTTTCAACCCAATTTCAGCCCAGAGCAAAGTATCAACCTTATCGGCAGGAATGAGAATTTTATCTATCTTTCATCTTCTTTATAACTACATGAAAGAGATCAAATTTCCTATCAAATTACTTAAATATGAAATACCACTTAAGGGCGTTGGTCTCAAGTTATACCTTCAAAATTCAATCTCTTCATTTTATTCAACCAAATTATAGAATTCGATATTTTTTTGCCACTCTTTTTTTTTTAAATAAAAGCGAGCCGAAAAAATGGTTTTAATATTTTAAATGTAAAACAACAGGTATTAAAATCAAACATTTTTTGCTCGGTAGCCGCACTCCTGTTTACAATGAAAGTATATACCGCTATGCTGTAAAAATATAGGATAAACTACTCAGGGAATGACTACATAATCTGTGAACGACCCTCAGGAAAAAGTGCAGTTATTACTTTAAAAAAGATGCACGGCTATGGCAATGAAAAAGTTAAAAAAGTTAAAAGTATAACGATAAAGTTATAATTTACATTGTAGCATCGAATTTTCATATTTCTTGAATAAAATGCAGAGATTGAATGTTTAGCTTAGAGTTTGAATCCAACATCCTTAAAATATTTATAATTCATCTGTATTTCTTCCATTTTCCTGAAAGTGTTTCATTTTCACAGTTCCAATTCTCTTTTTCCAATGTTTTAAATTCAGAATATGCCTGACAGCATTGATGATGTAAAAGTAAATTCTCCAATGATATTCGAAAAATGGTCTACAAAGTAAGAAAAATGCATTCGTGGAGCGGAGAAAAACTTCCGGAACAGAGAAACGTACGAGTATCGGACGTTCTGTGAATTTTCTGCTCAAGAAAGCATATTTTTTACTGCGAGCATTTCTATGAATAATATACTGGGTGCAGAAAATGGTGATTTTGCCCTGCTGTGATTGATGCGCAGAAGTACTGCTGTCTTCGGAAATCCTACCACTTGCACCTCTGCTGACGAAGGTGATTCACCCCTAGGGACTATAACTTAACGAGTTCGTAAACTCGGAACTGAATCGTCCAGTTCAATTCCTATCATGCGAATTCGAATTGAAACAGAAATGCTTTGAAAGTCCCTATCACCCTGCCACTAAACCAACCTTTACAGCACAGTTATACACTCAATTTCCTACGGTCCAAATTAATAGCTTCCAACTTAAATCATCAAGATATACTTCTTGGACCTTGCAATTTGTTGCCAATAAATTATCCAGGGTTTTCCTTTTTTGAAAGTCAAATAAAATATATTGGATAGAAATTTGCTTCCTTTCTGAGCAGCGTATAGTACATAGAGTGGACTATGTGGATTACAGGAGGATTGTCGCTATTCAACAACAAAACAATGGCGACTTCATAAGGCACGTCCGAGAATGTAATTTGCATAGTCACCTAAATTGTGTGGTTAGACGTTTCCACGGTTAAAATATTATTGTCAAATTAAGAAAATTAATCTCTTGTGACTGAGATTAGTTCCTTAATTAAACGGGGTTGGGTATATTGCTGTGGCAGATTATATTATACATATATAATATATTTTATTATATAAATATATTTTATTATATTTTGTTTGCTTTGAGGGATATTAGAGTATAACACGATATAGTTTGCCGGCAAGTAATAATTATGGTTCGTAGAACAGCCTCGATCTCAGTTAAGAGGATCTTAATTGCCTATGTAAGACTACCTCTTGTACACTGGGTCAACCGGTGGCCACAGTCTGACCAATAGAACCTCAAATCGCATTAAGTTTCTCCTTCTCAAATACTGTCTGACCTGTTAAATCCATGCCATCTCTCTTGGTATTATAATTAATTACCTCTGCGGAACTGAAAATCGTTGACTTATACAAATAACATTATTATTTAGTCAATCTGTTTAGCATATTTATGAAGCCTTTATTCGTCTGTTTATATGAAACTATAATAACTAATTACTTAAATATACACCTTTTTGAAAAATTTCTGACTCTCAACTTAGGAGCCTGTCGTGATGTCAGTTGCTGCATCTGCAAGACAGTTTCTAAGCAAGTATCCATGAGCTAACTAAAGTTCCAAACTGTCTGAAACTGAAGAGACGGAAAGGGAGATTACGCTTTAGAGATCCGAAATTGATTCAAGTGCCTGAGAACTTTTGACCACGTCAAAAACTTCGATCAAACAGATCTCTAGGATTGTTTTCTTAGCGTCTCAAAACGAATTTCTTGCAATGGCGCTTTTTCCATTTTCCGCTATCGAAAACTTGCAGACTATCCCTCTCTCGATTTGACGTGCCAGTAATATCCTCAAATGTCAGTCACACAAAAATATATCACTTTCTGGTGCAAAGTGAGCTGAATAGAAAAATAAATCTGATACGAAAATACATTCTTTATTAACATTGCATAAAGAAGAAATTGTTGGAAAGATATTATTTTCCCAGTTTAACGTTTGCATATAATTTATTAGTATATAATTAATAACGGATAACCCCATGGGATGTTACGCCTTCCCCCATAGTTCAAGCATGGATTTGAAATATAATTATGATCAAATCTACGTGATTAATAATATATTTTGGAAGTTATCCCAACAAATTGCTAAACAAAATGATTGCCTTAACAATCATAAATTCAGTTATAATAATGAAAATCATAATTAATAATAATATAATATAATAATAATATTTTAATTTATTTTAATGACCATAAAAAAAGTAACCCTAAAGAGATACTTCCGAATACCCTCATACAAGAAAATCCTCTCTGAGATATGAGCAGGCCAAGTTATGAAGACTCTCAAAGATTTTTTATAACATATTTTACATAAAAGAACATTATAAATCACGATAACTCGACTTTAATGTAGCTTTACACATACACTTGCAATATTTTTTAAATTCAGAGGTTTTTTTTTATTCACAGGAAGTTTGCGAGGTTCGTAAGAATTTGAATTCTTTTGTACAATATAGAATAATATTTCTTTCTATATATATCCATGTTTAGTCAATTTTTACTTCAATAAAAGATGATAAGATATTGGGACCCGATTTAGAATGTTTTTTTATTTCAAGGCTAAGGGCGAGTTGGGATGAGATCAGGGGTTTGAATATTTCATAAAGTACCCCTCGTTTTCCTTAAATCTACATACCATTCTTAGTGGTATGAAATGATAAGATATAAAATATTATTATATATTATTATATTAAGTCGAGTTTAGTTACGTTAATTGCTGTATTTACCAAAAATGATTGAAAAAAGTCAATAAGAAACGAGGAAGCTAAAGTAAAAGTCAAAGTCACGGGGAGGTAAACTCGAAATTCATTTATTCTGTGAAAAAGAACACTCTTCCAATTTGATACTGTGTATCGACCTATCAGTCCCGAGGAAAGAACGAGAGACGAGGAGAGAGAAATGCCTCCAGGATTAAGCTTGTTGTTGCTTGGTCACGTCGAAGGCGACGTTAGAGAAGTGAGATGACCGAGAGCGTCGACACGAGAACACGTCTAGAGGGTTTTGAATTAATTTGGCTCACGTACCCCTTTGCCACCTGCCCACCTTCATTTTTTCAACTCACTAGTGGAACGGAAATTACAGGGACCTGCACTTGTTAAAACAGGTTCGGACAATTTTTCCTCTCAGATATTAGCACAGGCACTACCTTTGCATCATATCAAAGGAATTTTTAAATTAGTTTTTTCTTTTTAAATTTTAATCTCTTGTTTCAACGCTTCGAAAGTAATAAGCTGCTTTAATCTATTTATAAATAAAATCGCATTAAGGTCATTCATATTTGAGTTGGAAGCGTTTTTGTGTAAAATTGAAATGAGTTGAAGCTCTTTTCTGTTCCCATACAAAATTCTCGAGAAAAATGCGATAATATATTTCACATTATTTTAATTTTTTTAAGTAATATAATAATTAACAGAATGCAGAAGAATTCTTTAAATTTCCTGGATTTTATCCCTATACTCTCTCAGAATTGACAGATTAGATAAGAGAAAATAAAAATGGTACCTACATTCCAATAATGTTCCATTTTAAAAGTATATTCTTTACGTACGTTGCGCAGTTAAAAATACAAAACCACCGGCCCTTTTGTTATCAAATATCAACGAATAAAAGACCAAATATCATGGTAACTTTCCAGTAATGAAAGAAGGGGTGAAGTGCGGTAGCTTCATAAATTAAAATCCCTTTGTGGAGCTTCCCTAGACACCTTGTCATTTACATTGATCCTGGGTGTTCTTTCTCTTCCGTTTTTTTCTTTTTTTGCCTCAAGGGAGCGACAAATACTAATTAAGCAGAAAAATATGAGCCTTCAACGAGCTCGGCCTCTCTCGGAGATTAGATCCTGGTCTCATTAGCGGCTAGCCCCATTTTTGTTTCTCTACTTATGCAAGTTGAAACCGCAAAAATGAAAACCATCTTATCGCAAACCCGCCTTCACCATCTTCATGTGCTTTATGTCCGGATTCGTAGGGAACGGTTCCTCTTTACGAGCATGACTGTCTGCTAAATCGCGAAAGGGGCGGTTCGGGGTAGGAAATAAAGCTTCGCAAAAATACACACGCAGAGCAAAGGTGGGATCTTGGAACGAACAAATAAAAGTTTGCTTCTAGATCCCCATAAAAGTCTCTTTTTGTTCAAATAAATTAAATTACTTTGAACATTTTACCCTTCGAGTTTTTGAGAATAAATTTTACCCGTTTCCCCCTTTTACCATCATCTTTTCCACTCTCTCTTCTCCAACCCCCTTTTCCCATCCACTTTTTCGAATCCCTTTTCAATCACCTTTTCCAAACCACAGCAGAATAAAAGCATAAGAATTATCACGTGTGTAGAAATTGCAAAATTTGGTCCCTATTACAAATCATTTGCTGAAAAATAAATTAACATATTGTCAATATTTTGTCTCGACTCAGTCAGATTTTCTCCAGATGATATTTAGATCCTTTCAAACTAAGAAGGATGCATCCTAAGAAGATGTTTTTTGTAGCTGGTAACTTTTTGGAATGATATCTTTCGTCACTAAAAAAGAAGATCAACCTCAGGAATCCATTCAAGGGCCAAAATATAGGGTAAACTCCCCTTTCTTCACACGTTAAATCAGCTTCTTTCTCCTGCGTCCCTTCTCCCCATCTAAACTAGGATTATGTCTCGCTTATGATTCCGGTTTCTTAAAAAAGCACTTGTAAAAGTGTGCTACATAAACGTTCATTGGTTTGATTTTTCTCTGACAGTTTAGAAAAAATAGTTTCTTCTTCAGAAAAAAATATAAAATTTGACTAGGATTTAAAAAAATCAGCCCATTTTTTTCCAGTATGATGAGGAAAATTGGGAAAACTTTTGCACTTTATTTTTTGCTATTACTTTAGAACCTTTTTACCCTTATCTTCTTATCTACTTCGTTTTTTCATTTGTAGTATAATGTTAATGTAGCTGAAAGAAGTTTCCAATTTTCTCTAACCGATAAGGAAAACTGGAATTTGAAAACGCTTCCACTTTTACGAGAGAGAAAAACTTGTGAAAGCACGTTTAGTTTGAAACTGATATCGACATTCCCTGGGAGAAATGTATTTAGTATATACGCCCAACAAAATTACCATCTCATGTAATCCGTGAACGTTACCTAATTAATAATAAATTAATCATTTAGATCCTGTTAGTGTTGAAGAGGAAGATTATAAAATTATATTTTACTAAAATTAAAAAATATCAAATACGAAATACATTAAAATTTTTGTCACATTCTTTAAAATAATAAAACTATATTGCAGTTCTTTTAAAAATTGAAATTGAATGAGTTTTTTCCGAGATTTACTTTGACCTTTTTAGTTACGAATAATTTCAAATGGATGCATCGATGGAGGGGTTCGTGGGTCAATTTCACAATAATCTGTATCAATATAGAACGACCATTGACGTGAAAAAATAAAATAAAATCTTGAAACGTGTTTCTTCATGTTGAATACAAAAGTTAACAGAACCGGAAACTGATGCAGTTAATTTATTTCACTGATTTATCGAAAGATTAATTTGCACCGGGCATCGTGTGTCGATTTGATAAATAATCGAGCCTTTTACTCCGACGTGCCAACTTCAGCCGAGTTGACCAGCCCCACGGCAAGAGATTCATTTTGTAAAAAATTCCGACGAGTTCGTGTTAATTGAATGCCTTTGTTCAATAATATCCACTGCGATTCAAAACAACGAAAAAAGAATCAAATGAACAATATTCTTAAAGTTTTTACCATAGATATTTCTATGCAATGCCCAAACACATAAATAAGAAGTCTTTAAATTAAATAGTTTAAAAATATTATTTCTAAATGCTTTTTCTATCTTTCATTTTGAATGTTAAGAAAACGGAGTGCTTGTTTTTAGAGAAAGCGATCATAAACGTGACTGTTGAAATACCGAGGAATAGGGCAAGAATACTCTCATGAAAGTAATTTCCTGCATCACCGGAAGTGAGATAGGAACTGGTCCTCGCGGCTATCCAATAGCCACTTGAAGTTTAGAAACGTGGACGTGAGCCTATATAGTCGGCCTTTATATCATTGTCGCGTCAAAAGCAAACTCAGTGAACATTTCTTGAAATAATAACCCTGGTAGCAGAACAAGACGATACAACTCGTACAACAAATCTTGCCTACTGGCAGAAAACAAGTTTCAAGTTCGTTATCGTTTGGAAGCAGACTTCTGGTATGAGAAAACGTACCCATTCCTTTTCCTTCCTGTGACTTCCGGTTTTCCCTCTCTTAGTATCTCGGCTCTTGAATATCTCTTCCCTTATGCCTCGCTTCTACCCCACGGGTAAAGGAAATGACATTATCACATTTATCCGAACACTTGAGCTACATTTCTTTACATTTCTTGAAAGCAAATTTTCATATTCCTATTTGTAAAGAAAATTTGCAACTACCCAGGTCTTGTTTTTTTTTTCTAAATAAAGAAAAGTTTAATGACTTTTATAATTGAGAATTGAAAACATATTAGCGTATATTTTTTAGAAAGAAATCGTTCATTATAATCTACACATTACTTTTTCTTTAGATTACATTTTTATTGTAAGATCCGTAAGTTTTGATTACGAAGCAAAAAGAGGTTTACGTTTAACTACGTAAGATGAAATGAAGTACGTATTTTAATTTTCGACTTAATTACTCTTTTCGAGTAAACCGAGAAACGGATAGTCAATTTAAAGGATAGAGCAGATAATTCGAGTAAGCTTCTCAATTCCTCTCTCTGTATTCCCTAGTATCCTTTCATGGTTCCGCTCCCAAAACCTCTTCTTTCCCTTTCATTATGTACTTACTATCACCAACAAATCACCAGACTTTCTTCCATTTTATCTCTTTCATTTCTTAGCTCACTAGTTCGCTGTAATTAAAGTTCTACAGATCTTTACGAGTTTCTTACTTTCAGTCCCTTTTAATCGTCCCATCACCATGGACGACAAATACGATGAAAAGTTAAGAAAAACTGTTTAACTTTGATTCCATCAACTTTAGCCCTCTAAATCTAAAGCAGTAAAAATTGTGCGCGAAATACTGGCAGAATAATTTTCATAATTATTTACATTGCGAATACTAAATACGAGATATGCAAAAAAACCTCTATGGAATACGATAATAGAAGAAAGCGAGGAAAAAAAGAATCCAAGTTTATAGTCAGTTTACTCTCGACTAATACAATCTTTCTAATTTTTCAAAAAGAGTACATTACACCTGTTGCTTCCATTGAATTTCGCAATGCGGGTTTTGAAAAATCCACGTTAAGAAAAAATACGAGATTATTTACTTTATGACGTGTGCCTTCAATTCCACCTACAAATTTTCATACATCTCACAACTTCACTCTATATAAATTGGAACATTATTGAAACTCTTTTTCACGAACTTTTTTTAAATTTAAATTAAATACCTCGAGACTTACAGTGTAATTAATATTAACCAGAAAAGTGCAGCTTTTAGACATTTCTGCTATTCTAGAGATTCAAATATTCCCATGAAACCTCAAACTTATTTAAAATGGATGATGAGAAGTTTAATTGGATCGAGACTTTCCAAAAGCAAAAAACCAGACTTTAATAATGCATTTTTATCAGATTTAGAAAATTTAACTCAATTTTTGTTAGAGAGGAATTTTGAATGTAAAATAATTAACCTGGAAAATTTTATTTATACATCTGAATTTATTATTACCATTCGCAAACAAAATAAGCATTAAGCTTGATATAGAGGGGCAAAATCTGAATGTATTCCCGTTCGTAGAACTGCAGAGAAAACTACTTGACATAAAGCACAGGACGAGAGGAAAAATAAAGATAAAAGTCGTTCTGGTCAGAATCGATAGTTTCACTACATAAGCCGGAATGTGCAACAAAACCACACGTGTTAGCCTTTTGTAGATTCCCCTCCCCCACCCTCCTTATGACAGAAAGTCTTCGCTTCTTATAATGTTAACAATCAATAAGATGTCTGCATTCTTCACTCAAAAAGGCAATTTTTCTGTTCCTGGACATATGTACATTATACAATGTATACTACCAGGAAAACCAATACCAATATTAAAAATCTTGTATAAAATATGACGAAATTTCAGATTCAATGAATAGAAAATCAGTGAAAAATATATTAGCCTGCAGATTTTTAAAAAATGTTTGAAATCTTAAAATATGGAAAAAAATTCATGTAAAATTACTTGTTTGGAGAATATATGAGGCGTTCCATTTCAAAAGGGTTTATATCCATATTTCCGAAATTTTCAATATTCACAAAAAACGTTTCCTCTAACGCATTTTCGGAAAAAACTGTATATAGGTCCCTTTGATACGGAAAGCGTCTCGTCGTTTAGAAATTTAACTAAAAATCAACTTTTATATGTACTTAGAAAATGTCGCATGCATTTTCTTAAATTTCGAATAAACGAGAAATAAATCTCCATTTTGCATGTGAGAAAATTGGCAACTTACATAAGAGCATATGTTTTAAAATCTCTGTGCCAAAGCGTAAACGGCTTGGCAATTTCGTTAAGCGGCTCGTGCCTCACCTCGTTGCGCTTATGCTCGCAATTGCATTGAAACACTTTCCCTAGAAATTACATGGCGGAAAACATTTTATTAAATTAATATAGGTACCTTTTCAATTCCCGTCCTTTTCTTGCAATATTCTAGTTTGAAAATGATCGTAAATGAAAATCTGTTCAAAATATCTCAGCACTTGACTAAAATGTTGTTCCTTGAATTTAATCTCATCGAAATAATTTTTTTTCAAGTGGAATACATCTATTTCGCAAAAATAAAAGGTAAATTTTAAAATTAAGACCAAATGTTACTTCACTGAAAGTAGAACTGAAGAAACTAAATTGACGACTCTACTGTAGATCTTAAACTTTTCTTTCAAAGATCGCGTCTGTTTTCGAGTCTGGAGGATAGTAACAATTTCATATAATACTTCGCATTAAAGTACTCTCAATAAGGAAACTTTCAGAAAATGAACTGAAAGTGTTTTCGAAAGGGGTAACAAGATTAATATCAAAAAGTTTGTCGCGACCAAGCAAAGAGAGTTTTAAAAAGGAAGCTTTGAAACTTGAATTACCTTTCATCAAGAAAAATTACCAGAACGAGACTAATTAAGTTTGCTACGTAATACTAATAGATGTCAAATTCCCCGGCTATATAACTCAATTGAATAAAGCCAACTCTCTAATTAATAAATTCGTTTCCTCTAAAGTTTTTCAACTAGATTAAATAAGAGATTAAAAAGGTATAAATTAACCGGAAAATAATTTTAAAGAAAGTACCTCTAAATTCATTATATTAACTCTTACGTTAAAGTAGGGCGAACAATTCCAATATCCGAATAGAGGGTAATTAAAATATAATTTTTAAACGAATAAGCTTTTTCCATTGTTCCTAGCTTTTATCCACTAGGCACTAACCAGATTTTAAATGCATTAAACGAGGTATGGGAAAATTGCCAATGCAGAAGAATTTTAAAAAGCTTTTTACAATTTTTTTTGCCTTGTAATTCTATAATTCGATCTATTACTGATTATATTAAATTTAATATCAGAATGGTAAGCCGTCTTTCATAAAAAACATCTTAAATATTTTCTATCAAATACACATTTAAACCTAAAAAATTGTCCACATCTATATTTTCTATACTTTAGGAATTAGTTTTTTATGAAAATCCATCAAGTTAATAGGCACTAGGAAACGAGTACATCGAAAATTGCTCTGCCGCAGCGTTTCAAGTACGATTTCAAGTATTGCAGAGAAAGAGAGCCTTTTTTTTCTAGAACTATACTTCAATACATCAACGTTACAAATGAAAAACCGGGTGACAATCATAAACAATGATTATCTTATCACGCAAAAACAAAAAATTACTATTTTACTTTCTCTTGACGGATGAAAAGTTATTTTTTTATAATTCAAATTTAATTAATGAATAAATAATTCAACTTCCTACTAAAACTTAAAGTTTCCAATCTTATGTTTTCTCATTTGCACGTTGATAATATCACTGAATATAGGTGTTTATTCGCTTTATACAGTCAACAATTTCGTCTAACATTTACGTTGAAAGTACTTCCGGTAATGTACATAGTTAGGAGAGCAATCGGCTTTGAAGAGCTTAGTGCTTATTCCGTTTCTACATGCCAAGTATAATTATATCCTCGCTTTAACAATCTAGAGCGCGGTAGATGAATGCGTCGAATGAACGAGTGAACCCCAAATTGAACCCGTGAGATTATCGCAGAATATATGTATAAAATATAGCAATCTTGTCGGCGACAATTTTTTTGCATCCAAATCCTGTCGGTATTTCCATTTTCCCTTCGAGACTCCTACAATTCAGTTCAAGGGTGAACTAGCATCTGTCGAACCTTTTATATATATATATATATATATATATATATATTCTGTTTTTATATCAGCAGCTATCAATGTTTCTAATAAATGTATCAACTGAACCCTCTTCAAGTCTTATTGCAGCTTTTTCCTTAACTCAATCTCAAACTGAGCAATTCTTGCAAGAATCCGAAAGTGAGTAGGATACAATAGTACTATACATATAAACTTCCGTTGTGTACGGATGTGAATTCTGGGAGAAATTTTAGGGGAAATACGGCAAATATTCGTAACAGTGAAGAACTGTTTCAATTCCGGGTTGTTATGATGAATGGAACGTGTCCCCAACAAATGATATCTGGGTTATGGGGACGAAAATGGAGGTGTTGCTATTTTTCGATAAGTGAGTAAGTTTTTTGAGGGGTCACAAGTTTTGTTCAAAGAAGGATTTTTGGCATCTCTTTGGGGCTTAGAATCTTAGAATTCAAGTTTTCTTCAAGAATATACTTTGGGTATAAAAAAAACATTAGGCTTTCCTTGAGGTCAAGAAAACATTCAAAAAGGCATGACATTTTTAGATATATATCGACAGTCCCCTTCTCGTCGCAATCTAAGGACGATATATCTTTTCGTCCTGCTGAATATCTTGCCTCCAGACGAAATTAATATGCAATAGTTTCATTCGATGAAGCAATCAAATTTTTCGCAATTTCCTACCAATTTTTATATTTTTATATATAGGTATTTATGTATATAGCTTATGAGAAATTACAAAATTTTCAGTTCAACTCTGTATATTCTGCGATCAAATATAAAATCAATGTTGAAGTGAGGATCGAAGTTTTAATTAAATTTACGTAAATTTACGAGTACCATAGTTTGTTTACATGTTGGAAAAATGGATGTTCCACTTTCTCGGTCTCGTATTTGTACCGAAGGATCCGCGAGCACGAAATCCTTTTGGCTCACTTTGCATATCGACAATTTGCACTGAGTATGGGTAGAGAAAAGGACGGCATTCCTGGCAGTGTTATCCCATGGGACTAGTATGTGTGGTTCACGTTTCACTTGTTTTGCATCCTGATGAACACATACAACATTTTGGATTCTAAGGCTCTTTAGATCCTTTAAATTTCCATCAGAATTTGCAAAATAGATCATTTAGCGCATCTCACTATCATGCAAATTACAATTTCTAAAATTTAGAAATGTACTATGTATTTAAGCATACATATATATCATCAAATTATCGCGAAGCTCATAATCTCCTTGACATACAAACATTTGCATTCATATTTGCTTCATAAAAAGGAGTTAACGACTAGCAAATGATTACAAGCATTGCCTGTTACATTATTATTACACATTTCCATACAATAGCTCTCCTCGTTTACCGAATTGGAATCTAATTAAAGGCTTCGATTCTTAATTTTATTTTCATATGCGGGGCGATACTATTTGATAGAGAACCATTGGGAAATCACGGTTCACCATTTTTAAGCTAAAAGCACCTTTACATTGTAAATTGGCATCGGAACTATCGAGGCAATTTTCCCAATAATTATTCTGTCCATAAATTCCTCAACCGCTGTATAAAATAGGAGGGAGGCATGCATCAAGGGAGCATCAGAGCATCACCACTACATCAGGTGTAAACACAATTATTGGCCTATCATCAAATTTCCGTTCTTCCAAAAGAGTAGTTATTGTTGCAATTGTTTTACCGATTCAGATTATTAAGCTTCAAAAAGATTTTATCTAAAATAAGAATAAAATTGAACATTAAAAAAGTAGACAACTACACTGACTGACATTTTCGATCTGCCATGTGATACGATGTTAACTAAAAATTCCTATAAACACCTTTTAGATAATCTTGAGCTATTCGAACCTCCCTCTCTAAAATTCCTTTCTCTCTATTTCCTTTTTCCCTAGACCTTCGTGACTAACCCGAACAAATCACCCCCAGAATTCTTCAATCTCCCTGCACGAAACAATTTCATCTTCCGCAGCTTCTTACCTTTTAAGAAAGGCAAGGCGTTGGATTTCGGCATCGGAGGTGAAGAGTGATCACGAGGACCATCCTGCAAGCTTGAAGGGAAGTTGGCCCGGGCGGCATGGCTCCCACCTCGCGTGTTTCACCCCCTTTTTTTCCTTATCCACCTTCAATCCCCCCTTTTCTCACTGAGTCTCAAATATATCCTCAAATGTGTTTCTCAGAAACCACCGCGGATTTTAACACACACCCCCAAAAACCACCCCAACTCGCGAGATAGTTCGTTTACCCGGCAACGGAGCCCAGGAAAATTGTTGTCGTCCACCACGAGCAATAAACTATCATCCAAATTGCAGATCTACCTAATTCTAGATTTAAAAGATTGTGCAAGGAGAGGAAATTCAAACAGATCTGAAAGAGAGAAGAGGAACCTGATGAGATTTACCACGAGACCTGAGCGCAGGACACGATGGCCCGGCCACTGCGCCGGCACTGAGGCTACGCCGCAGCCTCGGCCTCCTGGTGCTACCCTCCCCCTCCCCCTTCCATCTCTACATCTCCAACCCTCTCCTCCTCTCTCTTTCAATTTCGCTTTCTCTCTGTCTCTCTCGCATTTCCCGCCCCCACCATTGGTCTCTCGTCCTGCTCGCGCCCTCTCCTTTTCGAATATCCTCCTCTCGGTCTTCCCATTTCCGGTTCACCCTTCAAATCGCGTCTCTTCGTCCCCTTTCTCTTCCCTTTTCCCTCATTTTCTCTCTTCATTTGTTTCTCCCTTTTATCATTCTCTCTTTGTCTCTCCCTCTTGTTTAAATTTCTCGCATTCCGTATTTATATATATACATATATATATATATAATATATATATATATATATATATATCCTTCTCTTCTTCCTTATCTATTTTCATCATTTCGCTTTCTCCCTTTCTTTTGCAGAATGAGGATTTTCTTCTTCACCTTAATCCCTATTTTTTTTTGCTCTCCCCAACCATTTGGTGGTCTTGTGAAGCGTGAGATACGGAGCGCGTTGTCACCCGGATTATTTCAACCAATGTTTTTTATTCCTCTAACAATGGACCAACAAAGACTTTTTTTTAAGTTTCACAAAAATTATTGCTCCTTTTTAATTTGTATATCATTAGGGAATCATCAGCAAACTTTGCTTCAATTCATTTCGGGTGAGTTGATGCGAACCGAAAGTCGTTTTGCAGTTTTGTTTCGTCTGAGAGGCTAGACAGAACTTTCCTCTTGTTTTGGTGTTAGAAACGAAACTAGAGTAAATGAATCGAAACTTTGGTTTCGGTTACTGGAGAATCTTTTATATTAATACCATACATATTTATTAGTGTGGTCTAAAAAAAGGTTTTATTTTTTTTGTAGTGTATTCGTTCAACTTTTCTGAGAACTAAAACATTAGCAGGACGGAATAATTCCCCTTATTATATATATATATATTTTTTTTTAAATGGGTTCCATAAGTCGGGTATAATTGAATAAACTGATTATTATCTGAGTTCAATTTTAAAGAACGGAATTTTTCAAGTGAGTTTTCATACCAACCTTCCTAGGCTACTGCGAGCACTCCTATATTTTGTCGTTGTCGCCAGTCGATATTTAGAGAGGAAATGACGTTCCTTCTCGCGGAACTTGAACAGCATTCTCATTCTCTCGTGTTCTACTGGGCTTTACTCTATTCTACTCATAATAGTGCTTTTTCCACCCCCTCCCACCCTCATTCTCTCCCTCCCTTATTGCCTTAAGGTGATTTCCATTAATGTAATGACGGTGTTGGCAAAGCCTCCTAAGCCGATTCATGTGGATTGTTATCTGCGGGAGAGTTAAATCTAGGAAATTGGAGATCAAATTTAGAATCCTCTGAAGTGAAAAATAAGAGGGATTGATGGATCCAAGTATTATCAGTATTTTTCACAATCCGAATAATTTTACATATTTTTTTAAAAATAAAATAACGAAGATGTCACACCCAGAAAACAGTTTCTTCGAATCAAAAAAACATTCTTTGAATCAGAGAAATTGTAGTGTTGATATAAATAAACAGTTAAATAAACAGTTTCTTTAAATTAAAATAATTCAAAATAATTTGGTTTGAATCAAACAAACTTTGTTTGAATGAAACAAAATTATTTTAAAAGGAAGAAAGTTTTCTTGTTTATAAACAAATTTTTATTCTAAATTATTAAAATAAAAGTTTTGATTTAAATCAAGTTTTTTTCTGAGTGCAATTGACAATTTTCTTTTCCAAGTAGTTCCTTACGTAGAAGATATTCTTGTTCAGTAAGAAGGTGTGCATTTTACGTACACGTATTATTTTTATATTTCTTCGAAGAAATTTTATTAAATTGCTTATTCATTTAACAAAAATATTTTGTCGGGTTGTATAATATCTTAGTAAGTGAAGTGAATGGATGTTTAAAGAGCACTACATCATTTGAAGTGCTTTCATAAATTTTAAATTCCATTTGTCTCGTCCACTTTAATCTTCCCTCGAAGTATACAAAACGAAACGAAGAAAATACATTAATGTTTAACCTAAAAAATCTCTGGTGATAAAAATAGACCACGATTTTTATACCCCTCTATTCACATTTATAAACTCAATATACTCATATTCTATGTTTTTTTTTTATTATATTAAAAGTTTGAACCTAGAGCTATTCCAGGAAGCAAAATGCAGTCGCATTCGCTTCATATATGATGTTATTTGACGCGGGTTTTGTAAAATGATATCCTTGACTCGATAAAAAGAAACCTTCCTTGCTAGAAAAACGTTAAACGACAGCTTTAATAAAAAAATGCCTAAAACAACCATTCGGTAGATTGCGGTTTTATTCACGTTCTAAACTTTATTTTTACATTTTTTAGTGCCTTGGAATTTATATTTTTGTATACCACCAAGATCTTTAGCTTGGAAATAAAGATGGTGGAAAAAAAAGATGGTATAGACGGTATTTCGTGACGTTATAGTTTACAACTTGCCCTTAATAACTTTCACTTTCTTAACCATTAAAAGCTGAGTGCACTCCCCTTGCTTTGCTGCAAATAAATTCAGAAAACTCAATTTACAAAAGCGTAATGTAGATTGCACTTAAGTCTCAAGTAATTCATTTTAATATCCATTTATAATTACGAAAATAATTTAAACTTCTAAAAGTAATTAATTGCGTGTTATCAAATTATTCTTAGGATAGTGTAGTTCATGTATTAATTCAGCTTAGCGACAAAAAATCGATTTTCTGTTTTTTGTCGATCATATGGAGAAACTTCGGTTAAGACCAGTTTTGAATTTATATTTTCATAATTAAGGTCACGTGATAATTGCCATAAGAGTAAATTCAGTTTCGCCAACTTTACGCTCTCAATAATCAATATTTTTTAGTAAAACTAGGCTATTTATCTCCGTTTCGTACAGACGGCCTAGTTTTGTTTTTTGTTTTACAAATGGCCTAATTTTAGCAAAAATATTTATTATTTTTTTAGCGTAAAGTTGGCGAAACTAAACACGCTCTTATGGTAATTAGCACATGCCCTTTAAGGGGGATAATGAAGTTCAAAGTTGAGCATGCATCGCGCGATGCCACGAGGTGCCAATTTAAAATCTCTTTTTATCGTAAAAGTGAATTTGGTTTTAAGCACCTTTCTTCATTCCACGCCACATATATTTAACCTTATTTAAGCGAATCTGGAGTAATGACTACTATTTTCATTCCCGGCACGACCAGCGAATTAAGGAGCGTTTTATCATAAGAAATATAGCGCTTTGTGTCACGACTAATATGACACTTTTCCGAGTGGCTATACAATTTCGATTATTTATTTTCTCTCCTGTCTTATGTATAGAAAACAAATATGAAAGATATTTCTTATTTAGTATCCATCAACTTTAATACCAGTTAAATAAACGTTAACAGTTAATAAACGTTTAAATTGTTTATTTAATAATAAACAATAATAAGCTGAATTTAACTCAAACTCATTCTTGTCCCACTGTCCTGTATTCCGCGTCTGACCAATATTGAGCTTTTCTACTGAACGGCGGTATTTCTGCCTGTCGAGATAAAAATTTTGGTTTATATTACTCATTTTTTCTAACTTCCTAAAGCGCGATTAATTTCTCTCTTTTTTACATTCCCATCAGAGAGAATGTATTAGATTAGTGGAAAAATTGATCCTCCCCGTTTTTGTCAAATGTCCACGTTTTGAGACCCCCTGAACCCAAAATGCATGTTTTTAAGAATGTGTCTACCTGCCTGTGTATCTGTATGTCTCTAAATTTATTACATATATTTTATATTAACCAAACCATTTTTTAAATATTGAAAATAAAAATATTCAATAGATATACATTTCCATACATTTTATTTTAAAAATTAACTTTTTAATATGTATACTTCTTTTTCGTAACACTAGTCTGGCGCTAAAATGTTTATGAATTATTGAACTTAATCCACTATCGTTACGTACGCGACGAATCATGATTACGGAAAAGGCGTTCCGATATTCGACATTTTTTGCCATGATCTTTTTATAATAGGACCTATTGTATGGGGAACAGTGCCGAGCGCGAAGCGCGAGGTTTATGTTAAATATCGAGCGCGAAGCGCGAGTGTCCTGATGAGAATATAACACCTTAAGGTCGATATAACTTTAAGTAAATGAGTTCTCTTCATTTGAAACAAAAATAATTCAAACAAAAGCGACACGGAGCGCGACGTGTTATGAGAATGCAGGTTATTTTTTTGGATAGAATTCGTTATCTATTTCCCCTTTACAAGGGCTAACTTCAAATTAAAACACATTTTTAGAGAATTTGGTATTTTACAATTCATTTTTTACCACCCTTTTCCTCTTTTCTTTTTAATTCATCAATGAAGTTTTATTGGAATTTCTGGCCCTAATGTTGAAGGAGAATAGTAGAATTCACTTGTTCTTAGTTTAGTAAAAGAAAGAAAGAAAGAAAGAAAACTAGCACATAAATCTGGAGAATGAAGAAAGTAGCTTGTCTGCAAAGATCAGAACCTATGATCAATTCTTATCTGGGAGATCTCATGCTTGAGAGCAATTAATCTAGATAGTGCAAGAGAGGGTGAGAGATACACCTGTCGGCCCTGACCTCAGAAACCAAAAGGTACAGAATGTCAAGGACGTGCATGCAATGTTTCATTAGAATCGATCACTCATATATATATAATACACTGCAGGATACACGTTTGAATAGGTGGAAGCGTGAGGCAACTTGATGACCGGAAGTGCTATGTCATATTAGTTCCACGGAGAGGACCGAGCCTGTTCTAAATAAATTCCTCAAATCTTACAATTAGATTAGAATTTTGCAGTCATAATAATAAGTTTGCCCTCTACCAGGGTTATGCATGTGACGATATTTACATGGAGCACGATTGTGAACACGATTGCCTCTATTTTACATCTCACGCCATTTGTGCCAAGTGCAAAGGAATTTTTCAAGAACGTGCCTCATTACATTACTGGAAACGTCATATAAAAAAGTATTCCACGCGAAAAAAGAGTTTGTGCATAAACTACTTTTTAATATTTCTTTTTTAATTATTCCTCAGAATAAATGCGCATAAGTAATTTTATTTTCTGATGAAACATTATGTGGTTTTATATAAAGATTAATGTCAATAATATCCATGAAACTAAAATATAAAAAATACGGATTCATTCATTTTGAAAACTGTTTCTCACTTCGTGCATTTTTGTATTGTCCAATTTGATATATAGGATAAAGTTCTACTAGTGAATATTTTCCCACTTTTCACATGTGAATTCCTCCAATTTAGAACAATGACTTTTCGAATTGTACGGCATTCTTCTCTCTTTTCGAGGAACAATGAACTGAACCGATTTTCGAAAATCGATAGATTACTCTTTTGATTTATAGCATTGGAGAACAATGTGTCAAAACTACGTCGTTAACCGCTTGTCGGACAAGCTTTGCAAGCACTTGTCGTCCATGCAGAAATAGCAGGGAAATCCGATCTGCATTGATACTCGATTTGTCCAAAGCGATTTTCCAGGTGCGATCGATCATAACGTGGTTATCTTCCTAGATATCGTATAGACCCATTGAATCACCCTCTTGAATTTTCTCGTTAATCAAGAAAAGAATGTGCATCTCTCGTCAGTTTAGGGATTATAATTAGGATATAAAATAGTCCTGAAATTCAGTGTCAGGAATTCGATCCAAGGTGAAGTTTTCCTTATCAAACATTTTCCTTATCAAACAATTTTTAGTCCCTTGTTATTTATTTGAAAGAAAATGGGTTAACTTTGCATTGGAAATTCAATAATGAACCCGTGTTTAAAAAAACAGTTAATTTAAAATGTCTGTAGTTCACATTTTCTCTCTAATAGCTGGTCTCTCACTTATCGTTTACGAAATCTCTGAGACTTTATGGCATATAATATTTATCAAACCGCTCCTCTGGCTCTGTTTAACCAATGGATTATTAAAGACACTCTGCAGAGAAGAATTTTTACTTTTTACGTTACGGTTTCATAAATCTAATTGGTCGCTTATTCATTTAGTTGTAATTAAGTAAAGTTCAGTTATTTCAGTTAAATTTTCAAGTAATTGAACATTAGTTAAATCAAAGTAATTGCTAGGCAAACTTAAGCAAATTACATTTAGAGAGATGGATTTAGGAAACTTGAAATCGTTATTTTTTTTTCACAAGGCCTGCCATTTCGGTTAACCGCCACTCCTTTCTCAAGGTTCGAAGCTTGCCCTAAAATTTGTGGAAGAGCGAAGCTCGTCTTCAATTTCACGAGTGCTATTGAATGCAAATTCGGTCCGAACTACAAGGAAGCAGATTCTGACGTTGTTCTCACAAGATGTAAAGTCCCTTCGACTATTCCAGAATTCCATTTTGATTACGAGCAAGAGTTATTCTGGTTTATTTACTTGAAAGAATTAAGCACAAGAGACGGAAATAATTCCCATTTCGGACTGAAAGGAAAAGCAAGGATAGTTCCATTTCCTAGAAATTAAAATTTATTCACAATTTTTTTTCCAGTCATTCTAAAGCGTAGTTATGTAAGAAAATTTGAAATTTTTCAGTTACAAGGTTTGATTTTAATTTATTATTCTAAATGTTTGAAATTAGAATCCGCACAAATTTAAATTTAAAAATTTATGACTTAAATGCTTCTCAAATTATAAAGTATATAAATCGAGGATAAAGCTAATTTGATTATTATCTGTATCTTGACGTTACAATAGAGGATTTCGTATTTGATTAACCATGCAGACTTAATGTGATTAATAATTTAAGAAGAAAATCGATAATGCAGTTATACAAGGTAGATATAGTATTCGGTAATAAATCTTATTAAGAATGATCTAATTATAGATATCATCAAAAATTTTTAAAATATAAGTAGTTTATATATGTATTAGCTTTATTTTATCTCGTATAAAATTGAATTCTTCAGTGGGAAGATTTATCACTTAATTGAGAGTAACTTTTTGAATGCAGTTGATATTTGTGGTTTAGGACGTAAATGAATTTTACGAGCGAGCACATTTCATGTTTTTCTAATTCGTCGCGCCATAGCATGGTGTGAAATTGAAAAATCTCGTGACTCTCAACTACCGCAGGAGGACAGGTACAGCCGCAATAAAACTGCATAAAAGTATCAGGAAGAATTTAAACGAAGCTCTTACCCGTTATCAACAACGACAAATTCACCTTTCTGTTTTCATTCGTTATCTATTAAAAGATAATTGAAAATTCACGCCTGGCAGGATTCACTTTTTATAACATTTTTACATTCTCATCAGAGAGAATGTATTATATTTATGTAAAATTTGACCCCCCCTGTTTTTGTCAAATGTCCACG
>JAUEJJ010000013.1:3603554-3659693 GCA_032164275.1 Synergus coniferae | reverse complement strand
TACACGAATGCAACTTTTGCTCTGCACCAGAGCAGTGCTGTCAAATCGAACGCCAAAAATGCACCGCACCGGGGCAGAGTGGTCAAATCGAACATATGACTCTGGCTCGGAGCACTCTTGGAGTACTCCGGAGCAGATAACCGCTTCACAGACTACCAAAAATGAAAAAAATTTTTAATTAAAATATGACTTCAAATAAACTTTAAAATAATTTATTTTTTTAAACTTAAATAAACATAATTTTTGAAATTCTAGTGTATTTAGACCGCCTTTTGATTTCACTCACCCCATCCTTCATTAGCGATAGTGCTGCCACCACAAATGTCAAAACTGGTCAAAATTAACAAGTGCGGTCAAGTGCGGTGCCGCGAGCCGAGCCACGCTTAGACCCTTAGACACCTTAGATCTTTGCTTAAGTTCACTTCACTTAGGTTGAATGTGAGTTATGTCTCGCATTTTTTGATAAATACAACATTAAGTAGTGTATAAAAATAATGTGCTGTTTTAACCGTGATGTTTATTGTATATAATAGTTATCAGCTAGCAAATTTTTCTCTACTCTTGTATTTAGTATAATGGAAAAATAAGCTCAACTTTTGAGCCTCCTGAGATGAAGGAATCTGTCAAGGAAGCATGTGAGAAGTAGGTTAAATGACATTGATAATTTTTTAAACGTGCACATTTTTTACGTTTTTTTGCACACGGTGTGTTATTAAATTGTGCAAGTGATTTTACATATATAGAGACAATTCAGATAAAATTTTTTTGTGACGGAAAGTATTTGCAAAATGATATGTTGTCACCTAGGTTGAGTTTTTACAACACAGAGACTATAACGTTGTCGGGCTATAATTTATTTATTCTGTGTAAAGTCACATCGAAACCGGTATCAACAAAAGAATCAATTTTATAAGGTGAGCTATAGTATCAAATTAATTATATCAATGTATTCAAGGACTGGGCAAACGACACTAAAATTAGATGTGCGTCGACTTGAGATTTCGTAGTTTTCAATGTAGCGTTTGGACAATTTGGAAAATAGAAAGATTGGAAATTTATTCTCATTTTGAATCAGGAGTTAGAGAATTTATCTCACTCTTCTCTAACTTAGAATTTTTTCTGCATAGCTTGTAATTTTTAGTTTAAATCCGTACTAGAGAAAAGTTTTATATGTATGTTTATGAAATTGAAAGTAGTTCTGCGAATTATTAAAAAAAATGTATGACTTCCACTGTTCTTGTAGCTTTCACTTTTAACAGACTTTTAATATGTATTCTACAATCCAATCATTGAATTATTAATATTAATATGTTTAGGATCTAAACTTTTTTAAACTGAGATTATAAAATAAAAAAAAAAGATATAAATTTATATAAAATATTAAAATTAAAAAATAAGAACTTTTTTATATGTATTGATTAATTTTCGAATGTCATGTAATGCAATTTATATTCATAGCTGTTGAATATTATTGTATTAGAATATTATCTTATTTGTTTTTATATAAAAGTTTCTATTCAATTAATGATTTTTAACCTTCATAAGTTTTACCTTATAGCTAAACTAACACTATTAAACCTTTTATTGTTTAATTGTATGTCCAATAAGACATTTAAAAAATGTTGCTCCAGGATATAAATAATTACTTCAATCTTATTGTTAGTAACAGTAAGTTCATAAACTGATAAAACGTGGATACATAACATTGATAGTTGCTTAGAATATTCGTGAAGCATTTTTGACTGCTAAACATCCTAATGCTAATGAGCATTCTACTTTTATCCTTATTATCTATCAAATATAATCTAAAAATAATAATTTATGTATGATTGAACAGGTCTGAAAAGAATAGAATGAAACGTTATCATCAGTATGCTCGATAAGAGACGGCTACCTGCCATTGGATCTTCACCATGCTATTTAATCTTCATACTCGCTCTTATCTTCACTGGATGCGTTTTCTTCTCGTATCGCAACGTCTACCAAGTTTTCATCGTACTGCCACCTAATATGATAAACAATCCAGGATACTCTTTGATTCTTCCAGGAAATAGTACAGAGTATTCCCAGGTCTTCACAACAAATGAACTCGCAATAGGCGACGAAAGTACCCTGATTGATTTAAAAAACTTCAAGTTTACGATGAATCACGATATGTGTAACAAAACGCAACCACTTCTGCTAATGATGATACACACCTCACCAGGAAATTTTAAAAAAAGGAATGTAATCCGCGAAACATGGGGTCAATATAGTTCGTTGGTTACCACCTTGTTTCTCGTTGGCTGGTCCGAGGAGTACCAAGAGGAGCTTGAAAAAGAGGATATAAAATATGGGGATTTAATTCAAGGAAATTTTCTCGATGCCTATAGAAACATGACCTACAAACACGTTATGGCTTTAAAGTGGGCCACGTATCATTGTGCTAGTGAGTAAAAAGTAATTTGAGATTGTTTATAAACTGAGAGTTAACTAGAATAATTTAAAGTTGGGTCTTTCTATTAATGTTTGAATAATCTTTACTATTTCTAGGTGCCAAATACATACTGAAATTGGATGATGATGTATTCGTACATATTTCAGCAGTGCTAGATTTCTTAAAGCATAATTTATCACCCTGGGGGGCTAGACGTCTCATACTATGTGATCCTCTCTCGGCCAATGTAAAGAGATCTTATCGTTCAAAGTGGAGAGTATCACCACGAGAGTATCCTGGAAGACGTTATCCAGTTTACTGCGCAGGATGGGCCATCCTTTATTCCCCAGATACGGCGTTCCTATTGTACCGCGAAGCTCAAAAAGAACCTTATTTTTGGATAGATGATGTGCACGTCACTGGAACTCTAGCTAGGAAACTTAATTTAACGCAAACGTCTTTGCACTCTTTAGTGCTTACTAAAGAGGAGAAGAGAGACATGTTGTATGATTCTACTTTTTTTAGAGACTTTCTATTTGGACCACCGAACTTAGCAGAAGACGAAATAAGAGTTCTGCACAGTATTGTTTCCCGTGGCTCAATCTTGAAGGATGCTATTACGCTATGACTTTGTAAGCGAATAATGAAATAAACTGATACTTAATTGAAATATTGTAGAATATCACAACAGTACATTTAAAAACACGAGAATGACAAACTCGTAAGGACCATTTCGTTTTTCCTTCCTCACACGTAGAATTATGTTTTTAGAAATATTTTAAGTTTTTTAAAGCATAACTCATAACGATGAAGGTAAAATAAAAAGCAAAGTTATTAGTTTTATAATTTGACAAAATAATATATTTCCTCTAACTCTGAAGACAATGGAAGTATATCTATTTTCTTGGACTTGTGTCGTCTCTTTCCTAACAAAGTTACATTCTTATAAAAAAATCGACTCTTATTCTTTAATATATATAATAATATGATCCACAGTGTGCGTGAAAGGAGACAGATCATTCGCGTCGCGCCAAATAAAACTCGGCTAGTAAATATTTACCAACAATAATTTTATCTTGGCAAATTATCTTACCGAAGATTTCTAAGCTCTTATGACAGATAATAACCATCAGATAGTTATAATTATAATAGCGGAAGTCAATGAATTACTAAGTTTTTGCGGGGCCGGAAGCACGTTGATCTTCCATTCGCCCAGCTTGAAGCCTCTGGATTAGAGCGAAAAGGTCCTCTTCGGGAACTGTGGCACCTGCTTGAGCATTATCCTTGGGTCTTTGGTTCTCGGGCTCTTCAGAATCTTGCAAATTAGAAGACATTGGTAGTATACTGCGTTGATCGTCTAATCTTGAACCTTGCTGTAAGTAAATGGAAATATTTTATTTTCAAATTAGAAAAATTCATCCCTTATTATAAAGCGCAGCCGTAACAAGGGTCTTTGAAATTAAAAATTAATATGTACAATTGTTATAAACTTTTATATTTAATGCAATAAAGCTAATAATAACCTGACAGCATACAAGCATTTCAATGAAGGAGTCATCAGCATCTTGGGTAGATTGAATTGTTGGTTGATTGGCACTTTTGGCGTTTAGGCCTGGTAAAAAAGGAAGCACTACTCGTTGTTCATCCATTCTTTTGCTTTGCATCCCAGCAATTAATTCCAGCAAATCATCCTCATCTCTGTAATAAATTTGAATTAATTTGGGTAATTATGATTGAGTAATGCAACAATAATAAGAAAAACAAGGCAGGAACTTACTTCTCCTTCTCTTGAGTGGCAAGCTTATTTTTTGGCTTTATGTTTGTGCGAAGAGCGCAACGTTGATCATCCATTCTGCCTGATTGAAAACGTGATAGAAGTTCGAAAAAGTTATTTTCGTCTTCCTCTTGTGATGGTTGAGGTGCGATTCCAGCTCTTGCTGGAGGAGGATTTTCATTTGGTTCCTTCTTCTTTCCCTCAGGTGTTAACTAAAATCAGATAATCAAAAGTAAATAGTTTTCTAGATGATACACAGAAATAAACTTGTTTTCATTCTTAACATAAGTCTAATTACCTTGATAAGATTAAGATTGTCCATACTCTCTCTACGAAGTCTATATCTTCCAGGAGAGGAAGCAGCAATATTAGAAGCTGCCGTTTTAATACTTTGGGTTTTGTTTCCTTTCTCATCTTTCGGGATGATTTTATCAATCCCTAAAATTTTTTGAAGGTCATCAACATTCATTTGGGCTGTGGCTTGACCCATTTCATCTCCTAATTCCTTTGAAAGGTTGAAATGCAAATTCGCAAAGTGCAATGCTTTTTCGTGATTACCCATCGCAGAGTAAGCATTTCCGAGAGACCAACAGGCCCGACCTTCACCCACTTTGTCTTTCAATTGTTGAGCAATTTCAAGATGTCGAAGATGATACTCTACCGCTGTTGGATAATCTCGTAGCAATGTATAAGTATTTCCAAGCGAATCACACGCCTGAGCTTCAACTGCTCGATCTCCCAATTCTTTAGCCAAAACTAAAGTTCGTCTGAAATGAGGTGTCATGTAAAATCTTCAAAATACACTGCAAGTTATTTCAGTGAAGAGACCTGCACTTACTTATAATGTTGAGCAGCCTTCTCAAATTCTCCTAAAAATATGTGACAATTTCCCAAATTACTATTTGCCCTCCTCTCCGCTGCTTTGTCTCCAAACTCTCGGGCAATCTTTAGTCTTTCGTTGTGATAGTGAATTGCTTGTTGGAAATCACCAAGTAAATAGAAGGTATTTCCTAAATTTCCACAAGCTCTACCCTGAGCAGCAGAGTCGGAAAATTCCCTCATCAGTTTTAAATTTTCTCTAAAAAAAAAAAAAAAGATTAGAGGAAAATAAATTCAGGACTTAAGGGAGATTTTCTTTTGCGGTGACTTACTCGTAATAAAACACTGCCTGCTGCAAACATTGCCTAACTTCTTCTGAGAATTCGCCAGGATTTTGATAGCCTATTCTTCCCTGTTTTCCTTTCGCGTGGTAGACATTGCCTAGATTGTACAAAGCTCTTCCTTCGCTCATCTATTAAGGAAGAAAATTAATTGAAATACATCAAAATTGATTGGAAGCTTTTTTACTTGGTGTCTTATGTTTGAAGACTTACTTTGTCTCCCATTTCCTTGGAAATAGCTAAATGTCTTTTGCAGCAGATCATTGCTTCATCAAATTTCCCCATAACTTTTAACGTGTTTCCGAGATTGCCACTTGATTTTGCTTCCCCAAGTTTATCACCCATGGACCTTGCAAGAGTTAAATCAAGTTTGTGATAATTCATGGCTTTTACATAGTCGCCAAGGTAAAAATAGGCATTGCCTAATTGGCTGTAGATGGCACTTAAAGTCCTCAAATCATCTGTGCCAGCTTGAATAGCGGCTTGAAAAAATGCCACTCCGGATTTGCAATCTCCTGCTTTGCAAAGCCGCTCACCCTCGAGTGCCAACTCCAGGCACATATTGCTATCGTTTCCACCACCATTTTGCTAAAAGTCAAAAAATTTTTAACTAAAAATTTTGAACGTTTACGAAAATGTATTTATTATTGTATAATGGTTTAATAATTAACAATAATTTATAAGCACACATTTTCACATTACTAAGTTATGTGTCATCAAATGATATATTTCTTCTCTACACATAATTTGGCGGAAATTGTGACATCATCCTTTTTAAAGTATGGCGGTAGTTATTAAAGTAATTTGTCATGGGAATCAATGTGAATAAGTTTACGGATGATATAATAAGCTAGATTTTTTATTTTATTTTCATTCGTTCAAAATGAACATTTCTACTAGATTACATCTCACGCTATAGTACTTGATGTCCAATTAAATTTTCAACAATCAAAAAAAGATACCTTTAAAAAAATAGCACTATTATTTACGTGTAATTATCATATTCATTATACAGCTTTAATTCTACTCAAAACGTAGCATCAGAAACAGATTATAAAATACAAATATTGTTCTCCAAAGAAACAAATTATAGAAATATTTTTTCTATTATAAAATTATAAGAAATGAATAATAACATTATTGAAACTGTAATTCAATTTGTAAACGGTTAACGCCTATAAATACTGGTCGCTTTTCACAAAATGCCTTTCACATTCTGAAACACAAGCTCTCTTTATCCCATAATTTTTACAAATAGCTATTCATCAAAATATGAGAAATGCATCATCGAGATGGAATTTTTCTCAAAAATTATGAAAGAAAACTGTTGAGGGCAAAAAGATAATATTTGTAAAAAGCGGCAAGTATTTGAAGCTGAAGGTTAAAATAGAATTAGTGTATTGTTATGAGAAAAATGAGAAGGAGCACTTCGAAATTTAATGCCCTGATCAATTCTCGTTAAAATTACTGTAAAATGATTCACTCACTTGCCCTTCTGATGACAGATTTTCAGCACTTGCGCTTAGTGACATCGTTCTAAACTTTTTAAAATAAATAGTCCCAAAATATAAGCGATCAATCGGAAGCCCTTAACCCAATCTCAAGTCCTTTGACTGCACCGGAAGTATTTGATAAAACTTAACCAAAAATGCACACCGATTAACATAGTTAATTTCTATTTCAAATTGTCAGTTGCGCGCACCATTACTTGTTATTTTTTTTTTTTTATTGATGACCGTAAATGACAGACTACAAAGTACAACCATACTAGAACCTGCTACAACGACAATGAACTGCAATGAACGACAACCACGAAGTACGAACCACCACTTGCTGAGCGCTCTGGCCATAGAGATATTACAGATAGAGTAGACAAGCCAACATGAAACTTGTCAGCTCGGGCGAGAGAGAGAATCTGAAGATTCGGCTGTCTCTCTCTAACCGTGCATGCGTAATCGACTAGACAAGGACAGATAAACCATGCGATCGTCTCTCTCTTTCGCTCCCACTGAGTTTCGAGACTGACGTTGCCACTTACAGAGCAGCCTATGGCTTGTCTACTCTATTTGTAACTGTCTGTAATATCTCTATGGCTCTGGCGGTCTGGCCCTCTGGGCTCTCCGCTCTGGCGGCTCTGTCTGTAAATGCATGTAAATGTCGGCCACAACACAAGTCCACAACAACTGTCCACAACAGTCCACAACTATCCACAACTGAAACTGTACAGCCCCGTACTCTACTGCGCATGCGTCGCGCTCAGCATTTAATTCGTTGATATTGGCGCGCAGTTTAAAATGCTAAAAAACGTTATTTTTATTGTTTATTGTAAATAATGTAATTTTAACTTATAGAAATATTAATTAAACCGATATTAATGAATCTTGATAAAAATAAAAATTAATTAAGTGCATATTCTGTAAATAAAAAAAAATCTTATTATCTAAATACTTTTTTTACAGAATATGCACTTAAATCATTTTTATTTTCATCAAAATTCATTAATATCGGTTTAATTAATATTTCTATAAGTTAAAATGCAATTATTTATAATAAAAAATAAAAATAATGTTTTTTAGCATTTTAAACTGCGCGCCAATAGTAACCAATCAAATGCTGAGCTCAACGCATGCGCAGTAGAGTATGGGACTGGAATACACTCAAATCTCTCAAATCTTAACTAATTTGTGCATGAGACTCTCAGAAATCTTAACAAAATTCCTCTCTGAATTCTAAACTATGACCCAACCTAAACTGACGTATGTACATGCGCATTCGGTACGTATTTTTAGAATTTCAAACTACGCGCGCATAATAACCAATCAGATATCGAGAGCTCAACACATGCGCAGTTGAGTAAGTTTCTTACGAGAGAGTTGCAGCTGGTTGCAGTTAAGATAGTGAGATTTTAAATAGTTAAGATTTGGGAGAAATTAAGATTTGAGAGATTGTGAGATTTGTGTGTACATAATTGCTGGTGATCTGCGCATCAGCGGCATTTGCGCATATTTTCATTTCATATCATGGTGACACATGCGGGTAAAATCATATTTTTCATATTTTTAAATTAAATATTTGTTTTATTTGAAATTCTATTTGATTTTATAGCCCAGAATGTTTTGATTCATCCATATAGATAATTGATTTGAACATTTCTATTGTCAAATATTAGAAATGTGAATAAATTATAAGCTTTTGTATACTTTTAGGTTATTATTAAAATGATACAAAAACTAAATACAGTATAAGGTCACTTAGTAATGATTTATTATCAAATGGACTTATTGCATCAAATTTCATAATGCTACGAATATTTAAAAAGAAATCTGTTGCATACGGAATTCCATTTTTTGCTTTCATAATCGGCGGATCTTTTGGACTCAGAGAATTCCAAAACCTTAAGTAAGTGCCGTTTTATGTGTTTTAATATAAGGGCCTAATTATTTGTTAGAATTTCAGACTTTATACTTTTATTTACTTTTCAACATCTTATAATAATTCAAACATACAAGGATAAAACATGAGAATACGAGTAGTAGAAAATTGAGAAAAAGAAATTGTTCAAGGAATATAAATATATATATATATATATTTGTTGTGTACATTCAGATTTAGATATAAACCTCTAGTACAACAAGACATTCGTGAAGAAGCAGCTAAAAGGGGAATTGAAATGAAAAAGCTAGGGGAAGTAACTTTGGAATCAGAATACGACAAAATAAAGAACGTAAGTGAAACATTGTTTCTTTGGTTTTATATTTTTTATTTATACATATACATAATGGTTAATAATTTAATATGCATTCTAATCTAGATTTTATTTTAGAAAGACCTTGATGACTGGGAAAATAAACGGATACCTAGGCCGTGGGAGGAGTAATACGTGAGTCTGAGATCAATTTTGTCAGTCAATTACCAACGTTTATCTCTTCCTACACACAATTTACTTTAAGTGTGAAGAGTAAACTTCAAGGAGATTTAAAATATTTTGAGATCAGTAAAATGATTCAAAATAGAATGTATTAATTAGTAGTAATTTAATATTCTATATTACATACATAAAAAGGGTAATAAAGAATATCATAAAATCCAAGTATAGTACCTATCATTTGTATACCTTAGAATATATAAATTCGTATTTTCATCTCCTAACAGTTTTAGTGCAGCTTTATTATTATCACACATCTTACATTTAGGGAGAAGAAATTAAAATTAAGAACACGCATTACCCAATTTTTAATATTCTTATATTGCTTTGACAGCTACGAAAGTAAGAGAAGATGATGTAAAGAAACTGTAAGAGAATTAAATTATGAAATATATTCATAATAATAATTCATAATCAATGAATTCAGTGTATTTTAATAATCAAAAAAGTTGTACAATTAAATAGAATTAAAACTTATTGTCTTATCAAAAGCTTAGTCATTTGGATGTAATTATGAATGTGACAAAATTAAGAAGTTACTCACTTGTCCGTAATATTTCATATCAACATGCAGCATAATACCGCAGACAAATATACCAAGAGGTTTTTCACTCCTTTGTATAACTATGCACATAGATTTTTATATTTCGGATGACTTTCCTTCCCATGGCATTATCAATTGTAAATTTTCGTTCTATAATGACGATAAATGAAACTTTCATAAATTACAATTTCAAGCAAATTGGAGGATTTTAAATTTACTTTCAGAATTTATTGAATCAAAATAAGACATTTGTTTCCTTTTGTAAAATATTAATAATTTATACTTGTTTATTTTAGACACCATAGAAATTTTTATTTCTTACCTTCATCGACAGATCATTGGCGCATCTAGCAGTGCTGTAAACTCTATAGATGGCAATGATTGTTGCTTCAGGAAATTGATAAATTAAGAGACCATTCAGCTTTTCATGTTTCTAAAAATAATAAGTAGTAAGTAGAAACTGCTAATAAATCAGTACTCAATTATTATTTTATTATAAATCGTGTCACATAAATTTTCATTTGCTTAGTAAAAATAAATTCACTTACATGAACCAGTTGAAGAAATCCACAAATTAAATAGAATGCGCTAGTAAGTGCACATAAAAGAACTTTGAATCGCATCGTGTAATTAAAAAGTAGAGTAAATAGGAGGAATTAAAAAAATAAGATTAAATATATAAATATATATAAACCTTGATATTTAGTTTCTAAACTTTAAAGATGATTGATATACAAATGATTTCAATAAGAGCCATTAACTCCATTAGAATGAAAATAATCGTACTAAATGTAGGGATTTCCTCATAGAAGTTATAGAATCCAATTGCAACACCACAAAAAAGTAGTATTTATATGGCCATCAATAACCCCCAACACAATTCACAAAAAATACGATAAACCATACCTAATAACATTACTGTGAATAACACAAATTAAAATACAATTAGAATTTATACGTAATTCTATTCCTATTTGCTTATAATGTGCATTTTTAATAAGGCTTGCTTTAATTCAGGGTATGGAGCGTTCAATTAAAATATTATTTTCTCAATATTCATAGGTATAATACAAGGTTCTAGATTGCGAAAATTTGAAATTGATGACAATCTTTCTGTTTTTATTTACATGTTACTTAAAGTATATTTCCTACCAGAAATATAAATATTAAAATTAGAATAAGTTTTTCGCTAAAACATTGAGTAAAAAATAATTAATTTAAACAATTCCAAGAGTACAGTTCAAAGTTGGTACTATAAATAGAATAAAAAATATTTTCAATACTTTCCTGATTTTTTAATGAATTTGGTTCGATATTTCGTTAACTTGTTTATTGACAAAAGATCATATTGTTGAAATGTTCCGTTTTAGCACATCAATATTGACATATAATTATGTATTTTGAATAAATATAATATTATAACATATCTTTTATAAATAAAAGGATGTTTAAATGTTTAGTAACATTTAAATTTCGAATCTAATATTACTTTCAATGTCAAAAAGTACGAGAAAGTCATAGAGAAAAACTGGAAAAAAAATACCAAGAAAGATTATTACTCGGATCTATATAATGAATTCATATTATATTTATATTTATTAATTACTTTGCATAAAGTTAATTTAATTAGTAACTGAATTAATTTAAGAATTGACTTACTTTTCCGTAATATTTCAAGGAAAATTCTGGCATAATACCAGAAATAGATACATGTAGAGGTTTATGGCATCTTAGGATAATTATACACAAGGATCTACACATTTTTCGCGATATTCTTATCGATTGTAATGAAAATCTTAAATTTTCGCTCTATAATCAGAAATATTTTTTATTAACCAAATGATGGAGGTGTATTTAAATTATAGTTTAATATTGAAATTTGATTTGATATCAAATATTTTAAATATTTGATAATCGTTTTCTCATAAATTATTTGTGAGCATGTAAAATTTAGAATTGATACCATTGACTGTAGATCATTTGCACACAAAGCAATGTATAACAATCTATAGTTAGCAATGGTTACGAATGCAATAAATTGGGCAGTGACTGGGAGACCAAGTTTGTTACCGGTCTAAAAAAAATAAAAATTACGTCTGTAGTTACATATCTGAAGAATGTATTATTTTCTTTGAAAAGATTAACTTTTAACTTATTCCACAAATTTTTCTGTGTACTTTTTCACTTACTTGAGCGACTTGCACAAATCCGTATATTAGATAAAGTGAAGTAGCAACGACGGTTTTAAGAATAATGAATCGCATGGTATTATTAATTTGTTTGGCGTACCTAAAGTATAAATTCAATTATAAAGATATATGATTAAAATTTAGATACTCGGACATAATGATTGCATTACCTATTAAAATAACTATATTATTTTATCATTTTTATCAAACAGATTGTTTTTTTTTCTTCTATTTAATGTATTTTAATTTTTTTTTAAATATACGCTTACCATATAATGTATTGATGTTGACGAATGCATTTTTTCAGTTCAAGATTAGTAACAACGTTTTTGAATTGAACAGAAAGAATTTTTAGTTTTGCGATGGCAACACTCATTGAAAAGCATAATATACCGTCTGCTACATTTAATTGACCAATGTGAATCAAGAATGTTAACTGTTGAATGAATAATAAGTACTTTTTACTCAATGCATCAATCGAAAAAGGATACCAAACTTCTTTTGGAAACATGATAGTTGGGTCAGATAAATTGAAATAAATCAAAAAAAAAATTATAAGGTGGTAAAGAATCCAGCGTATCCAAGAAATCAGATTATATTTTTTTATGTATGCTTTTAGAAAAATTTCTTCCTCACTATTCACATTCTTTACGGCGTTTTCAACAATAGAAATCAATGTCTGTGAAAAGCGCAAAATGTAATGAAACTTTTATTTTTTAATCAAACAAATATGCAGAAAGAATTTACAAACCTTGATTTGTGAGCTTCGAACTTTTAAGTCCACTCCCGTGTACACACTTTCACAAATGAGTGTAAGTTCAATCAATATAAAAATAATTGTTGTAATTCCTGAAATCTCGTCAAAAAAGCTGTAGAGCCCAATTGAAATACCCAGAAAAAGAAAAATATCGTTCATCATTAAAATCCACCAGCATATTTCGCAGGCAAAACGATGAAACCATTTTTTCTTGTTATCCGTAGGCCATATTAATAACAATAATCCAACATGTTTTAGTACTCGGTAAGTCAACATAGGTTTGGTTTTATTTACTGAGATTATTTTGGGTTTTTTATAACAGGGATCCATTTTATTGCGTTCAATGAAAAAAAATCTTCTAACTTGCAGTGGCGTAATTACTGTATTATTATAATTAATTTCTAAATTTATTAATGTACTAAGTCATTTTTTATCGTGTAGTTTTAAAACTTAAAACTTTTCGGACTGTTACAGTAAGACTTTTGTTTGCCTAATGTTAACTAAATAATAACACAGCCTTTAACATTTAGAATTTATAAAGTTTAGAATTATTTATTACACATTTGTTACAAACCGTTAATTAACGAACCTTTTAAAGGTTTCATTAAAGAATTAATTACGTATCTGACAGAATCTGAATAAAATATTAATAATCAATATTCGGTTCGTTATCGTTCAAACACTACCAGCCAGAAATAAAACGCACGATGTTTATAAATAATATTTAATTATATCTGTATCAATTTTCCTACGCTATAATCTGCTATAATATATTTAATTATTATCTTCTTTACTCTCCAGAAATAGTAATAAGATCATTCTTTTTTTTTTTTGATCTGTGAGGAATTTGAGAAACTCGAATATTGTTTCATATTTCCAACATTGCCTTTATGTACAAGAAGTACGAAAACGTGGATGACAGAAACTAGAAGAAAAAAGTAAAATTTTTATGAGCAATATCGTAATTAGTTCAAATATCTCCTGATTAAGTATGTTTTCATCTTATCTAACAATTTATCAGTTTTCTCACATTTGCATAGTAAATTAGCGAATATGTAGGAACAATACCAGTCACAGATAATCGTAGTGGTTTCTGACATCTTTGAATAATGATATGCATTGATTTTAACACTCGTACTGATTTTGCTGCCCAAGGTACTGAGTATCGTATATTTTCACCCTGAAATGAAAAATTTTTTCAGCAATATCCGCTTTAATAAAATTTCTCTATCTATTCATTACAATGTATTTCTATTATACAAAAAATAGTAAAAATTATAAATAAATAGTATAGTAAAAATTGTTCTTTTTACTATACCACCGTGGAAATTGCATCAGCACATAAGGCACCGTAAAACATTCTGTAGTTGACAACTGCTATCATTAAAAGAAATTGATGTACCAAGACTGGGTCCATTGTTTCCTGTTTCTAAAAAAAAATAATAAAAATTTAATAATTCCAATCAATTAATTCGAGTGAATTAAAATAAACTCAACTGCACTCAATTCTTATTCAAATCTATGATTTTAAATAATTAAAACTTTTTTTTTAATATGAGATATATAATTTTTGATTGACATACATTTAGAAGCTGCAGATAACCTAAAGTAAGATAAAAAGCCACAGCCAAAGCTGTTTTAAAAATTATGAAACCTGAAGTATTATTTATCTCCTTAATCAAGCTGCAATACAGTTCATACAGAAAAATTAAAAGGAATCTTTCTAGTTTATTTTTGATTCAATATTAGTGTATTATGCTCCAAGGGGGAGAAGTGGGACTTTTTCAAAGAGAAAAAGAGAAATCATGCATGTGTTATACGAAATGTTTTTTTTATATTAACCATATCACATCTTGATGTTCTTCGATGCACCTGTTTAGTTGATTTTCATCAACCACTTGTGAGAATTCATTATCAAGAATTTCTAATTTTGCTCTTGCAAGATGCAGCATCATGAAGAGCATACTATCTGCAAGATGTATCACTGAAGTATGTGATATATACATAAATTGTTGCACTGTTACTAAAACTCTATTGTAATATGGTGTATTTGGGAAGGGATACCACAGCTCTTTTGGAAGGATAAGAGTTGGCTTGAATATTTGTAAATAAATAAATCCATAAGCGATTGAAGTATACACAGTGTATATTCCAATACTCAATGTAGCTGACTCTTGTATGTATTTTTTAAATAAAATTTCTTCTCGTGAGTTAACATCATTTAAACTCTTATCAAGAAAGGACACTAATATCTGTGAACAGAATAAAAATGGAAAAGTGCCTCTAAATTAGAATCATTAGAATTTTACTGAGAATCAGTGATTCATTTTTCAGGATTATATAATCAGTGCTTTAGTGAAGTTTCAGTCGATTTTGACCGATTACTTGTTAATAAAAAAAAATTAAATGAACAGAAAATCTATAAACTTACCTGAAAACGATGTTTATTAACTTTAAATAGGATGGATGTGAACAAATTTTCAAAAATTACCACTAATTCAAAAGTTATAAATATTAGAGTTGTGAATGTGCCAATTTCGGCAATATGATAATAGGTACCCAATATTATGGCAATAATCAGATAAAATCCATTAATCACCAAACTCCACCAAAATATTTCTCGCAGAATGCGATTGGAGAATGTTGCATTGTTTTCTATTGGCCATAATAAATAAATTTGTCCGAAAAACTTTATTCCTCTATAGAGGAATGATGGTTTATTTTCGTTTTTTAGAAAAGTCAAGATTCGTGTTGTCATTTTTTAGTAACAGTAGTTCTGAAAAGTAAATATTTCAAAATTCGAGTAGGCATTGCGGAATCGAAAGTATTCAGGCTATATAAAATAAAATATTCGTTTAATATTATTTCTTAGTAAATGATAATGAACTTTAATTGTTCTACTTACTTTTCCTTTGAACTAATTATTAATCCATAAATCTTTTTAGAAGCTCCTGTTCCCTGAAACTGAAAGTGAATTAAATCTTTTTAATTATTTTTTACAAACGATAACTGAAAGCAAGTTTTCTTGAAGAAAGATTTATTTAAGAATCATGAAGTGTGTATTTATTTCATTAAAGAACCTGAAATATAAATTGGATTAAATATATTGTAAACTGATTGAAATATCTCTTTATTCTTACCGTATTACTTTTTGAGGTTTTCATATGTATTTTTTCAGTGGAATATTATGAATTACTTGTGTGAATTCATCACCAAGTATCTCTAATTTTGCTATTTATTAGCATAAATAATGACCAATCGATAATGATCAGCATTCTACTATGCAAAATGTGTTGAATGATTTGAAAAATTTAAATGGAAAAATTGTTGAATGAGTCCTTGATATTTTTGAATAAGTGGCTCAATCCAAAAATAATTGAAAATTTCTTTTGAAAGTGTCAATTTCGATTGAAATAAAAGTGTGACCAAAAAAGAATGTAATGTACAAAACGTAATGCATAAGTGTCATGAGCATAATGTTTTTTACGCATTTGTCAAATAAAATTTCCCCCAAAATTCTTTTTGTTGTTCACAGTGTTTTCGAGAATGCTTATGAGTGTCTGAAAAAAAATAATTAATGAGTTAATTTTAGAGAAATTGAAAATATCATTGAATTATATTTTGATGATATATTAATTATTAAAAAAATTATTTCATATTAATACAAATTATAAAACGTGATTCTTCAATTTTGAAAACGATAGACATGTAAATATTTTCAGAAATCACTATCAGTTCGAATCGTATGTAAATAATAAATATAATAAATAATTAATTGATAATGCGGTGATGTTGCAAAAATAATGATTGCCAATGGAAATATCAAGGAATAAAAATATTCCATTCGTATTGTTATACGTTTTGGTAAATTTATAAAATTATTTGATTATTTCAAATTGCCAACAAGTTATTTTCAAAACATGTTCTTTAATTGATAAGAATGGTGTTTAATAGAACTCATGTTAATATATTAATAGCAAACTAAATTGCGAACTAATTAAAAAATCTGAAATCGAATTTGTAAAATTTTTTTTAAAAAATGTACATTTTTCGGTTGTTGACAGGTTTTAAAACAATGAATTTATTTTCTTAAAAACAACCTTAGAATTGAGATTCTTTTACATAAGGGTTGAACAAAATTCACTCACTTAACAATAGTTTTCAGTTTTAGAGTTGGGGTAAAAAACTGACAATGAGATCAGGAAATGGCTGTCAATACTGAAGCGTACATTGTGTAGGAAGCACATACGCAGCATAAGTAAGTAATGAAGGTATGAGAATACTAAATGTTCTGATTGAAGGTCTTAGAGAAATCAAGTGAATACTTCATAAATTTGTAGCTGCATGCACTACCATGCACTACTCATCACATGAAAGCATGTAATTATTTTACATGCAGAAACTGTAGAGTGAAATGTGTTCTTTGATCTTATAAATAATTACCCTAAGGCTTCTACATTGATGTACGTGGAATTATATTTTCTGCTGAAGAATACTTATTGATATGATCATTAGTTTTCCTTCGTGAAGTAAAGTTCGAAGTATTTTTAATTCTATAATCAGAGGAAAAATTATTCTATTCTTAAATCAGTGATATAAAATGTACAAAAGCTACATATAATTTGGTCAACATAACAAAAAAAAATCAACATGTAAGTTTAATAGGTGCTAGAAAACAGATGCTTAAAATGTTTTTATTATTTTATTCTTTGACTCGAAATATTATATTATCACAATAATAACTTCTATTTAAAGTTCAACCATGGCCATTGCATTGAACTAAATGGGAAAGTGTCACATCTTGTAACCTATATTAATTTAGCATAGTTAATTATTAATTGTTTATACACTCATTTATGTTTCAAATTAAGCTTAATTTATAATATGGAATATTAAGTAGTAATTTATAATTCTAGTACTGCCTTCAGAGTCAAGAAGAATGAGAACGTGAAAGATATAAACTGAAAAATAAAAATATATATTTAGTCCAACGGGTTTGAATATTTTTCATATTAAAGTCGTATTTAAAATGGTACTTACATTTGAGTAGTAAGCTAAGTTATATTCAGAAATGATACCAGTGACAGATAACGTTAAGGGTTTTTGACACCTGTGAATAATTATATTCATTGACCTCGCTAATCTTGATGATTTTCCTACCCATGGCATTGAGAATCGTAAATTATCACCCTTTAATGAGAAAATCTTTCGTCAAAAAGATTAAGATTAAGACTACAATATTTCGTATATATGAAAGTTTGATAATCAGAAGTCAATTAGTTATTAAAAGATGTATGTATAATACCATCGTGGCAAGATCATCAGCATATTTAGCACCAGAAAACATCCTGTAGTTGACAAAAGTCACCATGCCGAAAAATTGATACAAAACGATCAGATCTATCTTTTCATGTCCCTAGAAGAAGTAATTAAAATAAGAGTATTATAATTAAATATTTTTATAATATTTGAGATATATAACTTCAAGGCGTTTTCGACTTACATGAAGAAGTTGAAGGTATCCAAGAACGACATAAACTGCGACAGCCAACATTGTTTTAAGAATTATGTGAGAGCAACTCTCACTAATTTCGTTAACGAACCTGTAATATAATATATTAGTGAAATTTAGGAAACATTCTGCATATCAGAAAAATTACGTGCATGTATGAATTTTGTTACTGATGAACTTTAAATGATTTACCATATTATTTCTTGATGTTTCTTAATGCACTTGTTAAGTTGTTCCTCATTAACCACTTGCTCGAATTCATGACGCAGAACTTCTAATTTTGCTGTTGAAATATAAATTGACATAAACATTACGGCATCTGCGATATGCAAGACTCCAGTGTGAAAAATATATGTTAATTGTTGAATCAGCAACACATATTTTTTGAAATCGGATTTCATTAGTAAGGGAAACCATACTTCTTTTGGAAGTATCACTGTTGGCTTGTATAATTGTAAATACGTAAATCCAACAGCTAGTGTGCTGTACATTGAGTATATGAAAATAGCTAATGGTGCTCCCTTTTTTATGTATTTTTTGAAGAAAATTTCATCCGGACTGTTCATTTTTATCAGACTATTCTCCAGAAAAGAAATTAAAACCTGTAAATGATATTAAAAATGTAGAAAAATTCGAGAATAATTTCATATGTGCAAAATAAAAATTGCAGATATTTCAAACACACCATAAAAATTGGATAATAGTTTTTTTTTCAGATATATATATTTTAATATACCTGGTATCGCTCTCTTCGAAATTTGAATAGAATCGATGTGTACATACTTTCAGCGAGCACTGTTATTTCAAAAACTATAAAAATCACAGTTGTAAATGTTTTAATGTCTCCATAAAATTGACAGGTACCGATGATAATGCCAATAATAAGAAGGGTTCCATTTAGCATCAAAATCCACCAACATATTTGACGCAGAATCCATTCATACCATTTTTCATTTGGACCTGGTGGCCATAAAAGAAAAACTTTTCCACAATATCGTACGACCCGATAAGCTAGTGAAATTTTATCGACGCTTTTTTTAGTTTTCGGCATTTTGACTATTGTCACCTAATTATTTCATCACTCTAGACTAAGCTAAACTATTTTATAAAGAAACCTTGTGACTCAGGTATTCTTACAATCAGAGCTTAAATTTATAACTGCTCGAATTGTTCTACCCCTGATTTTACTTCGGCATAGAAATATAATACTTCCTTTCTGTTTAAACACATTTGGGAAGCTACTTTAGTGAATTGTAGAAGTTAACGCTATGAAAAAGAAATTTAACTGCCACCCTTAACAATTATATTCAAACACATAGTGTACTATTAAGCTTAAATTTGCACAAATAAGATAATTTATGTTTTAGGATGATTAATGTCAGTAATGAGATCATTTGCGTGTAAAGGTTTTTTGTAAAGGAGTTGGATATGATTATTAAAACTGATTCATAATTCTTTTATAAGAAATAAAAATTATTGTTACAATACATTTTTTTATTTATAATTAAAATGCATAAGTAAATGCATCTCCTGAATATTTTGGCTTTGCTTAACTCTTTTTCGGGTTTAACGTAACACATTCAATGTTATTAATTAAATTCAGATTGAATTCCAAGAATTTCGTTTTAAATTATACCGATCATGCACTTTATAGTTATAGATTTAATAACAGTTGCAGATTTCGCGGAATATCACAATTTGCCTAAATATTATGTTGAGCTACTGATTATGATGATTGACCTTGACGATGGTAATGTAATAAATATTATTATTAATATTATTATTAGGTCAATTTGGTTATAGATTTATTAATTAATGCGAACGTCGCGAGACGTGAAATTTATATCATGATTATCTATAATGGCAGATTAATGATGTTGGATTAATGTGACTAATGAGATTTTCATTTGGTTGTCCATTTTCACAGAAGCGGGTACAATTGGTATTAAAATGATGTTTTATATATTTTATGTACGCGTTACTAATTATTTCTAAATTAGCGTCCTGAAATCGACATTTTTTATATTTTCTAAATGACCTTCCATCAACATTTTTTTTTAATTCCAAAATTTAAGATTTTTATAGAATATTTTTATTATTATTACTATTATTTTTATTATTATTATTTTATCTTTATCTGTCTTTATTGATAGTTTTCTATGGAGTTCTACACTGTCATCTGGTATAAAAAAAGGGTGTTTGAAAAATACTAGAGTATACTATACGTATAATAAAATCTGAGGTAAAATTCTGAGGTAAAAAATTGTTTGTTTCAGTCAATTTTTGGTTTACTACAACAATTTTGTATCTTGTTTACAAAGTCCATAATTCCTGGTTCACTCGACCAATATTCTCACAGTGGCGAAGAACGAAAATACTTTGGACCAGAACTGGAATCAATTATTTAAATACATATACGTAAGATGGAAAAAATAAAACGTTTTGTATTTTAGGCTTTCTTCCTTAATTCTTCTTCTAAGACTGAAACTACTCCTAATTATTTAGATTTTTAATTAAATAATATAATTAATAATTTTGTTTGTTGTAGTGTGAATAGTGTTTATAGCTTACTTCAGTATAACATTTTAAAGACAAAATTGGTAGCATTCCAGGGATTGTAATAACTACTGGCACTTGATGAGACGCTTGAATAACAAAAATCCATTGTTTCCTCACTTGTTGTGGTAAGTTGTTCCAAGAAGATTTAAATAGAGAATTTCCGACCTCGTAACACTGAAAAAGTAATTCTGTTTAAGTACATGTAAGTAAACCACTAAATATAGAAAATTCAAAATTACCGCATCGATGAGAAGCTCTGCTGGCCAGGTTGTCAAAAATAACAATGCACCGCCCGAAATTAAACAAACGAAGTATTGTAGCTTATCTACTAACGGCTCGTTCTTTTTTTTTATAACAGAGAGACATTTATGGCGTCATTAGCAATAAATAGTTAATCAATGAATGAAATAATAAAAAAATTTGTTACTAAATGTTCAAGGAAATTTTTAAGTGTTAATATTTTTGTGAAATTATTTACTGAAAATATGTGGATTCCAGAAAATACGCTGGAAATCGTTGTAGCTGTCATCGTTGTGAAAACCATAAAACGAATCGCACTACTAACTTCATGTCCGTATCTAAGATGAAATAATTGAATTGAATTATATACACCAATATTGTATGGTATATACCAATATTAATAATCTATAATAATATTACACATAATGTGGACAGATTTTAGACCTCAATAAATGTTGATGTTGATGGATACATTGTTGGAAATTTAAAATGCTTTGAATATTTTGGAAATTCTTTGATAAGAGTCTAAATCTCATAATAGTAAACCAAAGAAGACTAGCAGCGAGGCAGTCGCTGCACATCCCGGATGCAACTTGAATCCCAACAATGCCTTGATGAGCAAAAATGATGAATCTCGTCATGCTTGAATTCAGTGAAAAAGGATATTTGGCATCTGTTGGAAAAGGCGTTGGCAATATGAATGGGCCGATAACCACCAAAATTGTAGCCATATAACAACAAATTGACAATCCGATATGCAGTATTGCATGTTTGTCAACATAGTGCTGCATCACATTTTTTTCTTCTTCATTGCTTTTTCGCATAAAATCAGTCATTTCATCAAGTAAGACCTACCAATTTCACAAAAATTGTAGATTGGGGAATAGGAAATACAACGAAAAAGTTGCAGGAAAACAATAAAAAATATAAACGCATACGAAAATAAAGTTTAAACCTGGAGGCGACGACGATTGACCCTAAATACTATAATTTTGGCAGCAGCGAGAGCCGTTCCGCTCGAAGTCAAAAGTGATTTTGACAAAACAAGTGGATCATTCCAGTCTAGATACACTGAGTACCACAAAGGAAAAAGCAATAAAAGAGTCGACAATAGGCAAAGAAAACAGAGAACGTCCAAAATGATTAATTTGGTTGATGAAAGATCAGACGTTGATGGCCAGCATGCATTCAAATTTATAGATATTTTGGTAAGAAATAAGAGGGTTTCGGGTTTGACTTTTAGTTTCATTTTAAAAATTTTTCGTCTTCCTTTCTCTGAATTATGACTATGATTATGAGGATTTTTTTAGATGATTCAGTCTTGTGAAATACGTTATGTGTAATGCTGATGCAATGTACGTAAGAAACTGACTGTCTTCTAGAGAAAATTCAGTTATGACCTTTAACATAGAAAGAGACGTGGCATGTAATGGACTCGAGGTAATTTATAATAAATTCAGAAGTTCACTTATAATTATACCTTGCATTCACACTGCATTTCACGCCTGATTCATAAGCTGTTAAATAATTCAAAAGAGAACCTTTATGCATTGCTGCTAGATTCTCTTCCGGAACATTGGAACGATTAACAGTAATTATATCCCTTATAGCCTCCTTAGAATTAAATGAATACCTTGCTTGGGGTTAGTTAATAAATAAATTAAATCCCATTGATTCGAAAATATGCAACTCATAATTATAAGGAAGCCCTCTTGCGACCTAATACTGCTAGCAATTTTAGTGTAACCGTTTGATAAAATGCAAATGTGTGTTGCATTTGAAGCAGAAATATACATAAAAATAATTGAAAAATAAGAGAGGTAAAATGAGATTTCCTGAGTATCTCTCAGATTGCATCAAATTTTCAGGTTCGTTTTTTTAATAAAATTTGCACATTTTATACATTTTGTGCACGGAAAAAATTATTTATCGAAACTTTCCTTGTCTGTCATCGACTTTTGGATAGGACAAGAATTTTCATATATTTCATTAACATTTTTTAAAGTCAAGGAAAATTTCGAAAACTGTTTTAGAATTCTTCTCTCAAAAGTATATCAGCTTTTAAAAAACGTTAATGAAATAACTTGAAAACTGTCGTATCCAAAAGTCGATGACAGTCAAGGAAAATATGGATAACTAATTTTTTACTTGTACTTATTTCAGGAAGAAACATATTATTGAAAATCAAAAAAAGTTCAGCCTTATTAAGTTTTTAATTCAAATTATTGTTTTGTTTGTATGTCATGTATAACACGTTTTTCGCACGTCTTTATATTGCAATTCTATTAAGCACGTAATCCTTTTATAGTTCAAAAATGACAATTTTAAAAATATTTACAACTTTTAAATACTTAAGAATGTTGATTTACGTCAGGATCACCTTTTTTGTTATACTAGTCGATGACAGCTCTTAACATCATGAAATAATTTAATGTCGTCGCGAGGAACTGAAACAGTCAAAAAAAGGCATCGTATAAAAAATCGAATCGAATTTATTTTATTTCTTTACAGGAACAATCAGAGAAAAATTGCATAAATACTTACTGTAGCATAATATTCTAAAGAAAATGCAGAGATAATTCCTGTTGCAGATATTACAAATGGTTTCCGACTTCGGAAAATCATAAACGTTACAGATTTTCGTATTTTTACAGATTTATTAATCCACGATGATTCATAAATAGATTCCGCAACTTTTTCGCTCTGCATTATATTTTTTACCCTTAATTAGTACATAGGATTGGTACTGAAAAATAATTGTAAATCATTGGATGTTTTTTAAACTTACTTGGTCTTTTAGATCATGAGCAGCCCATGAAGTTACATAAAGCCTCATACATGCGCCAATCGTCATTAATACAAATTTTGAAATTACATCCAAAGGTGCATGCTACCTACGCAATACATGGCTATAATTAAATTTTCATACAAGTACAAGTATATTATTTCTAAATACTTTTTTAATTAAGTGAAAAATACTCACACCAAGGAATTGGAAGCCAGAAAATACAATAGTAATAGTCATAGTAAAAGTACTCTTAATAATTAAAAAGCAAACAGCTTTCGAAACTTCGTCAAAAAATCTATATTTTTAAGCGGTAAAAGTACAAAAAACGTACGTTTTAAATCGTTTTGTGATGTGAATGTTTCAGATTAAAAAATAAATTGGAATTGGAATGAATTTATAAAACAGATGAAATATATTAATCTGTGTTTACATATTCGAGCAAGAATTTGATGATTTAATAATTTAATAATAATTTAAAAATATATTATTGTAAAACAACTATTCAGAAAGAAGGCATTCTCATATTTTGAGCAGTACTGTATTAATAAAATATAAATTAATTTAAAATGAAAATACTAACGTTATCAACTCTTGATGTGTTCTAATGCACTTTCCCAGATCCACTTCTGTGGATATATTTCTTATTTCGTTTTGCAAAAGTTCTAGACGTACTGATAAATACCAAAACAAAGCCGCAACCATTAAATCGACGCCAACGCAGAGAGCAGTTTGTATTATAGCGAGAACTTGTGATGTATAAATTAAAATTCTCGTCCATAAAGGTTTTACAGAAAAAGGATACCAAGCATCTGCCGGAAATATTGTGGTTGTAACAATGGGACAACAGCAGAAAGCTACACCCGTCATTAGAAAGGACGACCCAAGAAATACTTGAAAATTAAAGTATCTTTTGGCATACTTTTCCATTACATTTTTTTCTGCGTCATCTGCATTCCTTTGAAAGTTTTGAATTTTTTCCAGAATTATCTATTGAGTATGAAATTAATTAAATTGATATACAATTGTGAAAAAATATCATTTTACACGCATACATTTCATAAATTACACGAATTTCTTTACTTGTAATCGACTTTCCTGCAATTTACAAATTATCATATTGAAAAAGACTTCTGTAAGTGCCGTCAATTCAGAAGCTGCTTGGGCTAAAATCTCAATATCATTTCGAAAATGGTACACCCCTAAACATAAGGGAATCAAGAGACCAATAACATTTAAAAATGTTAACCACCAAAAAAACTCGTGCACTATTATGTTTTGCATTTTCGCACCCATATCTGGAGGCCACGTTGAATTAAGTCTTCCATACATTTTTAAAGCTCGAAATAAAATTTCGTTTTTGTTTTGACCTGTCATTCTTTTTAATTACACGCTATTAAACTGTTTTTTAAATAAATATAATTTACACACTGTAAAATGGGTTCACACGTTTACAAGTCTGGAAATAGATCTGATCAGAGCGGAAGTAAATGTTGAGACAGTCAATATCTAGAAAGTGCATGGATGTCATAAATTAATCATGAAGAGAGGCGAATAGTAAATTCACTGATCAAGTCCTTCCACGAACACAAATCAATATTTCATAAATTTGTAGCCGCATACTCATCACGTGCCAGCATATAATTAACGTGAGAAGTGGAAGCTACAGTACCTCGTTGAATCGAGTGAATTAATTCTTATTCTTTTTAAATAATTATATGAGTGATTTGTAAGTATTTTAATAGATTTTTAAGTATTTTAATAGATTTGTAAGTAATTTAATAGATTTTTAAAATTAAATAGCGATTTTAGTAGCGCGCTAAATTTTAGTGACAATGCTATTGCCAGACTATTGCTTTGTATGAAATTCGCTTCTGATACATTTTCAGAACACATGTTTTTGAATAGAAGAATATAATACTGAAAGAAGTATTGTTATTAATAACAGTAAATATTAAGTAATAATTTGCGATAGGTTTCGGCATTATTTCTATAAATCGTTTAATATTATATTTATTTTCGTCCACTTTTCAATGTTTTTGAAAATTGAAAAATACTGTGTGGTACAGTTATGTGTAGTGAAATACTTGAAATCGCTCCCCTCTCCCCACTTATTTCCTGGTGAGGTTCATCGTTCTCCATTTCACTGTTCTCCCACTACTAAGTCCTCGAAGAAATAAGAAAGTTCCTTCTAGACTTACCTTGGCACTCCAGAGCAAGATTCTAGTTCCATCCGGTATGGATTTTGATGTAGGCTGATTTTCAATTATAAAAATATAATAAAGTTAAGTTTTTAAAAATGCTGTGATATTTCTGGTCGATAAAAATGTGGTTTATAGTGTTGTTAACATTTTGTGGTGAGTGTGACTTCATTCAACGAGATATATTTCATTTTTTTCCCTTAATAATGAAAGGATCATAAAGATATAAAGATGACGATATGTACCTTTTAGAGTTACCTGCTCACGAATAATTTTTTTTCTGAATTATAATTAAAATTAAAACTGAATTTAATGCTTAATTTTTAATACCTACCGCATACCAGTTTTCCTTTGTTATTTCTATCATTTTTTTTATGAGAAAAATTGATTGTTTATGATTATTTCTACTACTTGTTATTTTTTCTAATGTATTTTAATCAATCGAGAATTTTTGATCCCACTCGAGATTTTGTTAAATATGAAAATGATTAACACATTCTCTTTTAATAAAAAATTAAAACTGTTCTCTAAATCCTTTGCAGTCGCAACCGGAGATGCTTTGAGACTTGCGGCTTACATCTCCGCAGGGGGACTTCATGGTGAGATCAAATTTGAACCGGGAAACGTTGAAAATGTGAAAATCCAATTTTCTTTAAAAACCACTCTTCAATATCCGGATCAACTATGGGAGTGGTCAATTACTCAGTTTCCAGTGGATTATACTGTCATCAACGACCGGTGCGACGAACAAAACTTAGGAAAAAGGTGTTTTAATTATTACAATACAATATTTATAAATTATGATATAGTATAAATATTTTAATATTATATAATATAAATAAATATTTTCTATACATTTCTTTAGTGTGATAGACCTAACAGAATTACTGGGACCTTTGCAAATGCCCGGTAATGAAACAGGTTCAGTGGAAGTACCAGAACTTAATTTAACCGGTGAAAGAGGACTTTGGGGAAAAGGATTAATCCTTAAAGATACTTATAGTTCTAAAACTATCTGCGCTTCGATTACGGTACATTTTAAATTAATTCCAAAATATAAAAAATAAAAACTCAGATATTTATAAAAAATAAATTAAAATTTTGTGGGGTTTTAGGTACTTGATCGAAATGCAGAAAAAGTTTCCGAGGCTCGTTTTCATGGACCGATTGCTGGAACCGTTTGGTTTAGATGGCTTGGTGGTCAGGCAGGGGAAAATACAACAGAGACAATAATTCATTCTAATTTGCATCATGCCAATCAATTTGTCCCGACTACTGTCGATTTTACTGAACATCAGTGGAAAATTTACGTTACGGATATTTTTGACCCTGGAAAAGGTTTTTAAGCAAGCATTATTATTAAAATATTAATACAAAATACCAATATAAATGTCTATACTAACTAAAAAGATGATTTTTTCTATTTCTAGATAAAAGTAACTGCAATATACTCCAAACTGTATTTGATCCAAATAATGCTGGCACGGGCAAGGCAATTGGCGATGTTGATGTGCGTTTAGGAAAAATTAAGGTCGCCACAAACCCGACTAGAAAAACCAAAACTTTTTATCGAGATCCGGGTCTCGATCTTTTACCCACCGATGTTATTGGATCACATCGCTTATTATATTTAGTTCTTTTCCATCCAACTCATGGCGATGCCTTTTTAGCGTGTGCTAAAATAAAGTATCGTAGGTCCATCTTGGCTAAGTGAGTCTTTTTTTAAGAACATATAAATTAACAAATTGATGAGAAAATAAGAGAAAATTTTTAATTTATTCATAGGGGTTTGATCAACTCCAACGGTATTAAAGGGGAGGTCACATTTACTCAAGAATCACCCTTTGATCCAACATGGTTAAATATTTCATTGACTCCTGTGAATGATCTGGAAACAAGACTCCGTTACGAGACAAAAATTGCAGCATACAGAATTCACGAGTTACCTGAAGAACCTGCAAAATATTTAGAACGAGTTGATGAACCCTGTACGACAACTAAAAAAATGTATAATCCATTGTATATTAATGAGAAGGAAGTACCACCAGCAGGTAGTTAACAATTCTTCACAAACTATTTTATATATCTACAATTATTTTTATTTTATATATTTTATATTTATATTTATTATAATTGAACCACTGAATTTTTTTATAGGTCTTGGGACGCAAGAACAATACGCCATAGGAGATTTATCAGGAAAACTTCAAGGTCGTAAAGAAGGATCACTTCACTTTGATATTCTTGATGGAAGTGCCAAATTGAGTGGGCTTTACTGGGATGTCAATCTTCCTCTTTCAGGACCTCACAGTATTGTGCATCGTTCTTTGGTACTTCATAAGTACGTGAATTTTATTTTATTATGTTTTATTTCTGTCAAAGAATATATATCTCTTTAAGGGGGTCCCTACCTTTTGGAATAATTTATTCATGATAAAAGAGTGATAAACAAGCGAGTTATAGCCAATCTAAGAGGGATCCAAAAAAAAGGCGTTATGCCTCATGTTATGTTTACTTGAATATTGCAAAATTAAAATTTACGTGAATTAATGAAAATTATTCATGTTTCCTCTATGAGGAAGAAAATATTTGTATTTAATTATGAAGAAGAAGGAATTCACAGTTAATTATCATTTGTTGATCCTTTTTCAGACTTAATGAGACTGATAACAAAAGTATCATTCCCTGGGTCTGTGGAACCATTGTCCCTCATTTATCCAAAAATGCTGGACCGATGCCACTAACGACGGCTCAAGTAATATTTCGATATCCCTTAGTTGGCAAAATAATATTTCGTCAGCCAACAGATGAGCCTGAGATGGATACCACAATTATCGTGGAAAATTTAGTTCATGCTGATGGAACTACATTGAATAATTCTGCTGAGCATAGGTAGAATTTTCAATGTTTAAATAAAACTACAAATATTTATATTACTCTGAAAATCTGATTAGTGATTAAAAAATAAAATTCTGTTCGTATTGAATTCAGATGGATGATACACGATCTTCCACCAGGGAAAGACTTCTATGATTGGCAGGAAAGATGCCTCAGTGTTGGTGCAGTATATAATCCTCAAAAGGTATAGAGAAATCTATCATTATGTTTTATATTAATACCTGTTATAAACTCTTAATAATATTAATTTGATACATTATTTTAGATAGAGTGGGGTTTGAATCAACCAAATCGATGCTCTCCTAATGAGGTCACCCTTTGTCGATTGGGTGACTTGACTAGACTAGGAACACTAGAAATTGCAGGGAGGAAGATTTTTGGATCTAAATTAACCAGAAAGTTATTCACAGATAATAATATTCCTCTATCTGGGCACGAAAGTATATTAGGAAAGAGTGTAGTTATCTACGATGATCATGGCCCTAAAGCAAGAGGAGAGAGACTTGCTTGTTCAATGTATGTTGAAGAAGAAGACCTGTTCTAAGATTCAAAAATTTAATTACCAGATTTGAAATTGATTATACCAGTTTTTTTGTACATTTTCCAGAATTAGTAGAGTTTACAGAAGGAAGGCAGTGGTTAAAAGTTGGTTCGGGAACGGTGAAGATCCAACACCAGTCAGAGGAAAATTGGAATTCATTCAACAAAGCGAGTACGATGTGACTGATGTTGAAGTTAATTTGGAAGGTTTATCCGGAATAACAAGTGGCTACCATATTCACATGGTAAAGGGTTCGATTTTTTATATAAAAAATAAAATATAATAGTTCCTTTTTCTTTATATCTTTTTTTAATTTCTCTTTTGATTCGCTTTTAGCATTGAAATTTAATGTTAATGCATGATATTATTCTGATATTATAGACGCCTGTGGAAATGGATTTAGAATTTCCATGTGAGGACTCGACTCTCTACGGACACTGGAATCCACTAAAAGTTAACACAAAACTTGTACCTCCGCCAGAAGCTGGCACAACTGATCAGTATGAAATAGGTGACTTAAGTGGAAAATTTGGCACCCTAGATAATAAGACTCGGTATATTGCAACATATAATGACACATTGCTTCCCCTATTTGGACCAAGAAGTATTTTAGGCCGAAGTGTCGTGATTCACAAAAAAGATAGAAACTTGAGGTATACAATTAAAATAAAAAAATTCTACAGCTCAGGATTATTTTCTAAATCATCTATTTTACATTCAGATGGTCTTGCGCTTCGATAGAAAGAGGATATGCCCCTTCTGAAGCCAGGGAATTGAGAGCAATTGCCTCTTTTCATCATCCTAATGGCTATGCCTATGGCTACATTAGATTGGTAAAAGCTAAAAATTTTTTTATTAATATATTACTAACTTTGTGCTGCTTTATCTAATTTTTGTATATACTTTCAGACCCAATTGATATACAGGGACAACAGTCAAAGTGAAACTACAATCGAAGTGAAACTCAGACATCCTGGAGAAAACGATCGCAACATTGTACGCCAATTTTATTATTACTTTTTTATTATTATTTTGATTGGAGCTTATTCCAACTAAACCTTTGGATCAAATTTACACAGTTGTCAATTTTGAAATGTAGTTTTTAATTAATTCATTTATTATGGATTTATTATTGATTTCAATGTTTAAACATTTGAAAATATTTTAAACATTTTACAGACGAGAAATCATAATTGGGCAATTTATGTGAATCCCGTGGGAGTGGATGCAACTGTACAAGTGAAAGACACGCGTTGTGTCGCAGGTGGTTACATATGGAATCCCTTTTACACACAGTTGGCTGCTCCTTTAGACGTGAGATAAATTTAAAAATAAATAAAGAATAAAATAAGAAATGAGAAATATATTTTTATAATAATAAAATTGCATTGTACAGGAGGATTTATACAAGCAAGAGTGTGGACCAGATTTACCCCTGAGATGTTACGTTGGAGACGTTTCAGCGCGCCTGGGACCAATAGATATAGGACTTAAAAGACGAGTTTTCACAGATTCTAATTTCCCTTTGGAAGGCACTTTCTCTGCCATGGGGAAATCTATTATTATAATGGAAAAAGATTTTGGCGGATATCGATATGCATGTGCCAATATTGAACCAGATCACGACATTGTAAAATACGCAAATATAAGACGACCACCACGTTTTGTAGTGTGAGTTTGAAATTTTTTAATGCAAATTTATAAATGATACAAAAAATTTGGACATACGTTTGCTTAATTCTGAAAAATTCATTTTAGAGCTCAATTTTTGGAAGACGTGAGAGAAGTAATGGGAGTTCCAGAATGGATGGTGTCTGTGGACAGTAGGAAAACTAAAACGCTTCATGATGGTGGATGCGTCCAATTCTTATTACACTTTAGAGGTAAATCTTTAAAATATTATTTTATTTTTAAGTTTTCTATCTTTAAGATTTATATATTATATTTTTATTTTATGTTACAGGACCTATTGCCAATAAACTTGATCAAGATTTTAACAGATTGATATCTACTGGAAAATTGGCATCTCCAAGTTTATATATTCCGGGTTATGTACCAAAAAAGAGAAGAACTTCTTTGGGCTACAGGCAATGTGGATCCCGTGATCCAAATGAGAAAAAAAGTATGTACGGGCCCACATAAAATTTTTTGGTCCGAACGCAATGACTCCTCACCCTTTTTGAAATTTTTTTTGAACTTTCATTTTTTTATATTTATTTCAGTTTCAAGTAATTCTTTTGCTTGCATAAGATCAAAAAATATTTTAAAATTTTTAGTTTTTATATTGTTAGGATCTGTTTGCGCTCGGAACAAAAAATTGTATGTGCCCTTATACTATCTGGCGCCTCATTTAATATAATCTTACAAATTTTTCTTGTCTCAAAATTGCACCCTATTTATTTTCTCTTTCTAATTTCAGAAACAAACTTTTGGTATGCATCTGATGCTGTCATAAAACATCCACAATTAGTTACGGTAACATGCACCTTACTATTTTTATTGAATCTCACGTTTTAGTTATTTTTGTACCCGTCTGATACTATAAAAATTGGTATTTGCAAAAACTTTGTTCTACTGCTAATTTTTTATTATAAAATAGCGCAATAGTTATACTTTGTTTCTCATGGGAACTAGGTCTTGAGATAAACAAATGGTTAAATAAGCTAATTCTTTATTACTTCAAATGATACAAACATGCAAAAACAGAATTATTTTTATTAATCCCACTTTTTAAGTAAAAACAGCTTATAAATAAAAAACTGTAAGTTTGTAATCAAAAGCAAGTGATTAAAGAAATATTTTTTCAACTTGCTTCAACTTAGTCTTTTATTTTGAAACTGTGGACTCAATAAAAATTTTGTTTGAAATATTGTTATTCATTGTTACAAACTAACTTCATTTTAAAACTGAAGTTTCTTCATTCAATTCTTACGAGAATTTTAACAGTAACGAAATAAGAAGCCACGTTAGAAAGATACTGAAATTAATAGAAAGCACTTTATAAAGTTTAGAAACCTGTGCGAAGGAAATGTTTGTTTTCGATTCTGTAGGCTCTAAAGTTTTTTTATTGAATAAAGTGAAAAAGACATAGCTTAAAAAAGGCTTACTTGGCTATAATAAGAGAGAGATAGTCTGGGCAAAATTCCTCCTATTTGTACAGTTACAGTTTTCTGCGATTTTCGTAGTACAATAATCCTCGACTTCAAATTTTTTGATGATAGTCCAACCCATGATGCTTTATGAACTTGAATTCCAATATTAACTGACTATAAAAAAAGATAGCAGATGAAAGATACTAATTTAGAAAAAATGATGAAACAAAAACTATGTCTATATAGAAAATTATTTTTGAATATACCATTCTTTCATTACCATTTCAATTAAATGTTCAGCTGACCAAGATGTCACAAATAAAAGTCAACATCCAGCACCAACAATAACAGTAGATTGTAGTTTGATAAAATTTCCTTCAGGCTGGTTTGAAAAATAATTTTATATGTATTTAAAATAAAAAAATGTCTGCTTCCATATTATATTACAAATTATTGACGATTTTCGCTTACAGTAAAGATGTTTACTCCACAAAATATCATGCCACATGTAGCTGTTGATATGGTTGTGAAAATTAAAAGATTAAAATTTAAAACTGCTGTTTTGACTTCATTCGCATAACTAGGCGTAATAAATATTTTACCATTTATGAAGTATTTAAATCAGACAATTATAATCTATAGAAATATAAAATTATAAATTTTGACTTCAATAATTTTTTATGTTTACGGACACACAAAAGGAATTTTCTTTCATCTTTTGCGTTTCGAAAGTCGAGAGATAAAAGTTCGAATCTTTCTGCAATAAACCACAAGAAAAACCCTACCAAACAATCAATACTAACATAATTATATAAAATTATATATTATTACATTCTCATTATCAAATGGAAAGGTATTGGTTTTTTTTTTAATTATGAATAAGAAATGAACCTGCAGACGATATCGATGAATCCGGCATTTTGCAATTTTATTTGCAACGTGAGCAGCGGCACAAGAAAGAAAAATTGACTTTAAGAATATCACCGAGTTACCTCTATTTGGGTACACTGAATTTAAAAGTGGAATCAGTAATAAAATTGCTGAAGTAAAAGCCAAAAAGCATAAAACATCACGAATAAAAATGTCAGATTTGCTTGCATTAAGCGATGGAGGCCAATACCATGTGAGCAGTACTGAATTTTGATATTGCCAAAGAAGCTTCCGGTGTGATTTGAAATTTCATTACGATGCTGCTTTTTTCCTAATTTAGATTATGGAAAACTTCGAAAAATGGTTTAGTTTTACTTCGAATTTAAACTAATTGAAGAGCAAAAAGGTATAAAGTCTGGAGCATCTGGAAATAGAAACCTACCACTTGAGATGTTAAAATTATACTGAATGTGAAAATCAATAAGGAAAGGGTGAATCTCCTTGTTAAATTATGTTGCCATATATTAGAATATCGTGAAATATCAAGAATTCCAGAAAATACTGAATATAAAATGACTTTACGATACAGTATCCATGTTTCCTGCTTGGTAGGTAATTACACCTTACATTGTACGATGCGTTCTTCCCCTCACTGCATAAGTTACTAAATAATAAATAAACGAAAGCCTTCTTATGGAATTCTTTCCTCACGAATAAATTAAAGATTTATTTAATTTCTTTAGAGAATAACATTTTTAGTGAAAGAATTAGATGGGTGAAAATTGTATTTCATCAATATATAATATATGAACTGATGAAATTTTTTAAATCGTTTAAATTAGATTTACATAACAGAGGTAAAAAGCTAATATTTGCATTACTTGTGTATTATTTCTTTTTTTAGATTATTTTATTTTAGATTTATCAAGTGACTATGATTTCAGGAAAACGAAGAAATATTTAAAAGGATGAAGAAAATGTTAAAATGTATAAGTTTATAATTTGCTAAGGATTTACATGCCTTTGTTAGACATCTACATATATATAATATTCAAAGTTCTAATATTCAATATTCATTCTAATATTCAAAGAATTCAAAGTTTACTAAACGGCATTGTGAAGCAGGTAAGTGTTTTGATAAATAAAATTACAGTAATTTACTAAATAATATTTATTAGAAGAAAAGTAACAATGAAATACATGCATTTATGAAATTCTAATTGAATGTATACCTCAAATACCGTACTTGCTAGACATCACAACTTTTAATGTAGCAAGGTACGAAAAGACTTTTGAAACAAACTGAAATAATAGAAAGTTATGTCATTAGAGAATTCATATTTCTTTAAACATAAAATATAAAATGAGTTCTACATACATAGTTGTTAAATGAGATTTTACACAGATGAGGTGATCATGAATGGTACACAGTCTCACATTTTTTGAATTACCAAAGTAATCACAAGAGCGCGTAGAAACGGTATTATTAAATACTAAAGTATGAAATATATACAGTTATACAAAATAATATGGACTATAGATATATTGTTAGAAATTATTTCGATTGAATGAAAATAAAAACGGGAGGGATATCAAATATGAGGTTCACTGCCATTTCACCGGCCAGTAAAATGAGTAATGACTAGAAATGAATACTTACATGACAGTAATAATGGAGAGACAGATTTGGAAGGATACCTGCTATATTTATAGTAACAGGCGTATATGATACTTTAAGGACAAGGATGTAGCATCTTAAAAGCGTAGGTGGAAGTTCAACCCATGATGAACTAAAAACTGCAGATCCTACTTCAGTACTCTATAATATACAGAAAAGCCACAAAAAATGAAAATTGTCCTTTTTTAAAGAAAAACTGTACCATTTTTTAATTAAAAACTATATTACTGTTGAAATCACATATTCAGCTGGCCAAGTAGTTATAAAAAGTAATGCACCTGCAGAACATATAATGAATCCGAACTGCGCTTTAATCATCAATGACTCTGGCTGTGAAATTAAAATAGATTTGATCAATCAAAACTTAACTTCAAAATTGAAAAAAGAGGGATTTGAGAGAATATAAATACGAATATAATATAATATAATATAATATAATATAATATAATATAATATAATATAATATAATATAATATAATATAATCAGAATATAATATAATATAATATAAAACACATTACGTACAGTAAAAAGGTGAACACTGGCAAAAACTACGCCTATAGTTGACGTAATCATAGTAGAAAATACCAAAAATCGAATTGCCAATTTCACATTTTTTGCATAACTATAATAATTATCCAACAGATGAAAATTAAGTGAATTATTCTTGCTAAATAATAAATATCATATATTGTGTCATTACTTTAATAAGTTTTGATGTTGACGAATGTTTTGATAGATATCGTTTTCATTTTTTATATTTTGAAAATCCGTGGCTAATAATTTAAATCTTGCGGCCGTATACCACAGCAGACTAGCGCATAAGCAATCGATGGTCATTCCTGATGAAACTTGAAAAGCGACAGTGCTTTGATGCAAGTAAATGACATAAACAATACTCGAATTTATCGAAAAAGGATATTTGGCATCAGTTGGAAGAGGCGTTGACAGTAAAAATGGGCCACAGACAAAAATTAAAGCTGTCAAAAAACATCCAACAGAAAGCATTATATGTAAAATTACGTGCTTATTCACAAAGTACTGTAGCACTCTTCTTTGAGTGCCATTAGCTTCTTTTAAAAATGTTATCATTTCAAAAAGTAAGGCCTGAGATGAAAAGATCTTTTTGTTAAATTAAAGAATATAAATGGACTTAAATGAGAAGTTACTTAAAAGTATTAAACCTGAAAACGATGACGCTGAATTCTGCACACAGCAATTTTCATAGAAACTTGAGAAACTGCACATGAGAGGCAGATTGATTTTGACATAATTAGCGGATCATTCCAATCATGATAAACTGAGTTTAACAACGGAAGAAGCAGAAGAATTGACGATAAAAAAGAGATAAAGCACAAGCAGTCCATTAGAAGAATCTTAGATTTAGAAATATGAGTCAAAGGAGGCCAACATAGAGTCAAACATGTACTTATTTCTGTAAATTTTAAGAGAACTTCCGGCATAATTTTGAAACTCATTTTAACGCTTGTGTTTTTCATTTGGAATTAAGAAAATATGATGAAGATAACTGTTATCAATGTTGTGAATATCATTCCTATGGAACAATTTCTATGAGATAATTGCTGAGCGTTAAGGCAGGAAGTAAGTGGTTTATTAATTTATAATCGATTCGCGGAAAATGTAAGGTTTCTCAGTTTCTAGCAATAATTACACATCAGGTCTGTGCAGAATTTTACCCTTATACTTCACAGGCTGCTAAATAAGTCAAGTGAGAATCAGACATTCTGTTGCATGATTTCCTTCCGGTTTTAGTGTTATACTACGTTCTTCTTAGTTCGATTTGTTAATGTAAAGAAGAACATTACATATTCGACAAATGCAATTAGATTATTGAACCTTTATTGGAACTAAGTGCCCTTCTAAAATATTTTGCGAAAATTTTGTGTTATCAAAAACATTCAGTGTCATTGGTTTTGATTTTGGCTCATCATTATGATTCTTGGTCATTTTAAATAAAATTTGCCCTTCTAAAATGTTTTGCGAAAATTTTGTCTTATCAAAAACATTCAGTGTCATTGGGTTTGATTTTGGCTCATCATTATGATTCTTGGTCGTTTTAAATAAAATTTATTTACTTTCAAATGTGGAAATTTGTGAAGATGCGGTAATTAATGAAAGAAAAAAACTGCGCACGAAGGCTCTGTTACTTCAATTGTAACAAAAATATACTTGTCATTTCAATAGTGTTGTATAATTTAGTCAAGAAAGGTGATTAAAGGCATCTGATTTCATATATCTTCTCACAATGATACAAAGCTAACTTTTAGAAAGTACCTAGTCAAAAAATCACATTTCAGATACTTCTGTAACTATCTAGAACTAATCTGAAAAAATAATAAATTCGATTAAGTACAAGAAATTGTGGTAAATTTTAATTTGGTAGCATTGGTAATTATTAAACGTCTTATACTTTAGCCTAATTTAAATTATATAGTAAACTTAAAATGAAGAATACAAATACAATGAATACAAATTGTATTTTGATCATATAATTGATTCCAGCTATAAATTCCGAAAATATATCCAATATTAAAATATTTCTTTATTGCTATAATAAAGTATAGAATGAAATAATGTTAAAATCCTCAAAAATCTAACAAAAGCTATAACTTTTCTGTAAAATATTTATTTTTTTATTTTTTATTTTTAGTCATTTAGTTTATTACCTACCTTAATAAATCTTGGTGTTGTTTGATGCATTCAAATAAATCCGTACAATTTTTCACATTTTCCAAATCCTCCGATAATAATTTGAATCTCGTGGCTGTAAACCAAAGTAGTATTGCACACAAACAGTTAAATGTTATTGCAGAGGAAATTTGAAAGGCGACAGCCGTTTGATGAAAATAAATAATTCCTCTCATTAAGCTTGCATTAATTGTAAAAGGATACTTGGCATCCGTCTGGAGATCCGTTGATAAAAAGAATAGCCCACAGACAAAAACCAATGCCGTTAAGTGACAAGAAATAGATAAAACCAGATGTAAAATAATATACTTTTTGAAATAGAAGTTCATCATTTCTTTTTGTCGCCTATTAGCATCTTTTAAGAAAGTGATTAATTCGAAAATTAAAATCTAAGGTATATAATATTCATATTACGTTTAGGATTTGAATATATTATTATAACAAATTACGAGTTTTAAATAAATATTATATGAGTTTTTAAAAATAAAAATCACGAACGCAAAAGCATAAAACCTGAAAATCTTGACGATGAAATCTACAAACTGTGATTTTCATACCAATTTGAAAAACGGCACATGAAAGACAAAGAGATTTTGACATGACGAGATGATCGTTCCAATCTTGATAAATTGAGCATAATAGTGGAATAAGTAAGAAAATTGATGATAAAAAAGAGAAAAAGAGTAAAGTGTCGAGAACGAAGATCCTAAATTTACTGTCATTAATTCCTGGAGGCCAACAAACAGTCAAAATATTTTTGTTAAAGTTTAGAGTTTTTCGGGCGAATATTTCAACTTCACTTTTACATTGTGTTTTCTTTTTATTATTGAAGACTAAACGTTTTTTAATTAAAATTTAATAAAGTATTGCAGAATGAAGTTCAGACAGTTTGTGTGAAAGGTAAAATTATTTTCATGATGGAAAATTATAGGGAATAACGTAATGCAGTAATGTACGTTAATTAATTTCTGATAAGTATATTTATGATACACTGTACGAGTTTACGGTTTATAGAGGTAATTATATCTTAGAATTGTTAACAATGTTCTGTATTTCCCCCTTAGTTTAAAAGCTGTTAAATAAATTAAGTGAGAGAGTGCTGCATTCTGTTGTGTTATTGAAACATTGTTCCCATTCTGAATTGTATTGACTCTATATTTAACCATTGCGAGTAATATAAATTGTGTTGTAACGCATAAAAATTTTTAAAAATTATACTGCAAATTGATACTGAAGTGTAATGAAAATGTGATAGTAAACTATAAATATCCATTTATTGTACGTTGATAGAAGTAGAAAATAGGGTGAAATTATTATACGATAGAATTTTGGATTTCATTTAATTTGATTAGTTCCTTACATTAAGTTTTATAAATAGGCTATTGAAAAATTCTATGTTTAAATAATCTTTCAAATTTTTCTATATGACATTTCAAGATTATGGTACATCAAGTTTGTTTATTCTTTATTTACAATTACTCGGACCGCTGCCAGATATTTTGCAGCACAAGAAAGATACTGAAAACCGTAAAAATGTATAAGTATAAATTCGTTCACCGTATTATTTGAATTTTAATTAAAAACTGAATTGCCCAGTTACAAGCAGATTTACAGTGTACATAAATTAATTAATACCTCTGTATAATAAGAAAGGCACAGCTTAGGAAGAATGCTACCAATTTTTATGATAAGAGGTCTCTGCGTCCTTTGTAGTGCAAATATCCAGATTTTTAAAAGTTTTGGTGATTTTCCCACCCACTCTGAATTATAAATCTCCATTGAGATCTTTTCTGTCTAAGAAATTAGTCAGTCTTAACAATTTTATAAATAAAGTTGCAATTTAATTTAGCTGCAGTAAAGAGATGAAAATTGAATGAATTAATACTTAACCAATTTTGTAAAGTTCTTTGGGCATTTTTAAACTAAATTTTCATGAAATGTAAATGACATATTAATAAAAAAAATACCTTTTGAATTAAAACTTCAGCTGGCCAAGCACTTACGAACAATAGTCCACATCCGGCACAAACAATAATTCCTGATTGAACCTTCACCACTAATGGCTCTGGCTGTTTGTAAAATAATATCATAAAATGTATATTTTGTCTGTTTATTTTTAATTAATGAATAGATATGAAATGTACTTCTTTAAAGGCATGTATACAAAATATTTTTACTCACAGTAAAGAGATGTATACCACAAAATATCGTGGCACTTGTGGCGGTTGATAAAGTTGTGAAAATGAGAAAACGTATGGCTTTTATAACTTCGTTCGTGTACCTGATACAATTAAAAAATTTTAATTCATGAAAATACTATAAATATAACTGCTGAAGGCCTTAAAGTCTAAAACTATTTTGAAGCATAGTAAAAGAGGCAAAAATACATTGGTAAAGACGAATATAAAAATTTTAACTACCTTAATAAGGCTTGGTGCTGACGTATACATAAAATAAACTCATATTCACTTTTTGCTTCCCGGAATTTTGTAGAAAGCATCTCAAATTTTGCTGCAACAAACCACAAGAAAAACCCTACTAAACAGTCCAGACTCATTGCTGCTGAAACCTGATATCCTGCTAAACTTTGATGAATATAAATAATGTATTTCATAGGTGCCCAATCAACTGAAAATGGATATTTAGCATCTGTAGGAAAAGGCGTGAACATAAAAATTGGACCTATGATCACGGATGTTGCTCCCAAGTAATTTGCAACAATGAAAAATATATATAAAGTGACATATTGGTTAACAAAATGTTGCAGGATTTTTCTCTCCTTTTTATTGGCGAATTCCAAAAACTGGACAATTTCACAAAGCACTAACTGAAATCATCAATTTTGTATTAATAAAAAATTGAAACAACTGTGACTTGAAATTGGAAGTAATATGCCCGAGAAAAGCTAAAAAATATACAAATACAATAATAAAAAAATGTACCTGTAGACGCTGTCTGTTTATCCTGCACACTGCAATTTTATTTGCTGCATGTGCCATTGCACAAGCGAGATATAATGATTTTATCATTATAACCGTATTATTTCGGTCCTGGTAAACCGAAAACAGCAGTGGAATTAATAAACAAATACTGGAAATAAAAGTGAATGCACAGAGGATATCAAAAATTAATATTTTGTTTTTGCTTGTATTGATTGGAGGAGGCAAACAACAATTTAAAGCAGTACTGATTTTCGATAGTGTTAAAAACATCTCTGGAGTTGTTTGAAATATTTTCATTTTTTTAATGCAATATGAGGAGAAAAAAAAGTCTGCTAGATTAAAAAAAATGTTATTAAGTTTGAAAATAGATAAGGAAATGTTAAATCATCATCGAAGTTACGGAAAAACCTAAAGAAAGCTTAAGTATTATGATTGCTTTCAAATCGCGTGCATAATAATAGTTGAAGAGGGGAGAGACTTTCGTAGAGTAGTTTATTTATTATTCCCGTAATAATAGCCTTGAAACACCTGGAGGTGAAGAAAATAAAAGAGAATTTAATTCGATAGTGTATAAATGCAATGGAAGAACTTATATATTTTGTTGCAAAAGCTGCTGCATAATAAATAAGAACCAGTTGTTCTTTCTCGTGAATTTCTTTCCTGAATATTTGTTGCACTTTAAGCGTAGAATTAATACGGAATAAAAAGTAAAAATAAAATTTTTTTATAGGATATTCTTAAGGCTATTATGATATTCCTACAAAATTTTTATTGCATTTTCTGGTAATGTTTGTAATAATTAATACCGATCAATTTTGGGTTCCTCATAGTGATTTGTATCTTTAATTTCTTTTTATTCGGGCTATGAATTATGTGCTGGAATTATAGGCAGTAGAGGGATTTAAGATAATTATGGTGAAGGAGATCCGCAGCTTGGTTGGTTTATAATTCATCGGTTCATGCTGTTATAGGGGAGATATGAAAAATGAGAGGGTAATGTAGTCTGGATCTGTAATTTACAATTCAATGGAGAATTTCCTAGATATGAATGATATTCTTTTAAAATTTCTAAATGGTAGATATATTTTCAAAAAAATGACAGAGAAAATCAGGAAAATTCGTTTTTAAAAGAATACAGAAAGCTTCACTTGTTTTTTTTTTATTAACAGAATAGTGCGGTACTTATTTGCGTTGTAATTAAATTAAGTATATGTATTAAAGTAGTATATTAAAATAGGTAAATAATTAATTTAATTTCTTAAATAATAAATGCTATTTTAATTTAATGATAACTAGAAATAAAACAAATGAAGAACCATTAATTATTTCCACAACCAGTTCTAAATTTAATATTTTTGCATTCAGATGCAAGTCTACTAAGCATAATTGATGCTTATTTCCAGGAAAAAAGTTGCTTTGGATCATAAATCAACAATCCTTTTATAGTCTGCGTTAAATTAATAAAACGAATAAACCAGTGACTTTTTAAAAATCTCGCTTTTCCTTCTTTGTGGTATAAATCCTCTTCTGTATTATCAAATCATAAAATACAGACTTTACACCTTTTATCAAAGCCAAGTGCATTAAATGATGAAGCATAAGTAACGATAACATCGTCCGAGTGTTATCAGTGATTAGATTTTTGCTATAAGTGATTTCGAACGGACAATTTTTGAGTTTATTGAAAACAAATTGTAAAAGTACTTTCCGAAGGAAAGGTATAGTTCCACTCAGAAGATTTGATGAGTTTTAAATATGTGAAACAGACGTACAAGATATATCAAGATATATTAACATTAGCTAAAGATATAAAACAGCTTTTTTATCCATTCATTTCCAAACAAAGTGTGTTATCTCCAGTAATCTTGAATGTCAGATTTTATCATGTGTTTGATTGCTCATAGATTTTATTTTTATCAAAGCGGATTATTTTTTTTTGGTGTCCAGCAAAGAACATATTTTAAATAAAGAAACAACCCACCAATCAAAGAATCAAACTACAATTTTAAATTTTACGACTTCTTGAAATGGCTGCAAGAAAATTTTTTGCGGAATTATTTGGTAGCAAAAATCAAGTGCAAGTAACGACTGATGTTAACGACGAGAAACGACGAATTTCTATTTCAAATTCGGGACGCTTTCGACAAAGGAATAAACGCCGTAAAGAACTTCAAAAGGACACTTTTTCGCCACAAAGCACTATTTCAATTGATCGAAGCAGAGAGAGCGAAAGCAATTCACAACATAGTGAAAATATTCAGAAAATAAGGTAATATAGTAAATAAATGATTAAATTAATCTTAAGACAAAAATCAGTATTTAAATTTCATAGATTTTAATTTCTTTCAGTGAGACACGATGACGGAATTTCTCATGATTGGTGAAAACAAAAATCAGGACAAAGACAGTAGAAAATGAGGATTATTTATTTAAATCTAAAGTGAATTCTCTTAACAATATATAAATGCATTTCATAAAACATTTTCACACACGAACTTACATAAATATAATTTTTAATTTTTCACACTATTTACAAAAAAACAATATTTAACATAAACTATCCACATCATTAAATTTGCTAATTTATTTATAATTTGTGAAAAAATCTGGACTTGAGTAAGCATAGGCAACAATATAACTTCAATTCAGGGACTTTATCCATCACAAAGTTCCTCTGTTGCTTGTTTGCTTTTTTACTCTTTTTTAGTGCTTTTGTTCCATTCGATTTGTGACAGAAAGATTGTTTGTTTTATTAATTTACAGTTTGAACCAAACAAACATCGAGGAGGCAGAATTTCGCTCGGCATACTGGACAAGTGCATTTGGAAGATAGCCATGTTTCTGTAGCATTTTCATTTTGCCTTGATGCGAACCTGGAATATAATAAGGAAAAATGAGTATTGAAAAAGTCTTGAGTTTAATAGTTTTTACCAGGGTCTACTAACCACTTTGCCATACACTCAATGCACCACATGGGACGACAATAGCATGCAACACACACATCAGGACCAAAATCTTCGCTAACATTTTCACATGATTTGTTTAACTTCACGTTTGAAGTAGTTTGCATACAACCGATGCATTGATCTAATTCCTGTAAATTTAAATGAATTATAATTTATTTTGTTGTAGAAGATTTTCATTACAAGTTATTTCATTCAAAATTAACTAAAGAAGAAGATTTATTACCTGTGCGGTCTCGTAATAAGGATTTTTAGCAACTTCTTCTTTGAAGGTATCAATAAACCTGTCGAGAACAGTTCTGTGGAAAGTAACATTTTCCAAAACTGTAATCGGTCTTGAAACTTTGTCTTGCAAGTCTTTAAAATCTAAAGCATTCAGTCGAATATTGAAAGACTGAGCCCCAATTCTTGTCGGTTTCACCTGTTCCAGGCACAAATAATTGTTCATTGTAACTTGAAGTAGCTAAATTTATTTAATTTTTTTAGGTATTATTATGTATTAGAATTAGGCATTTGCAATGTTTACCTCGATATTAACGAACTGCACTTCGCCTCTCGTTGTCGGCGACATGACATGAGTATCACTTTTATTAACAATTAAAGCAGTATCACTTTGATGTGCAACATACAACTTGTAAGGTGAGATTTTAATTATCCAATTGTCAGTTGCTACAATGCGTGTGACACTATTTGTGTCTATCACTATTTTGTCTATCCTGAAATTATAAATGAATAATTTAAAATAATTGTAAGAATAATAATTTACAAATAGTGTAGTTTAGGTATTGTATCATGATTTTTTTTGTATTATTACGTATTTTTTGTATCATTACATATTACCTTCTGTATTCAATATTAATGTCTGAAGCAACGCTCATCCACCTTGTGTTATTATTACAATATACTGCAAGACTTTCGGCAATTGGATGTGTCGCCCAATTGTTTCTAGACCAGCACAAAACCTTATATAGTGAGTAAATTGGTCCAATTAAAGAGCAAACAGCAAGTGTTGGCAATAAAGGATTATCACTTCCAAGAAATATTCGAACTGTTTCAATATTTCCAAAGAATACAAGACCAAGAAGGTACCCTGTAATTAACAATTGTGATTTACATTTGTGATATTGTATGTTAATATATTTATATTTAAAAACAATGGTCTATCATTGGAAGAAACACCGGTCGATTTTTTTTCTTTTAATTAATAAAAAACCTACCAAAAGGAAGTAGAGAATGCACGAATAACGTTGCAATACTTCTTTTTATGTGATATTGTATGAAAAATTCATTTTCACTGCCAAACCAACTTGCAAAAATGTCTTTTATTGTTATGCCAGCCGACACAAATTCGATTGGTGGATAAATAATGCATGCCGAGAGTAACACATAAAACACAGTGAAAATGTACACAGTCATGATAGACTAGAACTACTCTTTAAAATATTACGCCTATTGCTTTCAGATTTAAAGTTTTTAGAAGAAAAGAATTGAAAAATGACATATATGTAGGTTATGTTTAATAAAATCCAAATCATCCAAATCCAGCAAATCCAGTGACCGAGTGACCCCCAGTGACGAACGAGGGCCAACTGGGGCCAACCTGATCTGCGCATGTTTAAACTGGGTGGCACTCATTGGCTGTAGTTTTCGCTCATACTTTAAATTTTAAATAATTACAATCTCGAAATATTATTATAAGTAACAATTTTTATGCCAATGAAACTAAATAATAATAACTAAACATAAAGTGTAAAAAAGCCCACTGAAAACATTATTATCAGTTATTATTTAGGCGTTACTTTTTTACAATTTCAAACTATTTAATTTCAAGCATGCGCTTATGAGGACCCCGAATTTTTGGCGCCATTTACAAAAGGATTTAAATTATTTAAATCATCTAGGAACAGATCTAAAAGGTATTTTGTTTTATTATAATTTTTAGACTGATTGTACATGACTTTTGAATATTTGTATATGACAAAGACCGAAAATATATAACTTTTTGCCAAATTAAAGAAATATAAAGAAAATGTTTTAAAAATGTCTAATGTTTTATAATGTCTAATAAGGTTCCAAAAGATGTCCATTCGCTTCTTTTTCTGGTAAATACGTAAAATAAGTTTCTTTGAATGTTAAATTGGGAAATTTTCCAAATTCCATTGTGTTCCATAAAGCCGCTGATCTTTTGACTCGATTCTGGCGTATTTGGCTGTAAAAAATATCTTTTTGTGCAGCGATCTGAAAAATGGTATCCTTGTATATAATTTTTGAAAATTTAACTTCTTTTTAATTAAGATATCATTAAAAAATACAAAAACTATCTTTAAAAAATAACTACTAAAATTACATAATTTATTTCAAAGTGCCTGGTAATTTCATTTACCTGGTTTTTTAATTTGAATGCTTTCTCAAAACTTAAATTTTCTAATTGAGACTCTGTAAGATCTATGGATGGTGGTTCGATATTGTAACATTTACTTGCATCTAATCGCTTCCACGATGTCAGACACTTTTTCATTATTTCTTCTGTAAAATTCAGTGGTTATATGTAACGCAATTTAAAATAGGTGATCGGTTCGTTAACTTTGTTTTTTTTTTTGTACAGGTAAAATAAAGTTTGATGTATTACCTTTCATTTCATCCGTAAGCACTTCACCTTTTCTATACATTACCCAATATTCTATTTGAGGCATTCTATAACACTTTGGCAGTTTCGCAAATAGAAACCCTTCTTTTGACATTTCTTTAAGTTCATTCTGAATATTATATTAAATTAATATTTCGTAAAATAATTTACACTAGAAATATAATCTTAACAGATAAACTCACTATTACTATTTCCATTAAATCCAATCCATCATCGATATATTTTTTAACTTTCTTTTTTTTCAATTCTATATTCGAATCTAATTGTTGCGGATTACTTTTTCTAAATTTGGATTTTTCCAAAGGTTCTTGACTCTGAGTTTTTAAAAAGCTCCGAGGTTCAGCCTCATTCGAATCTTTTTTATGATCAATTGAATCCCCTTGAGCTACAATTTTATTACCTTTCCTTCTGCGCTTAGTCTTCTTATGCTTTTCGCTTTTCAATTCTTCATCTTTTGCATTGTTGTTTTCGATTGTAATTTCTTTGAAATTAGAAATTCCTTTTACATTTGCTAATTCTTTACATTTAGCAGCATCATAACATTTTTTGGGTTTAACATTTTCCGGAGTCTCCCCAGGCAAATCCTTTACTCCTTCCTTGACGTGAGAAGTCATATTTTCTGGTAATTGTGTTACAGACCAGTGCTTATGAGCACAAACACAAGGGATACTTTTCTCACTTGGTTTTGGTGTTACAAGTGGAGTCTGCATGTTCACTCCACCAATAAGATACTGAACAGGTCCCATTGTATAATTCTCTGCAACTCCACTTACACAGTACTTCACCTCGTCATTTCCATCCTCTTTTGGAATTTTCTTCACCCCAGATATAATAAATCTTTCATCTGCCTCCATAGGTCTTGATATTCCAGCAATGTTTGTAAAAGGAGTCTTTTTGCATGATTTTAATCGTTCTTGACGCTCTAACCATTTCTGCTTCTGTTCATTTCTTTGAACAATCTTCCTCTCGTATTTACACTCACAAACTGGTTTTTTTACCTGCAGTTTTCTGACGTTATCAGAACAGCCAGATTTTGAAAACTGAGAACACTTGAGCCAACATGGAACATCATCTCTACATCTAGCAAAAAAATCCACCAATCCAGCATCTTTCAACGCATCAGACCATTCATTAGGAGCATTTTCTGATGTCAAATTCTTCTCTAATATATTTTCCAAATTCTTTTTCTGACTGGCATCAATTCCATTTGATGAATCTTCATAGCCACATCCACAGGAACTATTATTTCCAGGTTTCTTCGGCACAAGACTTGAAGGACCCAGAAATTTTTCCGTGAGCTTTAAGACATCGTCTGTCTTTTTTCTAAGACACATGTCGTAAGGTGATTCATATAGTTCGTATTCAGGAATATATTCATCACTTCTTCGAGGACTAGGTGGAGGAGTTACATAAGTAAGTCCTTCTATTACTTGTGTTACATTCTGAATTTTTTTTCTCTTTTCCTCGACCTTGTTTAGTAATCCACCGATGTTGTATTTCAAGATTTTCTTCTTGTTTCTGTTCTCACGACAATGACAAGCTTTACCTCCGGGCCTAACTGGCACAGTTTCTATGGGATAAATTGGATCTGTAAGATATATCAAAGTTTTCTGAGGCTCTAATTTTTGTTCCGATTCTGTTCTCCAACCGAAAGGTCCTTCTTTGTTTGAAATTGTATTCTGTTTCGCAGGCGGATCTGTCATTTCACACAATCTAGATTCATATTTTGCTTCTCGCTTGCAAGATTTCGGTTTTTCTTCTGGAATAACTGCAGGTAGAACTTCCATTTCAGGAAGCATTTTAAAATCTTGCATATCACGTTTCAATTGTTCTAATTTCTCTTGCTTCGATTGGACTATGGAACTGGTGGTCTCCTTCACTACTTTTTCAATATTTCTACTGTAACTGTGAGACGATTTTGTCTGTACTTTAGGTACTCTCAAGGTCGATAATTTCTGGGAGTTTTTGACAAAATTATTATTGTTAATTGTTTTCGATTTAGTATATTTAGGGAGAGTATTTGCTTTTTTCGGAATATCGATGTTCCTATTATCTTTAGAAGCATCGATTTTGTCGTTTCTTCTTCTTGCAGATTTTTTTACACTGTTGACGAGTCGTTTACTTTCAATCTTATCAACTTTAACATTACTCTGCTTACTATCTACATCTTCTTTCTTTTTTGCAGGAGGCACAATTGAAGCTAATTTTTCCTTTGTTCTTTCATCTTTCTTGTCCCTTTTATCCTTAAGTTCAGTCTTATCACGTTTTTCGTATTTTCTCTTCATTTCAGAAACTTGGGGTTGGGCTTGAGACAATCTCAAACCTTTTTCGTAAATACTTTCATCTTCTTTAGTAGAAGGAGCTGTACGTCTTGCGTTCCAATCAATCTCATCTCTACATTTATTCGCATCTGATTCTTCAACCATAATTCCATCCTGAGCTTCGGAAACATTTTCAAGATTTTCGGGACTCATGTGACAACTTTTGTCACGATTAAGAGCTTTTTTCTTAACAATTTGAGGTTCCACTGGTTTTTCTTCTACCACTTTAGCTTCTTCTTCCTCATCTTCTTCGTCCTCCTCGTCTTCATCTTCATCTTCCTTCTTTGGAGGTTTTGGTTTCGGTACTTTTGTTCCCCAAGGTCCTCCACAAACTGATTGTCCTGGTTTTTCTCCACAAGGAGGTGCCTTAAGGAATTTTATAAATTATACTTTACGTTTCATGAGTAAAAAGAAAAAAAAACAAACTAGATGAGAAAAATTAGTACTTTTAAAATTTGTCTTGCTTCTTCTTCTCTTCTCGCTAGTTCCTCCGGACTTGGTATGTTAATAGCCCCCCAAGGTCCCCCACAAACAGCCATTCCATCTTCGTCTCCACAGGGTTGAAAGTCTGGAAGACTATACATATTTCGCTCTGAGGGTGGATAAAAATCTTTATCAACTTTTTGCATTCTGCCCCTTTTCCAATGTTCCTGCAAACTCTTCAAAAATGAATTCCTTCCGCAAGATTTGTCCCCTGGATATTGTTTACAAGAATAAGCTGGACCATCCGTAGGTCTATATTTTTTCCCAAAGCATGTACCATCATTTGTAATTGGAATGTTATCATCACTTGGTTCCAGGTCTAAACCTTCGTTGAACATTTTTTCTATAGCACAAGCACATGGTGGTACATTTTTAATAGACTTCGGTATAATCTTTTCGATTTTTTCTTGTGGAACATGCTCAATGTCTTTCGCAACACCAGATATGTAATAAATAGTTTGACCATCATCATTTGTAACTCCATTTATGAGAAGATTTTTGGTGATTTTATCATGGGAAGCGACTACTTCCAATAGATTAACTGTTGATTCTGCTAAACTGGGTGCTGGCGATTGCATTGACATAGAACCAACTATATACCTGAATGTTGAAAATTTATTTACTTATTTATTTATCTACTTAGTTAGTTTCTTTTAGCTCAGAATTTTCAAGTTATTTGTTTTTTTTTGTCAGGTGTTACCTTTTGTTATTCGCGTCTTCGGCAATTGAATCTATAACCATGTGTGGCGTTCTGGCAGCATGCTTCTTCAAATTAGTTTTTCTAGTTTGTCTACAGGCACAGCAACTATCGCAAGTTGGACCAGGAATTACAAGTTTCATGGTAGCCTCAACGCTCTCAATTAGTTTATTAGCTTCTTTTTCAGCTTTAAGAAATTCCTCATCCACATTTTGTAGCCATTCCTGCCAATTTTTCGACAGATGCTTTCTTCCTCGGGGGTAAATTTTCTTCGGTCCGTCACCAAGCTTTAGTTTAGCGAAAAAGTCCTCGTTGCTGTTGTTTGGTGTGACTTTTGCGAGTCCAGTCAACTCGTAAGTCACAGGTCCTTGAGGTGGCTCGTCTTCATTAATTATGCCGGATATTACGTAGTGAAGATCTTTCTCGCCGAGCCAAGATTTGTGTTTTCGCTCTGATGGGTCTAAAGTACCTGTAGGATTTGAATTTTCGAAATAGAAAAGGGAAATTATTTTGAATTATTATTTATTATTTAACTAAGATTTAAGCTTTAAGCACCGCATATTCTGTACTCTACAGGCCCAGCACCTTCGCCTAAACCAGATAATGTAAAATCGAACTGTTCTTTATTAAATTTAGAATTTTCATTGTTGTTTTCAACGACGTCTTGATTAGTTTCTTCTTTCTTGGTATTGCTTCTGACAAGTTTCTTTCCACTTTTATTTCTTCGAATAGATTTTTTATCTATTGTGTGAAAATCAGTTTCTTTAGAGGGTCCATCGAGTTTTTCTTCAGTTTTTTCATTTATTGTAAGATAATCATCACATGGAGAAGCTTCTGTTTTTGGAGGTAAAATCACCTTCGGCTTCGGTAACTGTTCCACTTTTTTCCGCCAATTGTAAAGTTCTATTTGATAAAGTTGCAAATCTGGCTGTACAAATAATTTTTCTTCGTAAGGTGAGTCCATTTTCTTAGGATAAACAACTTGAGGAGGTCGAGCTGCAATTTTTATCGTTATGTAATTTCCATTAATTTGAATTATACTATATTCCGAAATAATAATTAAGTATTATTGATAAAATAATCACGTTTAGGAGGAACTTCTGGAATCTTAATAGGCGGTAGTCTTTCATTTAATTCGATAATGATTTCTGGTAGGGTCAGGAATGCAATTCCAGATAATATTAATCTCTCATTGCAATTATAATCATTTTCTGCAAAACGAAAAGTCAATATTGAATCTGTTTAAACGGAGAAAATAAATAATTACATAAGGGAGACAAACTGTAGTCTTCATCCTCGAAATAAAATCCAGTTTTAATCTTGTAAATTTCGCGCAAGAAATCAACAGGTCGTAGGTTACTTTTGTGAAGTAAATTTGTAATTATATTCGGTGTAAGTTTAAAAAAAGTAGAAATTATTCCAATAGCGAGGAGAATTTTTTGTGTACGGTATGTGACTTTTTCTTCATAATCAGCACACAAGGCTCCTTTAAGTGCCATCAAGTGCTTCATCTATTTATAAATAATTATTTGATAAAGAAATAAACTTTCGTGAGGTGCCTTTTTAAAAGAAAATACCTGTGAATTCGAAAAATCTTGATACCAGTGCGGAAAAAATGATATTTTACACTTCAATAATTCTGCTTCAGCTGAAAAGAGATTCTAATTTAATTCACGAAATGTTTCTAAAAGTATGTAAATAATTAGAAACCTTTTTTTTCTCCTAATCGAACATTTTTCTTTCCTTCTTCTTCGAAGACTTCCCTCTTCTGTTGTGTATTTTGAATTATTGCCAAATTAACTTCATCTTCGAGATATTTGAGTAAAGTACCAGGTGCAGAAGTGGATTTATTTTCACCAATCCATTGCGATCGATCTGTTGCTGATCCTGATTTGTTTTTATATCCTTTCTTTTTTGATCCATTTTCAATAAACTGTGTTCTGATTTTGAGCACTGGACATTCGTGAATCGAATTTATTGCTGTTAAAGAAGATTTAAAAGGTGGTTTTCGTTGATCATATTTAGTAAGTGGATCGTAGTCGCCAGTTGCACAGCAAAATCCAAACTGCTTATTACCATCTTCCAAAATTTTTTTTCTAGACAGTGATGGGATAAGATATGAACAAAATAAGAATACTCATAAATTATATGTGGATATTTTCTTACTTCTTCTGGCGACTGAATGAGCGAATGGAGTTTCTGGATCTTACAGAAATTTTAGACATGTTGATTTAATTCCAAAAAATGATTAACATAGTTCAAAAGTAAATAGTAAATAGTAAATTTAATTTTTAATTTAGAGACATTTTTTGTTATGATAAATTTTGAATACTGTTTTTGTTAGTTTTAAATTTATATTTCCATTTTGAATTTTGACATGTTGCTTTTAGCAGATTTTTAGGTTTTGTATTTTGTATATTCCTACTTTTGATTCTTGTTTGTCTTTTTTTTTTCTAAATTCCATTTCTTATTCAAAAACAGAAAGTCACATTATAGGCATAAAAATGCTGTTAATGAAAGAAATTTTAAATAAATTGAAAAAATTTCTTGAAATCTCCCAAAATTGTTTAAAATAGCTTTAGATGCCTGAAAATCACTTTGAACGTAATTTATGATGCCCCCTTTATTTGAATTTTTAAAAATTCTTTCGTATTCTGTGAATTATTGAAAGTCTCTGGCAAATTGTTAAATATTTTAAAAATTCCTTGAAATCTCCTGAAATCGCTTAAAATCACTTTGTTCTGACTGAAAATTTCAAAAATCTAAACAATATTGTTATTTGTTATTTTGAAAGGGGCACCACATAAATTAAAGTCGGCACTGTTGGTTATGGTTGCGCGACTTGGTCGAAACTGAAAGCGCTGTGGTAAACGGCATTCTGAACGGTTTACACCGCTGCTAAAAAAGCGTTGCGTACGCCAAGAATTAGTGTATATAAAGTAAAAGTTGAGAAAAGTACCGGTCGAGATATACTTTTCTCTCTCACACTCTTTCTATCTCCACTCTTTGAGTAACTTGGCGCTTGTAACAGGTTTTCTTTTCAGGTATCACATTAAAAATTTAATAATTAAAATTGAATTTTCGTAACAAATAAACGTAAAGAAAACGATACGAAAGGTTTTTCTACTGGCTGAAATTCATTTTCTTTATTTGTTTTCAAATAGGAGGCCTGAAAAAATGAAAACTGGTAAAAGGTAGGAACCTCTGGTAGGAACCAGAAAACTAATACATGGACACATGGACTGACATGGACTTAATACGCTCACGCTTTCGAAGCATAGCTGTAAACTTGTTCAGCCATGGATTATGCTACCAGAATGCTACGTTGCTACGACCATGGCTACGACTACACTACTATGCTTTATGCTCTGCTACTTATGCGCGTGAGCGGCAAATACTCTTATAGTGGACTTGACGTTGGGTTGGGCGTTGTCGTTTATTCGTTGGTACCTGCTTTTAGGCGGTTTTTTTGTTTATAAAATAATTAATAAACATGCAGTGCAATTGGAATTCCGGTGGTGCAGGATTATTGTGGATTTTTATCATCTTGCTCCACAATGTTCACGGTAATTTTACTTTCAATTGTTTAGAGTAGAAGTTGCTCCAAAACATTCAGAGTAACGCATTGCTATGACCTCATTTATCAATAGAAAATATATTTTTGTTTATAAGAATTCATGAAAATCAAAATAAATAATCTAATTTAACTCTTAAAAATTATAGATACATTTTATTTTTCAATTACTTCAATGGTTTTTGAATTCTATTAGAGTTGAGAATTAAATTTTTTAACAAGTTTATAAACAATCGAGTTTGACTTTGTTTGCTTATATTTTTTTATTGAAATACAGAATTTTTATGACATTTTGTTTATTTGTATATTTACAGTTGATAAAGTTTTAAATATAGGAGGAAATTTATTTAATTACTCTTCAAGTTTGTGATTGAAGTTGAAATTGTTTGAATGGCTGCCATACTTATGAATGGGCGTGAGCGTTGCATGTAATTTACAAGTGACTCATTATTGATGAAAATGTACGGTGTTCTTCATCAAAAGACTCATATTTTCTGTTTTCTGTTTGTCACTAAACAATTTTTATATAAAGTAAAAAGAAAAGTTGTAAACGTTCTAAAGTTGTAAAAGTTGTAAACAAATTGTTGTACTAATACTCATTTTAACATTGTTCAAATGTACGTAAAGAATTTTTAAATTTATTTGAAGGTTTTCTAAACAAATACTGAAATTAAATATTTTTGCAGCACAATTTTCAAGCAACACAGCAATATGGTGCACTGTGTCCGATGGAGAAATGCAAAAATGTCAAGCTTTTGCAAGAGCAATCGATAGGGAAATCGGTTACTTTGCATCTCACGGAATTACATTGAAATTGAACTGCACCCAAACATTCGATAAGAAAGAATGCATGACTCTTATAGATTATGAAAAAGTACAATTGACTACTTTGGATGCAGGAGAAGTGTTCATTGCTGGAAGATACCACAGTTTGGTACCAATTATGAAAGAAATTTACAACGATAGATTAAACTATCAGTTTGCGGTTGCAGTGATCAAGAAAAATTCTTTACCGGATGTTCAAACTTTACATGATCTTAGAGGCAAAAAAGCTTGTTTTGCTGGTGTTGGTACATTGGCTGGATGGGTCATGCCGCTTCACATGGTATGAAAATCAAATTATATCGTATCATGAAATATTTTTTGTTATAAATTTTCCTTACAGAATATTATATTTTAAACTAAATCATTGAAAGATATTTTATCATATTATTAAATTTTAGTTAATGAAGCATGGAGGAATGGAAATTATTGACTGCAACAACCACGTAAAGTCAACAATCCAATATTTCGGTCCAAGCTGTGCTGCGAATTCGTTGATTGATAAATACAATCCATTGGGTAATTTGAATAACTGTATTAAGAAACTACGTTAAAGAGGGATTGACAATTCGGCCAATCAAGTATATTTCTGACTTCAAATTACTTCGAAACACTTTAGTGTCTTTATTATAAACTCATACAACAACTAATTGAAACATTATTTATTTAACTTCAAAAGCATTTGTAAATACGTTTTTAGATTTATAATAGTTTTTAAACTGAAGTCTGTTGTATTAATTAAAATAAAAATTTTAGGCGACAATTCTGATCATCTTTGCAAACTCTGTATTGGGAAAATACCTGGAGGTAAATGTACAAGTGCGGATCCTTATTCCGGATATGAAGGTGCATTTCGGTGTTTGGTTGAAGCTGGTGATATTGCTTTTTTGGTGCACACAACAGTCCAAGAAATGACAGAAAATTTGTATGAATTTAGTAAGTTCACATTTTCATAAGTTTCATATCTTTCAGAGTTTCTAGTTAAAACTTTTAATAAAATTCAACTTTCTTTTCTTTTTTCATATCAGCTGTACAAAAGAAAGAAAATTTTGAATTGCTCTGTCCTGATGGAAGTCGCAAAGCAGTAGATGATTACCGATTCTGCAATTGGGGGGAAATTCCTTCTCGAGCGATCGTAACTTCTTCAGCCACGAAACCACCTATTCGAAAGTTATATCAAAAGTTTTTAGAGAAGGCAGCTCGCCGATTTTCCAAAGATAGTAAAAATTCGTCGACAGAGTCTAGTAATCGGTGGGATGGTCGACAGAACAACAGTGAAAATAGAAATGGATTCAATAATTTCAACTATGATAGTTCTGGATTCAATTCTAATTTCAGTAACTACGAAAATCGCGATGGATTCGATCGAAGTTACACTGGTTCTTGGGACAATTTACGAAAGGATAGAAATAAAAATAATTTCAATCGGGAAAGTTTAACAACAACAGAATATCCGTCGATTCAACCCATTGAAAGTTTCAATCTGTTCGAATCAGCTCCTAAGTACAGCACCCACCATAATCTTCTATTTTCTGTAAGTAGATATTATTACTTAATTATTAAAGTATAAATTTAACAAATAGAAATTACTCTTTAGTAAAAAATTGAGTATTAAATTATAATTCATTTCGTATTACAGGATGCAGCGAGAGACTTTATTTCTTTGCCAGAAGTAGATCAAACATATGCTGCATATTTAGGAAAGGCATTAGATGCAGTTTTGGCTGTAAGACATTGTCCCGTAAACAGAATGACCATGTGCGTTACTTCGGATCCCGAAATGGAAAAATGTGTTAAGATGAAGGTAAAAATCAGAAATTTGTTGAAAAACATAAAATGTAA
>JAUEJJ010000013.1:3581802-3594257 GCA_032164275.1 Synergus coniferae | reverse complement strand
CCTTTATAAATAATTATTCCTGACTTTCTCAGAGAATGGACAGTTTCTATAAAAATATGTAGAGATGAATGTTAAAATTAATCGCCGTGAAAAACCGATAATAAAAATGAAGCCAGTTAGCAAAAATAAAAAGTGGAGAAAATTCTGGAGGGCACCTGAAATAAATGACGTTCTGGAAAATGATGTGACGTTGCACTCAACTTGCTTTTCCAGTGACATGTGACGGCAGTTGTAAAGAGGGAGAATGGTGTCTTTTTTGTATCATTATTTATCGAGAACCTTGGCTTGTATACTCTCGACATTTCGCATTTTACATGTATCTGAACTCACGTTCTCTTATGAAACTCGTGGCGTATGTCATCCCCTTTCATCCTTTGTATTTACCCTTCCGGCTCACGCTTTACATAAGAACATCCATACAATGAATTGGTTTCTATTCGACGGCCAAATTGAAACCGTTGTGATTAATTGAATAATTATTATTAATTAGTTACATACTCTCTTCAATTATTATTTATGATTCATTACTTTAATTAAACAATTTAGTTCAAGGAAAGAGTTATAATAGTGGAGAAGTAGAGAAAGATGGAGAAGACACGAATGGCTAAAGTGATATTAATTTACTTTAGAATCCTTAAGTACAGTTTGAAAACTTTTGTGTGAAAACTTCACTTTCCTAAAAGCGAAATGCATACAAGTGTAAGTAGTTAAGTTTGTTCAAATAAATTTTGCACGGGGTCTGGTAGTTGGAATCTGTGTTCTACAAGCAAAAGCGGATTAGATGATTAGATTTGATTGTAGGAACGTGCGACTGTAACTCGGTAATCCGTTGATACTAATGGACTCATTATTAATCAAAATTACGATGAGGAATGCGGATTAACAGAAGGGTGCTTCATCTTTCAGAAACAAACGAGATATGGTCAATTTCAGTGAAAGCAACTTGGGAAACTTGAACCTCGGTTAGACAAGTTACAACGAAGCTTGGATTACCTTCACAAATTGCTCCCATTTTTCGAATTCTCGACGGAGGTTTCAACAGACTCTTTCATAATTTGCAATTTTTTATTTTTAATTGAAAGCCCTAGACTTCAGTTATTCGAGATGCTTCGCATTTTATAAATTCTTGTTACAAAGAAAAATTCCTCGAAATTTAATCTCATAATGTGAAAATAATTTAGAAAGGGATATGAGGATGAATTTAATTTTATAATTCTTTGATAAAGTAAAGATTTAGAAAAAATTATATCCAATTGGCATCCATGGACTATAAAGTAAATAGATTTTGCAAATTTTTTTGCGATATTCAATATCCGCCACTCCAAATGTAATTGGATGAAAGTAATTTTAATGAAAGTCAAAAGTTTAAATTTTCTCTCTTAAATCATATTTCAATTTCTCTAAAATGCTTCCGAGAATAAAATTACGGGAACTCTCTTGGAAAGCGACGCGACGTTTCTCGCAATGTGACAATTTACAGTGTATAAGTGGATATAAAATGGAGAGATTAAAACTGCCACATTATTTGTGAATTTTTCCATTTTTCTTATCTGCCTTTGTTACAAATGAATACTCTTTTATGTATGCATTATGTCTATTCACTGATTGCATTCATAAGAACAAAAACATGTTTTCTATTGATATACATAATGTATTCCACTGTTCCAATTTCAAGTGTACTTTTTATCTGTGGCATTTTTCATACAAAATGAATTTATCTCCCGCGAAACACTTTTTCAATTTTTTAATACCTGGATCATTGATTCGCGAAAAATAAATACATCGTTATTTAGAACCTGTTAATTAAAAGGAAAAATAATATTATGTTGGTACGTATCTGAGTCGAGAGGCAGAGGTATTAAATCTCATATAAACCCAGTCACATAAAATACCATATAAAGGCAATTCGAAAGGCAATTTGATTACCTTTATGAAAGAAACAATAACAATGAATTTATTTCTATACTTCTGCTAGTGCAACTGTAAATAATTAATTATTTCACGTAATTAAACTGCAAATAATGGAATACAATCAAAAATAAATTCAATTACTAAGCTGATCTAATTAAAACAAAATATAAGCGCGGTGCAATTAATTTAATTAAAATTCATTGTCAATAAATTTAAATTTCACATTTTAGTATAAAGCACTGACTATTCTTATGGAAAATTCCATAAGATTTGCCTACTTTCTAGTTGAAGCTATTATTGTAGAAAATTTTCGTAAGAATAAACACTTCCTTGGTTTAAAAGTATTATAATTTTAAAGCTCTTAATATGTGAACAAGGAAATATTTAACTTTAGTAATTTTTCCAGCAAAGGACATTCGCATATGTTCTTGCAGGGAAAATTGGTTCCCAGAGACAAAGATGCAATTTTTATTCCACTGCTGCAGGGTTCTAGATTGTAAATGTATAGGACTTCGGAGATTTTACGGGCCATAAACTGACCCTTTTGCCATATTGTTTGAATCTAGATTTTCACAAACACATAAAGCGTGAAATTCATCATATATATTGCGGTATAAAGCTGCCGACAAGTAATAATAAAATTAGTTGTCACAGATTAGTCTTTTTCAAAAAAATAATTTAAAAGCGTATCAAACGTGAGAATGTTATTATACTTTAATTAAATTGATTAATTTTAAATTTTTTCACGGCTCTTTAAAACATAGAAACAGAAATATATTTTCCAGCATAATTTCCTGACGTAAATTGGATTTTTTTCAAGTGGAACAGACCTGACATTTTATACACAAAAACTCGATATGTCAAACGTAATTAACAGTATAAAAACACCACTCCAGAGGTTTCAATAACCAAAATCGAAATGAAATAACTACTATGAAATAGTAGAACGTTTTTACTTCGGAAAAAGCGAAAGCTTTTCGATATTTCTAATTAGAATGATATTTTTGTTCCAAGTTCTGTTACAAATAAGAAAATCAATAAATTGCGTATATTATTTAAGCGAAAGTCATGTTTTACGTATAAATTAACAGATGTGATATCTGTTTGCGCTAATAATCGTGTTTTCGTATGTGATACGGTCATCAGCATCCTCATGATCATCTATCATAACTACGATCACCGATAATAACGTGTAATTGATTTGACGACAGAGAAAGGTCAACGCCAAGTACCCCTTATCGATTAATCTTCAATTTAAACGCAGGGCAAGATTAATTAAGGTGAACTGTTGATGAACACGACTAATTATGCTTTCAGATTCATAACATCAACCCTTAGTCTGTAACATAAAAATAATAAATAATAAATAATACATTATGAGTTATAAATACTTTGGGATATTTTATAACTTTAAAAAAACTGAAGATCATAATTTTAATCTTTACAAAATTGAATTCTACGCCATATTAATTAAAAAAATTTAATAAAGCTTTTCCTGACTTGAAGGCATGAGAGGTCGGGTAGTAACAATTTTTTAAAATATCTACTACTCCACGTTCTATACCTAAGAACTGAAACTTTTTTTAAAAAACTTTTTTGCAAGAATTAATTATTTCGACGGCCCCCATCTGAGTATAACCGTGCCAGGCGCTGCTTAACTTCAGTAATCAGACGAGAAGCCTTAAACAATTCCATGTAGCCACTCGGACGAAAGTAATTTTAATAAAAATCGAAAGCTTGAGTTTTCACTCTCAAACGATGTTCCGTTAATTTTTTTAAATAGCATGGAATATTAATATCAAATGGTGTTGTTTTTTGGTCTTATTTTTTTTTTACTTTGTTTATATTTTGAATATTGATTTTTGATGTTTTATTTATGAAAAATGCTCTGAAAAGTCAATATTAAAAACAGTAAATCTGGAAGGATGGAAATTATTTCAAAGCTATTTGAGATAAAATTTTTACTTCGTAAAATATGTAGATAATGAAATTGGAAATGTAAAGTAAGGTGTATTTGCAAGCTTGTCGTGGAATGTGACGGAAAAGTTATTCTGGGCAGAAGAGATGTATTGCGGAGGAAATAAAGTTTGCAGTTTAAACTTGATACATAAAAAGGAAATGACAACTTGCCATTAAATTGATAACTAAAAACCCAACATCCTTTACTACATTAATGAACTTGGTGTAGATCGAGGTCACATTTTCAAGAACTTGTTCACTTGCTAGATCTAGTTTCAAGCTTATCATGCAAAGCTTGCAATTTCAGGCATGTGTTTGCATGTTGTACTAGTGTAAACATAACATGATGCGTGAACGACGTCACACATGATCCTAGATTGTTTGTCCAAACAACATATATATACATGTCCCTTTTGTTAATGGTTCATTCAACGCAAATTGAATGTTAGGTTCTAATAATTAATAATCATAGTATGAATACTTGCGACCTAAAATGTGAAGCCCCATAATTTGTCTAATTATGAGTCTTCAGTAATATATTTTCTTCATCAAATTACTTTCACTTCGGATTAAAAAAAATGTATATTTTTCAAATGTTGATGATGAAGCCTCTACTAAAGTAGAATCGATACATTCATGTCGTTTTATTGGTGCTAAATCATTTACCGTCTATTAAGTAAAAAAAGTTTGAGTTAGCGAAGGGAAGAAAGTTAAAACTCCATCACAAATCTTTAACAGGTCAAACTTCTGTTGAAGAATGATCCGACAGTTATTAAAAAAACTTCTTTAATTCAGAACACGCTGTGCTAAAGCTTCATTTTCAGAATTAAAACCCGATTTTGTTCGTTTCACGTTATAACGAAAAAACTTGAGACAAACTTTATTAAGTTTAAAGTTAAGATTAACTCATATTATTATAATAATCAATAAAAATCAAATATCTTGGGACCATTAATAAATTCCATTGGCTTCTGGTTGCTAGTTCCATAAATAAATCGTGCTAAGAACTTTGCGTATCGAAACTTTGCCAATCGGAAAATTTCATCTCTTAGTCTCCCGTCTTGTCTTCCTTTCTCTTTTCAGCTCTCAGCTAATCGCATTCGACAAAAACTACGGAAAACTTTTGCAAGTTAGGTCCTCTGTCTTCCAACCTCTTTCTCAAAAGCAATTTTCCCGTTGGTAGGAATTAGGGAGAAAAAGGGCGACGAAAAAACTAGACTTGCAGGGCTTATTTATACCACTCGAAAAATACGAGTATTTTTTACGGTTACCGTGAGAAATGATCGGCCCATATTCCAGAAATTATTTCAATCTTTTCTTGCATTTTGCATTAATTGCTTTTGCATTTTATTTTTGTATTATTTTTTTTTTTAGGAAATGTAGGTGATACCTTAACAAAGTCTAAAAGGAGCCACAAAGCTTTGTATTTACATAAACAAAGCTTTCTTTGTGAGCAGAGGAAATTAGACATTTAGTGTCTTATTTCGTTGCGAATTTCCCATCACAGTCATGCCTTCTCTAACAATTAGACTCTGACACGGTAGAGATGGCTTTTACTGCTTGTACAGACTATTTACTCCCTCGCTCTGTCAAACTCGCACGCTATATTTTACACTCTCTCTCACTCTGTCACTCACACATATTTACCACACTATTATCCTTTTCTTTTTGTCAACCTAGTCACTAAAGCACTTTATTTCCCTCGGGCATGGACTTCTGGTGCTTTCGTACTAAAAGCTCGAGTAGGGCTGGACAGTGGACAATGTACCTATACGTTCTAGGCAACAAAATCTAGGATAGTGATTGGATTATAAAAACAGATAAAAATAACCAAAAATGCCAAAAAAATAAATACCGAATACACTAATTGAAAATAAAGGTACCAAATTATGAATGCTCGAATTTATAACTTTCTGAAATACAAATTTATCGAATTCACAAAATTCCCAATGATTCCTTTGAAAATTTGTTGCAACCTCGATTTCACTTTTTCTATTCATGTTGTAATATATGTATAACTGCTTCCTTTCAATCAGCTCATGTATAATCCTTGTAATGGTGAAAGTTGATGAATTTACTATAAAATTCGATGGAAATGAGTACATTCCATCGAATTTTATAGTAAATTATTCTTATGACAAACTTTAAATTATTTTATGACAAATTTTAACTTTACTGGAAGATATGCGATAAAATTATTGATCCTGTTTTATTGAAAAAAAATTATGGGAATATTTACAATTAGTTGTACTATGAGTTGATGATTTAAATTCAAAGCGACACACTTGACTCAATATTATCAGACTAATGATCTGGTTTTGGTTAGTGAAACAATATTGTTCGATCTCTGAATTCGGAATTCGAATTTCACACCGATACTCTCATTGCGGGCTCTTCAATATGAGACACTTGAACTATATTCCAAAAATAATTTTCAATTTTAAACAAGAATACAGTCCTTTGTTTTTTATTAATTTCAGAACAAGATTAAAAAATAAGATATAATTATATCGGTATAAAAGGAAGTTCCAGATAAAAAAAACTCTGTAGTAAAAATATTTGCTCTTTTATAAGGACTTTTCCTAGTGTAAAATTGTCGCAACTCATCCCCTGAAGAAAACCTTAATAATAAAAAGAAGTAGTTATTTTGTGTGCACTTTTATTGTTCTTCGTGACACGCATGCACCATGATCTATAGACAGGAAATTTTTCTACGTAACTTGGAAAAAGCTCTTCTTGTCGTCATGAATAGGTTGTAAAACGTGCGAGTATATAAACGGTAGTATATCAAATAAATCAAGATTTTTTAAATGAAATATAAGGAAAAAGTTCTTCATCAAATTTAAAGATTTTGCATAGGATAAATTTTTGTGTGTTATGAAAAAATTGTAAAAATATAAAGCTTTTCAGTAAAGCAGTGTATCTTAAAATTGCTCTACTTCTCGATACACCACAGCCAATTTAAATGACCGATTGGAAATCCAGCTCGACAATTGCAAACTGATTTCTGCTATAATCGGCCTCTATTATTCCATTATAGAATCTAATATCCTGGAGAATATAAGCAGATCATTTTAATGAATCTGGTGTTCACGGTCTCTAATAGTGGAAGCATGGTTGTGGAAATTGAAACGAAAATCGTTCATAATCAGATAATTAAAATATGTATAATTGAATATCCTCACTACATTTAGGTGGCAAACTTGTACACATATCGTGTATCAATGGATGTGTATTAATTTATTCATCTACATAGCATTGAATAATAACTGAAAGTTTATTTATGCCAATGAAAAGAAAATAATTAAATAATTAAATTGTAATTAATAACAGGTATTGTATATTATGAAATGTTCACATTAAATTTTATTGGCGAGGACAATAAGGATAATACAATCTAATTCTCCATTTACCAAATTCAATCAAATGAATTTGATAAATTCAATTGGTAAAATCAATTATCAAAGCACTAATTATTCATTTCACTGGTGAAAAATATGGTACCATTCAATATTAAATAATTAATACCTGAAAAGGTCGTTTCTCTTCAAAACCAGACTATAATAGCTAAAAGAGTTAATTACATTCTCTCGGATTGATTTTCATAACTGTTTCACGTACAATAGAGTCAATCAATACACTATAATTTGCTTCCGATATAAAGCATCACTCATGTATATTATACGAGCAGAAAAAGTGAACAAAGTAACTTCTGGCTTGTTATTTAAAAAATTCTAAAACAATGGTAAGGAAAGAAAAAGAAAACCTTTCTCTCAGCTTTATAAAGAGTAATTTTTCACTCTACATGTTATTTATGCCACTTGACAATAAAATTGTGAAATTAATTGCTTATAAAGTCGAAAGTAAGCAAAGCTCATGCTTCCAAACTTCTTAGGGGGTAATTTCTCGCTTGGAAGGGTTTTCAGAAAAGAAATTCCCCAAGCTGTATGGTACTCTGATTCGGCGAAAAGCTAAGCTACAAATCCCGGGGTGTTAAGCAGGAGAGACATTCACACACCGCAAACAAATTGGATACTGGATCGCCTCCTTCCCTCTGGTTGCACTGCAGATTTAGGTCCTCATGTTACCGAACTAAGCTTATATTCAATCGAAATGCAAATCATTGACGTTAAAGTATATGTAGTTACACTCATTGTCAGTTGTGGTTATACTTGAACCGCTTCATTGTCATGAATACGTCTGTCTGTTTATGACAATAGAGGTCGTTCGCCCTCCCAAATACGATGGTTTGAATGCCTATCGTATAGCGAGCTGTGAGCTTGACGCAGTTTACCTATTATACACACCATTTTGTATTTAGTAGGTTTCAATACAAGGAACAAGGCCCAACTTCTCATGGGAGTAGTTCCGAAGGTATTGCTATTGCAATGAGGACATACGAGAATGTCGATGTTTGATCCTGTTAGAGTCTCTTAGCAATGGTGTGAGCTTAATGTCATTCGAGACTATATTCAATTTCCAGCGTTCTTATTATATATAGGATGAAGCCTAGCTATGTCTTTCATCTTTTCCCGAAATCAAGGGATTTCAGAAGTTTATCAGAGGGATTTTATGTGCTTTAAAAAAATTTCTAGACATTTCGGATAAATTTACACGTTTGGGGGACCTCGCATCCTACGCCTTTGGTGGATTATATATTAAAAATTATTTTCCTTCAAATAAATATTTTTTAAACTGATATTTGTCGATTAAACTTTGTAACTATCTCCTTTTCCTCTGAAGTCTCAGTCTAGATGCATTTATTTTCATTGGAGTTGTCACTAATCTAGTGCCCTTCAATTCGTTAGAACTTTTTCCCCTTTGTCTTTTATTCTCCGTGCGGATAATGCATAATGCATTCGGTAGTGAGCAAGCGAATTGTGCAGGCTCAGAATTCTATTACCGTTTCTTTTTTCACCAGGACAAAGTTGATTTGAATGTGCTTAACAGTAGTTTATGGTCGATCGTTTATTGGATTAGATTTACGTTTATAGACATATGCACAAAATATGGAATTACATAATGCAATGTGTTTATCTCAACCAATAAAGTTTGCTTTTGGCATGATGAAAACTAACTTCGTTAACAATATTACAATCCACGTTCATCCACGTGTAAGACAGTTTATGAAAAATAAAATTCGTGAAATGAAAACGACAGATATCTATGAGAAGGATATTTCGAAAACATTGAGTTTTCTTTTTTACGATAAGAGTCAAAGTAATGATGCGAATGAAACATTACTTACGTGGATGCGTACCGATTTAGACTATAACGAAGAATGGTTTTACGACATTGGAAAGAAATATTGGAAGTATGTAAAATTTTTCTACAACCTACAAAAATTGAACAAAGAGGAAGGTTGGAAGAATTTTGCATTAATTCCAATCGCGAAACACAAGCGCCACCATGTTACCTTGGATACTGACAATGAGTCTATGATAGATCTTATCAGTGGTTTGCGAGAGGACCTAAAAAAAGAAAAAAAAAAAACTATTAATGAAATTCTTGAATTTGAAAAAAAGGATCATTGGGGTAAATTTTTCAATTTCAAAAAGCTTGAAACTAAGGACAAAAAGTTTTTTGTGACGGACCGCAACAATAATACCTCCTGCCTTCACTCCCCAGATTTCCCTTCCAGTTTTTGTTTTTTTTTTCTTTTTAATATAAAATTTATTTGATTTTCCCTTTGCATGATTTCTTTCTTTCCATTAAATGTACATTACCTATACTATTGCGTGGATTAGGTCTATTGGAGATACACGGAAAAAAAAAGTTCATTAAATTTTCTAGAACTAGTTCTATAGTAGAGGATACAGCGGGTGGTTTATTAAAAGATAAAATCTTCTTGGTTTTAAATTACGTTGAACTATTCTATGAAAAACGTAGAACAGTTCTAGAAAATCTAAAACTTCAGCTAATATAAAATCTATATCGGAGAGGTCTCGAATCTTTAGAAAACAGTTTTAGAAAACGATAAACGATTTACAAAGTTATACAAAATTAAAAAAATCTGTTCTAGGTTCGCTCTTATTCTCTACTATAGGACTAATTCTGTAAAATTTAATGAACTTTTTTTTCCGTGTACATACCACGTTAATCAAAACGCGCCTACAACTCTACCTCTGTGGTGGTGTGGAAAGGAGTAAAAAATACGAATTATATTGTATTTTTTATTTAGCAGGTTTCTATAAAATAGTGTTTTTCCTTTTTATACGATTCTGCGTACCCGTTTCGATGCCATATTGATTGTTTTAATACTTTTGCAATCCTTCCAATAAAGCGCAACTGCATGCTTATCGAGTTACGCGCATTCGCATTAAAAAATGCGAATAGGGGAATGTCAATAGAGGCAAATTCATATCATGCAGGTTGGCAACTGGTTACATATATATGTATACTAACGAGGTAGTAATTAAGGTTTTTCTGTCGTTTGTGGTGCTAGAATCGATCGTTAACCCTTATCAGATGACATCGTGATATACTCTCTATATATTGGACTTTTTTCGACATATTTAAGAATTTAAAAAGCTGCTCTCTCGGGGAAGAAAGTGTACATTTTTATCCTGTGATTAATGGAATCTGTATTTATAATGTCAAAATTAGTTTATAAAAATACATATTATATAAACGCAATAAGAAGACAGAAGTTTCATTATTTTTAAATTGTTTGTCAATTTATAAATGCCTGACATATTATTGTGAAAACAGTACTGCTAAAATATGATACACTGTAAACTTCCGGTGTGTGCTTTATGGAGACGAACAATATAACTTTTTTCATCATGATGAAAATAGACACACGATATAGGCAATAAGGTTCTATGTTCTCCTTGGATAAAAAGTCTAGCAAGATTTGATGTCCTCGTAAAAAAATAGACCGTTTTGCTGAACAATATACGTTCTACTTTTAAAATAAACATCCTCTCTAAATCTGAATTAGTAAAAAGTCGATCACTAATTTAATTTAGTGAAGAGATTTACTAATTATTAGATGTATTTCATGTAGCGAAGTGAACATTGATTTAAAAACTGATTGTAAATTTAAAAGCTTTCTATATCTATATAATTTTATGTGCACAGCACAAATTTTAAATTAATTTTCAGTGCTTCTCTCGGCGGTTTCATAAATGAATCTTCTATTTAAAAATGCTATAAAATAACACAGTAAATCCTTTCTTATTATTTTCATCGAGAAGGCCATTATAATTTTTAACTCTTGCATTTTAAATAATCGCCTACCATTTTTTCTGATAGAAAATCAAATTGCAATGTTTAATAAGTTTTTTTACAATTGCGAGGAAATGAAAATGTTACTAAAGTAATTAAAGAAACATTCAGGGATTAAAAGAGAAGTTAGTGTAATTTAGAAAATGTAATATTAAATTATAATTCTTAAATACGCTCAAAAGGGTTAAGATGTTGCTAATTTGCACTAAAGAGGTGTTTCATCGCATGGTTGCACATCCGCAAAGCATGACTGCAAATTCAATCAAGCGTAATCTTGTTTGATCAGGTATGAGATATTCGAAGGGAACAGACAGACAATGTGTGTATATATCATTGTAATATGCTAATTATCGTTGTAACAATATCTACAATTTTCTCACTAATGTGTCGATCTTATTCTTATTTCCATAAAAATTGCTTAGTGATCTAATTATATACATAGAATATTCTCGAACATTCTCTATTTTGAAAACAATTTTGAAAATTAGACACCTATAACAGCTTCGGAAATATTTTAATGACCAATTAGGAAAGTCATCAGCCATTGTGCATGGCCAGTTAGTAGTTTGTAGCCGGTGACAGCGGTGGGATGTGCTGTCAAACCGGGAAAATTATAAACAATTCAGAACGTTATTTTAGTATAATTAAATAGATATGCAAAGCCGGGGATTCGAAACCAGAACCGTAATTAGCGATCCTTCTAATAATTCAACATCTCCTAATGTCTTTATGAGGATGTACATATTAGGAATACCTCAGAGTCTGAATCTATAATTTATTATACACAATTAAACTATAAAATGTCTGGAAAAGCACTTACCTTTTCAAACACTTTTAATACTAAGAAGCTGTAAAAATGTAATCCCGTAATGTATTCCCACTGTTTTGCATCTGTTTAGGCCTATCAGCAAGTGCAACCTGGTAAATTCTCATGAAAAGACTCCTCTGCTTCGAGCCAAATTCGTATTCTCTCTTCAATGCTATTTGGATCCGTGCCATTTTTACAACGGCTGCCAAGAACGAGCTGAAAGAAAGGGGTGATTTCTTAAAAACATTATCACCCCTGTTGAGAAAAACTGGAATAAATTAGAGACTGATTTAGAAAATCTCAACAAGTAATTAATCAACTGTTGATTACGAGTAAAATAAGTATACTTAAAGTTATACTTAAAAGTTAAAGTATACTTAAAGGTTATTTAATTTGCAAAATAATTATACTCGAGTTTGCACACTTTCATTATGCTCGTGTTTAAATGATCGTGTGCATTTCTTTCCGGGATCGTTTAAGAGGTCTTATGTAAGTGTTTCTTATCATACGACCGAGAAACTTTTCCCTCGTCGCTCTTTTACTTTGT
>JAUEJJ010000013.1:3554917-3581702 GCA_032164275.1 Synergus coniferae | reverse complement strand
ATCGTTTAAGAGGTCTTATGTAAGTGTTTCTTATCATACGACCGAGAAACTTTTCCCTCGTCGCTCTTTTACTTTGTGCAACAAAGGCAAAAAAGTTGGAAAAAATAATCGGGGTCATGTTGCTGTTTCTTAAAGAGATGTAGGGTTTGCAGAAAGTCGTCGCCGATAAATTTTGCACGATTGGAAGCCATTCTTTTTGACCAGGACGACATTAATTAAATGGCGTGCCGATGTTATCGCCATCGCACGTTCACACGTGCCGGGAAAAGCCATGATTAATGGTCCGCTACGCAGAAAGGGGATTATTTTCCTCTCTTTGCCGCGTCCGGATAAAGACTTTATGAATAACGGGTGCAGGAAATTTCTTTCTTTCGCACGCTTACATTCCTCTCTCCTCTTCCGATCCAATAATGGACATTTATTTGCAATTGATGTATGGTTTATACTGATGCCTTATTAGTTAACGTAAACATATAATGCAGTCAATGTTTCGCACCTTTGGTCTCTCTATGTATAAAAAAATTAATGCTTTTAAAGGAAAAAAATATGACAGTCGACTGTTTAATTCTATATTAGGATTGATTTCTGTACGATAGTGGACCAAATAGTTCTCAAGCTCGTTGTGACGGATGATAAAAGTTTTCAAAGTTTGTATCGCAGTCGGAGAGACGATTCGCTACGCCAGTTGGAAAATTGGAGAAGTTTCTACGTCCTATTGAGGTTTCCGCCGGATTTTGAACGCACGTGTGCTGATTTTCGAAATATTCATATCGGTCTCACTGTGGCACAAAATTTATGCCGGATACATCGCTTGAATGTAATGCTGAGCGTTTCGCGGCTCAACGACTGCTGCTATCAGTATATTCATATTGTGTTTATGTCTGTATCGAGTTACACGTAAATTGCTTCACAAATTATATAAAACAAATTCGTAAAGATAATGAATTTGTCCTAGACAAAGAAAAACAATCAATAAATCAAAAAAGCTATTTATTTTAGAATTCTAATACTGTTAGAAAATTTTAATAGAATCTATTTCATAAATCTCTGAAGAGGGATAATCATTTGTGAATGTTTTAATGTATAAATTGAGCGTAGAACTTTAAAGGTTAATTAAAAGGACAGTTAGTCAATAAAGAGACTTTAGGGACACTTTGGCGTTTATTTGAGCGATATGTAGGAAAGAATCATACTCTCTGAGAGACATCGTCGACGAATCTGGGATGTGAACGAGCGACAGGAATTTTGCGCAACGGTGCATCCGAATGCAGGATTCAGAGTGAGGCAACGCAATGCCTTTTCAAGTTCCAATAAATCCTGAACCACCGAATCCTTCCGTTGGATATATGCAATGCCGAATTTTCTGCGACGTTTACTCGCCAATTTTATCTTGACATGGCACTCATTCACGTGTTTCTTCGATTCAGGAATTAAATATTTATTCAAAGTTGAAATTCACAAATCCAATATTAATTAATCCAGCATTAATTCAAGCTCTTCCTTCCTATAAATTGAGGATTAGATATTTTTTATAGTTTTTCGGTATCATAACTCTATTTTGCCTCAAAACTAGATCAATTTCTTTTCAAGACTTTTTTTTTGATTCAAGCCTTTTTTTGTGTAACTAGAATCGTTCAGATGAATTTTTGCTTTCTATGACATGAAATAATTTAAGATAATTTCTAGTTTGAAAGAAAATGTATCATATTGATGAAATTTTAATAACACAACTTTTACTTTATGGGATTTTCAGAAAATATTTTTCAGTCGACACTAGTCGCGAAGACGTTAAATAAATTGAATGGCTGGTATTATTGAGCACGAAATAGCAGATTTTATGGTGTTTGGTGCAAGGAATTGAGATTTGTGTCGATTTTTATAGGCTAAGAATTGATTTTCCGACACCATTCGCCTAGGCTTTGCTACCAGTGCTTGAAAAGCTCTAACCGGGTGAATCTGCAGTATGTATTCATAGTTGCACCCCCCTCGTCAGGTACGAATTTCATTCACTCGGCTCGCAGGTCCATAAAGGAGCCTCTCGATATCAAAGTGGATATCACGCATTGCACGCTACAGTTGCCATATAGTCCTGTTATTCAAGGAAAAAATTTTACAAGTGGGCGAATAAAATAAATGAAATAAACATTGCACAATGCTTTACAGTGGTAAAATAAAAAACCTTTTAGAAAAGTATCGTATACCAAATAATAAATGTCCAACATTGGCGAAAATATATAAAAGATAGGAAAACTTTATTGAAACAACTCTATACTATTTTCAAAAATATTTTACTGGAAAATAGAATTTTATTGCGTTTAATTTACAAATAATGCAGTCAACTCATGTTGCAATAAAACCAGAAATTTACGTACCAAGTTGCTCGAGAACTGGAATATGTGGAGTGTTTCAAGGTATTTAAGCACACAATTCCTCAGGGCAATACATTTCTAGTTTAAAATATATTTTACGAGTCATTTCACTTGCGCAAACATTCGTTTTTTCAAGAGTTTTCAGAAAAAAGCACCAGAAGTCTAAGTGAAATTTACGTGAACGAGGTGGATTCGCTGTCGATAAACTTGAATTGATTTTTTAATTACACGAGTTTTAGAGCTTAATTAATTTTTTCAAAAGGTATACATAATTTCCTGTATGTGTATATTCTCTCAGTTTTTAAGGAAAAATGCAATGAGTTCGATTTACTTTTTAGAAATTTAAAATTTAATTCATAGATGAGAGCAAAATAGCAGATTGGTTGTTCTAATATAACTTCATTTAATATGGAGTCCAGTTATTATTGATATCCTCTTAGGATACACATATATGTATAGATGTATGTTGATATATCCTTCACACGGTTCCTCGTTCACAAGAGTGCATTGAAGCGGTATCGAGTGATGGTTAAGTAGACCATTTCCAAACCCTCATTTCTGTACACGTATATAATTACCGATTGCTTCTGAATACAATTTTCCACTAACGGTTCATTTGCAATTCATCTAAATAATGTTCTGAAGTGTCCAATGGTTTGGAAAATTATTATTGGTTCTGAAATATTATATTCGCATTAATCAAGAAAGATTTGTCTAATTAAAATGTGTACATAAAACTATACTATTGGTATTTCATATTTTATAAAAAATTGTATAAATCATCTTTTCTGCACCTCTCAAGAAACCAAATTTCATGAAAATTACAGGTGGCAGTAGTCGAGCAAGGAGGAAACCCTTATTCAGATTAAATTTATCTTTATTTAATTATCTTATGCAGAGAAATCTCATTCATGAATTCCATGTATAATTAGCTTTCATGAAGTTCTTGAACTACGTGACACCATTTCAAAGGTCTAATCATGGACAGGAATGACAGGGAATGAGGAAAACTCAATGAAATTATATAAAGTGGAAGCAAATATTGGTTTTAGGGTCCAATACCGAAAGTAAATAATACAATTAATTTTTAATTTAACCCACTGTTTTTGTACAGTATTTAAAACAGCCCTTATCAGAGGGACTTTTAATTCTGTAAACATTGAAAATAAATACAAAATTAATAAATCCACTAAAAACGAGAGTATCAATAGTCTGCCGAAACTTTCGACGATTAAACATCAATAATTAAAAGCTTTTATTATTGAATCCTGAAGCCAAAATTTGCACCCACAATTTCACATAATATTTTCAAATTGAAAAACTCCATAAAATAAATACCATATTATTTTTTTTCTAATTTTCGCAACTTGAGGACAAATTTTATCTTCTATAGGAGATAAAATTTTAATAAAAAGTAGTAATTAGTTAAATGCAGTGTTGATTTTCTGAAACGATTTGTGAAGCTTCAATTGGCTTGACCCATTTTATTTGAAGAGAAGAGCTATTGAAATAAAACTTGGTGTGTCGAGCACTCTAAGTCACGCTTTTGAGTTTGTTTCAAATAGATGCTATTTGAGTGATATGAAGGGGCAGTAGGTGGGGTATAAGGGATACTCCTGGGCAAAGCAAGAGCTTTATCGTTCAGGTCGCTATCCCTCTCTTTGAGTCAGCGGCGGTGTAATTAACTGCTGTCAGAAGCACATGTGCTAGAAATGAAACGAAGAGGAGTTTGAACCAACCTCTATTGCCACCTTCATCACTTTCTAGACTCTCCTGCCTTCAGAATTCTCACCATCTTGATCCGTTGACTTTTGACACCTCAGGTGGTTAACAAATATATAATTTATACGACCGAGAATAGTAATTTCTCCTCAAGAAAATTAGACACTTGTCATCTAGATTGTTTTTCTTAAAACGTTGAAGATAAAATTGGATCACTCTTGAACGAAACTCAGAAACTTGAACTCAGAAACTCACAAACTCAGAATGTCCATTGACAAGTTGAATTTCATCAATTCTTCAGATTTAAATTGATTCCCAGTGGTTGGAAGAGAAGCTCAGGTAGAAAAACAATAGAGGCGTAAAAAGGGAAGAGTTTGATTTCCCGTGTGAATAGCCCCTCGTCGGGTACTGCTACATTAAAGAACTGAAATTGATAGGTGAAGCAATAAATAGAGTGGTTCTGAATTAAAGCAAATTAGAGCGGAGCCCATTTATAAAGAAATATATTGAAAATGATTCATTATTTTCGAAATTATAGTAAACAATATAAGACATTGTAAACAATAAAGACAGTATAAGTCTTTTTATAATATCAAAATGTATAATATAAAAAGTTTTATTTTATCAAGGACGTGAACCCTTTTTTAGCATGGACATAAACCCCGAAGACTCTCCTATATTATGTTTTTACTGTTATAGTGTTTTAGAAAGAGGATAGTGATTTCTTCAAGATCTGCAGTGATATAAATGATCGGATCCTGAGTGAAATTCTGTAACATTACTGAAAGAGTATTATATTCTGAGGACACCCTAATGATAACGATCAAATTTCGTTCTTCAGGGGGATTTGCAACTAAGCTGTCTAAATCCATTCTATAGTCTATACCTACATATCGGGTCCCAGACGCTGGATTTACGAACCGGAATTCATTACAGGTACAATCCTGGTACGTCCGGTTTCTGGAGCATCCCTCATGGTAGGTTAGAGTTAGGCCAGAACCAATCTCCAGTTTCCTTCCTGCATTAATGGACGGTGGTGGACTTGTTGGTTATCTGGGTTACCTTCACTTTCGAACAACGCGTATTCTTGGATTTGCAAACTGGTGTGATAATCTCTAAATCCTGAAAATCCTATCCCAAAAGAGTTATGTTACTATATATTGAAAACGAGAAATTAATCATAGTTTTCAGTTCCTTAAATTTGAGGGAAGTTAGACCTTTGAATTTCTTTTGGCAGATTAAGTTCTCAGTTTCCTTTTTAGTTTCAAAATAAAGCAACCTCATTGAATCACTGCCACATCAAGGATGCTTGGAGTCTTTTCCAAGTGATTCGATCCAATCGAATAGATTGGATATTTTAACTGGAAGTTCCTGTATACGAAAGTCGTTCTATCAGTGCAATCACAGACTTTCCCCTAGAGATTTTAGCTTTTCTTTTCATCCCCTTGGCATTTATCATTATAACTGTCACCGCCATTATCCGTAAATCGTTTCAATTATAGTATCTAGAACCTATTATCATTTCCTCAGTCTCTTCTAAATTGAAAAGGATTCCACCCTGCGTACGATGCTTGTCTATAACTGCACTTCCTCTACATTTGAACAACCCTAAGTACAATTATCTTTCCATTACAAAAGAAAATAATTACGGGATTAACATTCTCTATTTACAATCTGTGCAGTCTTCAAATATATCGGTTTCCGATTTCATTTAATGCCAATAGTATGTAATTGGAATTCGAAGAGAATATTCGACGCATTCGGTGTTGTAATCTAACATCCGATTCGAACTGCTTTCTCAATGAATTCCGAAAATAGTTACTAAATTTTTTGAACAAAATTCCGATGAGCGGAAATAATCGTTGTATCTCAGAACTCGAGAATGAGTTTAATTATAAAATAATGCTATGTTCCAAGAAGTTTATTATATCCACGATATAAAACATGAAGCAATTAATTATCTTTGAAAATAGTACATTTACTTTGATCAATAATTCAGACTCACTTTGCGAACCCAAGCACCTTTACAGGACAAGTTTCCTTCATCTTCGTGGTTACTTGAACGAGCTATACGCGAGGGAAATGCAATTCTCTCCTTGTAATTTCCTTGTCACTCTCGTGCAAGTTTGAACCCCTTTAGAAAAAAGCGGTCTTTCATTGACCCGCTCTATTATTCGTTCCCTTCTTTTTTACCCTCCTTACCAGCGAAAATGGAAGCTGGGTTCTTTGAGTACGCCCCAAGATAGCCAGTGTCAGTTGCAAGTTTAATGCGAAGAGATTACCTTCTTACCCGACCTCGTCCCAGAAGGTGATGTCTTTTTCTTTAGGCTCATCCTGTTTCACTCCTCGCAATCTTAGAGTGGGGAGGTATGCAGATAATGGCCCGCAGAGCCGCAACCTGGCACCGGCTTTAATATATATGCTACGAAGCTGCTCCTATTATTTATTTTAGGGGATGAACTAGCAAGGAATACTGCGTTTTCTCCGTGAATGAACATCCCCATGACCATAGAATTGAATATGCGTGAGGGTATATTTGCTTAGTATAATTCTGGTATGAGTAAGTCTGCAAGGTATCTCTGCTTCACCAATTTGAGCCGCAAGAGGGTTTTAATTTATCCAAGAACGAAGGGTTACAATTAAAGTGCTTAAAGAATGAAAAATCTTCCGAGAAAATCGAAGTTAAAGTTTGGGTAAACAAAAAATAGCATCACAAGCATTAAAAAATTGCAGCATTGATATTATTATAGCACATAATAACAATTATAATATTGTTTTTATAATGGCAAAAATCGTATTCCAGGCAGACTTTTAAATAATTTTAAAAAATACAATTTTTTTACAATGAAAAATGAAAAATGTATTTATTTTTATTTATAAAATTTATTTAATAGAACTGGCACCCAAATTGTTTTAAAACGCATCAGCTGATGTTTTTCAGGGGCAAAACAACCCAAAATACACAGAAAAACAACAGAATGGTGCACTTTTTATGACGACTGACAATAATGGCCTTTTTCTTTTTCTTTGAAACTGAAAATATACCCACTTCCGGTTGCATTTGAGACATGAGTATGATGTCAATAGATTCAGTATGAGTCCTAGTATCATCCCCACACAAATCCGAAAATGGTCAATTTCGATCCTAAGCTAGAAAAATGCGAATATCTCCTAAACTAAAACCGACAATAAGGGCCTTTTTCATATGAACGTCCACATATGAACGACCTCTGGTTGGAAATAATTAATTTCCTAAAAGAATGCAAGACAAAAGAGGGAATATATTTTTAAAATGCGGAAAGTAATGAAAAGAGGGGTTTAGAAAAAATTGTATGAGAAATAGGATCCGTCTAGAATTTAAAATTCTTTCTCAAATAGACTCTGATACCCCAATAAAAATGATGGTCGCGTTTTTTCTTGAAAATCACTTTAACTTGACAGAAAAGAAGGAGTGAGCGAAGATACACAAAAAGAACAAACATTACTCGGTCACGTAACTACTATCGATTTTATACACGTGCAATTGGTAAGCGACCAGCCTAACTTTTTCTTAGACAATCTTTCCGTATCCTCGAAGAGTTAGAGGGTTAGACTGAGACAGAGAGAAGTTGCAAAAAGAAAAGTAGAATAGGTGGGGAAATGAAGCGATGGGATAGAGGGATGAACTGTTCGCTATGTATTGGCAAAGTTTGTCTTGTTTGGGCTGGAACTTTTTGACCTAGGATTTATTTCTTTTACCCTTGGAAAGGAAGCATGACTGTAGAAGTCGCCCCTTTGCGCACCCTTTTCTCTTCACTGTCCTGTTGAAGCTTTGCAGCCCGTGGCGATTTAGGTGAGGTTACTTTTGCTGCCGGCAAACGAACGTACGTCCTTGTATTTCCTCTTCCTGGCAAGAAACGGAAGGACAATCGTTCTTTCTTGTCTCGCTGGTTCGCCACCAGCTCGTAAACTTGGGGACGTGTTCGTAGATAAAGTTTAAACATTCTTTTCTGTTTATTAGAAAAAGGAGACATATCACCCTTAAATTGCTCCCCATTAAAAGACGCCTTTTTGTTTCTCGAAAAGAAACCTTGATATCGGTAGTAGAATTGAATTAATCTTTTTTGTGTTTTTAATTAGAAAGTGTTGAAATTGTAGAAATCATTGAAAGACAGCACGGAGTCTATTTTTTCTAACAAAAAACCATCTTTGTAATACTAGAAAAAATTAGTAAAAGCATTATTTGATTATTATATAGTAAAATATAAAAGGAGCTATAACTGAGAAATTGCTGACTTTAAAAGTCATCTAAAATTCAAATACTTGCGAAGTACAATGGTTGTTTTATAGGCCACGTACGCCATATAGTGCTTGCTTTTAAGGTAACAATACGTTTTTATTTTACATGCAAGCGAGAGTGTGTTTCATTTAAAATTTAATATGCAGGACTTCTGAAACGAAAGACATGAAATATGACAAAATTTGTTTACAAGAGAATGTGAAAATACAAAAACTACTCAACTAATAAGTCAAGGACACTTTTGAGGTAATTGTATCTTTGAAATAGAGATGGGCATGCTTAAACACATTTTAAGGACATTTTGTAATAGAAATTGCGCACGGAATTTGTTTATTTCACAAATAAGGTAAAAATTGTTTGCAGAAATTAAGATTCACTCTGCCTTCACTTCTATAAGAGAGTAACTTCTTGCATTTGACGTTCCTGTCACTACCGCTGACGTAGTTATCAACTAGACAAGTTCATTTTGCTTGACAAGTTTCCTAAATCATATTTTCGTGAAACTGGAGTTTTAAACTTGTTTGCAAGCTCATTCAGTAATTACTCAATGATAATTACTCATCCATGCCAGATCTTTAATTATTTCCGCAACATTATTATTATTATTAAATATTATTACACTACTACTATTATTATTATTATTTTTATTATTATTTCCGCATTCTTAAAAGATTATTTCAAAGCAAAATGAATCTTTTATTTCAACCTCGAATTTAAAGAATAATGTTTCCATGGAAACTTATTTATTTTCTTTGCTGACATCTCATTCTCGCATACCGAAATTTGATTGGCATAGTATCGAGTAGTACAAATATTATTGGTTCGATCAGATTTTAATTTCTCTTTCAGAAACAAAATCCCATCACAAATTCAGCTTAAATAATCTGAAAATGTGTCGGAGGCATACTGACAAATATATACTACAAACTGAAACTCCGCTTATCCTCGTATAGAACCAAAAATAGAATTCTGAATTGAATTTTACATGTGTAAATGAAAATTAAATCATAGAGAGAGCATTTATACCTAGTTTCTTCAAATATTTTTCTTTCTTCAGCTGTTTGGAACACAAATTCACATTGAAATGGAAATTAGCTAAAACAAAGACCAAAAAATTTATCTTGAATTAAAGATGTTAAAGAACCACACCATGTGTCAGAAAACTTTCGCTCAATAAATGCAAGGGTCTTTTTTCCTTAGGGCAATCCCTACTACGTTTAGATAAAGGGGAACGGCCATATTGTCCCCCTAAAGAAGCCCGTTGGAACATTTGCACCAAAATTCTGAACATTTGATATCTCACAAATCCTCATCATACGAACGACATTGTTTTATTGTTACTTCGTATCTTCTTCAAATACTTCTACACACAGTAAGTATACATAAAAAGAGGGAAGCGAAAAGTTGCACTAGTTTTTTTTTCCGGAAAATATCATCTTATCTCATGGTAAGCTGAGATCAAACACAGGAAACTTTTTGAAAAATCTATTATATTTCATGTGAATTTTATTTAGACTTAGACGTAAAATGGCCCTTGAGATTAAACAAACTTTTAATTCGATTTTATCTTATGACTCAATACCTCCTGAACTGTTTTTAACATATTATATACATATATATTTATAATTATAAAAAATATTTAATAGTCTTAAGGTTTATTTTTGGCCCTAATTTTTTTTCTAACCATTGAAAAAAGTTATTAGTGTTCATTTAATTTTTTAGAATTCCGTATGAAACATACTGCATGGCTGAAAGTATCAATCGCGGAACATCAATGGGGTGGAGACTGGGAACAGGATCGTAGGGTAACTACCGCATGGATAGTCAACGTATACAACCAGAAGTGAAGTTCCAAGTTGGTATTACCAACTAGACTGTGGATAGTGCAACCAACGTGCGATCGATGGTAGAAGGGCTTTGACCACGGGGATAAAGGTCTCGTGTTGGTATGCAAACCCGAACGACCTTATCGCTGCATTAATTCCTCGATAAAGCATGGATACGTGTAGATACACCCGTGACGTGCGATGATGTATAATAGGTTACTCTAGATTGTTGGTTATTCTGTCCCGTATCATTGAATACCTTCCACATATCACATTTCGGCATAAGAATCTATTAATTTGGCATTTTTTCGTCCAATTGGCAGCTGGATTATCTGCATCAAAATTTATAAAATCTCATAGGAAATGAAAACATTCCAGAATTGTTAATATTTTTAGTCCAACCACTGGATCTGATGTTATTTACACATATTTATTATATTTATATAAATCCAAAATGCAGCAACGTATGTGCCAACGAGTTACAATCCAAGACAAGAAAAGAAGTCTTTTATGCGATCACTTGAAAGTAGTCAATAACGATGCAAACAAACCTGAGATCACTTCTTTCTTTGAGACTTTCTACTTTTCCAATTTTTCCTTTTTCTTTTCTCCTTATTCTTCTCCTCTTTCTTTTGATTTTCCTCTATATTCTTCTGAGTTTTTCTTTATTCTTCCCAGAAAAAGAATGAGTAAAACAGCCAAGTACAAGTTCTACTAATAAAAGCGATGAGCAGCCTATTGAAGAGTTTTCACGACCTTCCTTTCACTTAAGGATCCTTGCACGTGCTTCTCGCCATAGTGTCAGAAACATGTTTTGCTTTCAGTGACCCTTATTCAGACAAACTTCAAGAATTGTGAAATAATTTATTATCTTTGATAATTAATGAAGAAGATCTAGGATAATTAGTACAAAAAATAGGTATTCAAAAGTATGAGCTTAAAATTTTTTAGCAGAAATGTAACAAAAATATAAGATTTTTTGATATATCAAATACTTTGAAATAAATAAGCATATTGATATGCCTTTTACAATATCTACAAAACAGACTGTTTGTGCAAAGAAACAGTTTTTCTTTGATCTTGTCAACTCAACAATGGAATAGACTCAAAGTCAAAAGAATCGTACACACCTCGAAGCATCTCTGAGCACTTTGTACATCTCATTGGGTATACATCACCTTGTCATAGAAAAAGAGGAAGATTGAGTTTGTGACGCCCACTTTTTTAATTTCTTGCAGAATTAAAAGTCTTTGAAAGGGACGCACAAAATGGTCCAATAAAGATATTCAAGATAATCAAATAGATAGGACAATTTTAAAAATAGAAATTTAAAGATTAAAATTTTAAACAATTTATGCATGAACTTAAAAAAATTTAAAACGTATTTCAGGTAGAATATTAATAAACATAATTTTCAGATAAATTTGGATGCCAGTCCTTTCTCGGACAAAGATAAATTAATCTGGCTCAAAATTTGCAATAAAAACAAAATAGAGAGATCTTAATCTCTCAAAGGTAAAGATAAAGGCGAACATAAAGGCAAAGATAAATTTTGCAATTTTGAACCAAATTAGTATTTCGAAAGACAAAGAGATTGACGATAAAGAGACAAATAAATAAGGTAAAAAAAAGATAAAATTAGGACCAATTTTAAACAAACTAGCTCAGAATATAGATAAATTGTAGAGAGGGGTGGTTCGACAAATTATAGTGCTCAGATAAAAGAAAAACATAAGAAAATAAATAAATAACAAATTTATTCTCATTGCAAAAAATATAACGTAGAGAATTCAAATAAGCAATCAAACATTAACAGATTTTCAGTAAACAGAATTCAAATAAATTTATGGATAAAACATGCTCGATAAAATTATAAAATTCAAAAAATAATTGTAAAACTAGAGAATAGAAGGGGAGAGATCACATAATTAATAAAAAAGGTATAAAATAATTTAGTAAAAGGGATTACATATAGATAAATATAAAGATGAGGTCTGTAATTAAAAAAAAAAATTAAGGAACAAGGGGGAGGTCTTTAATTTTAAAATCAAAAGGGAATATTTTAAATAAAGGGAGGGTCTTTAACATATTAAAAAGAAACTAGAAACATTTCATAGAAGTCAAGAAGATTTCGGAATACAATTTAAATTATATGAGTAATAGCAATAAATAAGAAATCCTAACAGTCATGTCTCCAGGTATTCGGCACTACGAATTAAAATTAGATTTACAGGCACATGATAATAAATTCAACAAATTATTAAACAAATATTAACAAAATATTAGCAAGGTATGAGTAAAATAATAAATAAAATAAAATAACGAAACACAGGTTCTCTATTTGAAGACGTACAAAATCTACAACGTCACAAATTTAATAAAGAAAATTGTAGCAGACGTAAAAGATGAAATTCATTTTATTTAAGCCACTTAGAAGGGTAATAATAAATGTAACTGTTTCTCTATTTTTAAATTTCTAGAACAAGATTTATAATTGAGAACTTGAAAATATTATGTAGAAATTGTGTGTTCTAGATCTAGAAACTATTTATTTCTGGAAAAATGGATTTTTCATGCTATAGAGCATGAAAAAAACAAGAAAAAGAGAATAAGACAAGTTTCAAAAGGAATCAATGACGGAAATTTTAGCAGAAAGAGATTGTTTAGGAGTTTTGTCTGACTAAATTAGGACTTTTACTACTGGTTCTCCAATGTCTGCCCATACATTGATCTGTACTACTCGCTCAGTGATATCTTCTTGCAATTAATAATCACAAAACTGAATCAATTTTATCCTTAACATGCGATTCTTTTTTCCTTCTTTTCCCTTTTTTTTATATCCGCAAATAAAAGAAACAGCACGTAAAAGTCTCATTCCGTTTTATTTTTCTAGGGTTTTTTACGGCACTAAATATTTGAAGAGTAAAGTAAAAAAGTGAGTAATAGAGTTACAAACATGTGGGGTAAATTTAGCTGTTCTCAGGGTTTAAACACCCTTTAGGACTTGTTGAGCAAATAAAAACGAGAATTTAAAATGATTATCCCTCAAGAGTAAATATTTTTTGTAAATAATAGAAAACAGACGATTTTTTAAGTCAAGAGGAATCAACATGGCCTCAGTTAATTTTATTGAAGGTTCTTTAATAAGATTAACAAAAACTTGGATAATTTCTTGATTATTTTTTCCGAGGTTTAACTGTTGAACTCGTGCTGGTAATTTAAATAATGTCAACCATCAAATTATCTATAATAGCTTCCCTTAAATCCATAATGACAGTCCTACTCAAGAGACTCGTATGTTCCATTAATTAAGGTAGTCATGACGACGGATCCTCAGTGATATGAAACTTGAGAATTAATCGACCTGATGCTCTCTGCATCCTCGTACCTTTGTCTTGGCTAAAGCCGCCATTTTGTATTATAATCAGCCGAATTGTTAAAAACTTTGTTCATCTACAAATCCAAAATTCCCTTCATTTTCGAGCGCGATTTTAATTCCTTTTCACACTCTTTAATTTTTTAGCTCTTTAACTTTCATAAGAGGATTATCGAACTTGTCATTATCTGTGTATGATTTTGGTACTGCTTTTTCATTTGATTTATTTCTGTGCATCAAGACTTTCACAGTCGATCTTTGCTTTCATTACTTAAGACTTTTCAATTATTTCACTTGTTAATTATAATTATTGTTTATTTTTCATTAATGGAATTATTCGAGGAACTATGTATTTACTGAGAACTTCTGGAGCAGTCACTGCAGAATCTCGACTGTCAACGGAAATTTTAAACAGTGATGTATCGTACGTTTCGGGGACAGTTTCACGGAATTTCTGTATTGAAATAAAGACTGAAGCTTCATGCTTTTCTGATTCTCTGATTTCTTAGTGAATAACCCCTCGGAATTATTTATTCAAAGATGATAGTATACGTTTTTATTACTAATTTCGTATTTGCGATAAGGATACTCAATATTTGCTGATATTTCATATGATCTTCCGGAGAAATGTTATTCAAACTGAATTAAATATAAACCCATAACATGCATTGAATCAAGTGGTTGCTGGAGTAAAATCCTTTACGTTTGTTTCAGAGAATTTTTCCCTCGAAACGATATTTACATTCCTGGATTCGCTATATTTCTCATGGATTTAACATATATTTCTACTTTTCATTTACTTCTTTTTCCCAATTAATCGATCAGTAGTTGCCACAATCTCGTGTAGTTGTGGCAACCACAAATTAGCAATTGCGCCATATTTTACTTTTTTTTTTGGTTGTCACAACGACAGATTTTTTTTCAGTGATAAACATCTATTTTTTCCGCAACAAGTTTCGATTTCAGTGATCATTTTTATTCATGATAAAGTCAAAATTAATAGAGAAATTTAAAGCTTATATTAAATTTTTTATTTTTCGAATGTCTTTAAAGGGTTCATGAATTTCTTACTTGGTGATTAAAGTTGCAAACTGCATCCGAAGGTGCAGATTACATTGAGGGTGACTTTCAAGGACAATGATTGAAATTTGATCATACTATAGAACCAGACTGAATTCCCTTCCGACAGTAACTTCTTACTTCAACATCAAAGCAAAGCTTTTCTCGACCGAGAGGATTAGGTTTCCCTTTCTCCTTGTCAAAATATATATAGATTTATCCCGGACATTAAGAGTTTCACATTACTTAGCTCAATATTACAGAAATTTAGTTTGTCCGTGAAACAATTTCTTGTTAAAGTTAAACTAAAACCACTAGCGCAAAACTTTACACAAGATTAGATTGCTGAAAGTAAAATTGAATTCTTATTCTTCTTATTATTATTATTAAGAGATAAATTATTTCTGACGTCAGCCATTCTTTGTTCTTTGACTTTTTCCGGAATGTAGGGCAGGATGTGGGAGAGGGGTGAGAGAGATACAAGATTTTAATTAAAACGTAGAGTATCCTAATAATTTTCTTCGTCCTGAGTCTCCGAGCGACTGTGTTTTCGCTACAATAGTGGCTTCATCGTGAATACGAATGAAGTCCAAGCTGATCGGTCTAGGCACTAATTGAGAAAGTTCTCCTCCTCTCGCGCGAACTCACTCTCCACTATTTCTCTTTCTCTTCGACAATCGACTGAGACAAATACAGAAGTGAGGAGCCTGCTTTACCCTGATTAATACCGGTACCTTTGGGATTTTGATCGTAATGATTCGTGATTCTCCACTCTCTATGGAAACGATCCTTGTATTCTGTTTTATTCACTATCAAAGAAACCTCTAATTAGCTATTTTAAATTTACATGAAGATTGTTTTTATTTTGATGAAGATGTTTATTTATGCAGTTTAGAGATCTTCAGTTTTGATTTGAAAGTAGATTCAAATACTTCAAAACCCTTTCCTTAATATTTCAAATTATAAGGTTTTCTAATTTCAGGGCTTGATTTATTTTATGTTAGGTTGTAAGAGAGTAACAGTTATGGTGTAGAAGACTTTCATGTTCCAGTAAATTTTCTTGTCATTTAAGAATGCCGTAAAAATATCGGAATTATGAATAAAAGTCTTTCATGGTTTCAGAGAATGATTTATTTTAATAGAAGTGACTTTGTCGGGCAGTAAAAATTTTAATCTTCTATACAGGCTTCTCTATTATCTTCTGATTCAACATTATTATTATTTAACTGTAAACTTATTCATAGTTTTTTGCTGAATGAAATCATAATATTCCTTGTATTCACTATTTATTTGAATAGAACACTACTAAAAATCTAGAAGCAGGATCAACAAGATAATATCCACAGCGGTCAGTCGTTGTACCATTCTTATTGCCTTTGTCGTTCTCTTTTTGCATTTTCATTGTGCGTACAACGACAACTCTCCCTGAATTTTCACAATACGAGCATAACCATAAATGACTAGCTCTTCCTTTGTAATGTGAAAATTGTACTCAATGCTTGAGTACAATGAGAACAGGAGCAGTCTACTAAGCACACATCGACTCTTCTTGATGTAGTCACCAAGAAGAGTCTGTGAATAATAATGATTACAAGAGGATCCGATGTCGGCTTCGATATTGGTTCGATGTGTTGTACACAGATAGACTACACGAGAGATTCATTGCTCTTTATAGCGATGTTGACTTGTTCGTCCGCTCTTTTTGAAAATAGAACGGTCATTCATACCATTTCACCAATTCCAATCTCAAATTCTCTATTCAAATGGTTACGGGCGTAAAAACTTTCATATTTGTCTAACAATAAGAGAATTTATATTTTATATTTAATAGCAACTATGATTAGGGCACTTTGAGCGCGATTAAATTCACGATTTTTCACTTCTTTTTCTAAAAAGATTCAGAAGGTTCTAAACAATTACAAATAAAAAGATTTTAAAATGCTTTAAGAGGTTACAATATGAAAATAAACATTTTTTTTCAGCGCAGTTATTAAATACCTATATAAAATAATTGTTATATTACACATGTACATGGTAGTTTTATGAATAAAGGAAAATAATAACTAATTAAAAAAGTTACAGAATGAAGGAGATATGCTTTCTTTTCGAAACTACTTTTTTCAAACTGGTACACACGATATCTCAAAACCTACTCAACCGATTTTGTAAATTCACGACACGTATTCCTTATCATACTAGCTATCGGGTGACGTAGTTTTTTAATTGGATACCATGTTCATAAGTTATGAATTTTTTAAACTCAAAATTTCGATTAAAATGAGAAAGTTTTGTTAAAACACCTGTCATTTCTACAAAAAATTTTGTTTAATTTTTCCTACGTCACCCGATATCTATTACCTTTCTAAGTAAGCAACAAAAAAAATTGTATTTTTCAGACAATGACAAACAGAGAAACTAAGTACACCATCAGCAAGGATTTTCAAAAAATGGTCTTACTTATTGGCTTATATCTTCACAATTTTTTAATTTTTTTAATTCGTTTTTGTTTCAAATTATACATAAAAGTACTATGTATATAATACTATTTATATAATATACTATGTATATAATTCCTGAAAATCCAATGGAATTTCGTAAAATCCCATTTAAAAATTTCTCACGGGATTTAAAAAAATATCAAAGAATTCAAAAGGTGTCACGTTATGTATTTCAAGGTATTTCAAGGAATTTTATTTAATTTTATTTATTTAAAATAAATATAAGTTGGGCTTATTTAAAAAAGAACTTTAAGGTTGGTGATCATCTATTTTCACAAGTTTTCGAGCCGGAAGGTGCAACATAAAGAACGAAGTGACTTGGTAAATAAATCTTGGATGAGAAAGCGTGGAAAGAGTCTCGCCATAATGAACTGTAAAAGTACAGCAGAGAGAGTGTAAAAAACCTGAATATAAGTTGTATCAGGAGTACACTTCGCGTCCAAGATTAATTCTATAACAAGGTTAATTTTGTAATTTTGTATTTGCACAAGGGGTTAATTTCACAAACTCGCTACACGGGGTGTTTTGGGAAAGGTGGATGGTCGCAATGAAAGCAACCATGGAGTATAAATAGATAGTCTTGGCACCTCTTATCTGTGTGCTGTGGGCGCCACGCGAAACGTCGAGGCTATTCATTTAAATAAAGTCTCCAAAGTTAGAAATAAGTTTCGGGGATATAACACATGCATCAACGTCGACCCAAAGTGTAATATTTCTGCTTCAGACTTGCTTTCGCTGTGTCAACATAAACTTATATTAATTCCCTAAAAGCAAATTGCACTATTATTATTATTATTATTATTGTTGTTATTATTATTATTATTATTATTATTATTATTATTATTAATGTACACTTAAAAAGTCACAAGCAAATTGTGTATTTGATAAACTTACAAGGAAGCTACTTGGCAAAGGAAAAGTAATTATAGAGCTGTGCATCGTGTAAATGAAAGCTTTTAGTTACTATTAATGTTCAAAGAGACTAAACTACTTTTAGAATTAAAAAAGTTTTAACTAAAATTATAGATTTGGGAGTGCAACTTATAGGAAAATGTCACTGTTATTTTTACTAAATTTTTCAGTAAGAACAAATTTTATAATCGAAATTTGCATAGGAGTGATGCTGAACATTAAATATTTATCAAATCTGAGAATAGTGTATTCAGCATAGACCATTGTATATATATATATAATGAGTAATGTGCAACTCCGCCAATTTGCAGTGAATAACTTTTCAACTCATTCTCTCATGGAATATAACTCATTCACGTAGATGGAAGTATTGCACAAATTTCACTTGTCAGACCCACGTTCATGTATCTCAAGGGGTCTTCATATAATGTAGTAGATGAAACTCTACGGACGATGGAGACGAATATTCATGCGCGTCGGTCCGAGTCGACATAATGATTTGCATTCTCCTATGATCAGCATCGACTTGTTGAAGGGAAATTAATGTCTGGGTATCGCATTTCTCAAAGAGGCAAATTTATCATCCTGGGATAATATTGCTTGAAATATTCAACTTATACATGCGAATGAAGCTGTTTTCCGCTGAAGAATTCAGGATATCATCTATTTTAAAGAACTTTAAAGGATTTCAAACAAATTTTATGAAAACAAATGATGAAATGCAGCTTAAGACAAACCATGCATGTGAAAACACCACCCACGTGAAAATTGCACGATTAACTTATGCAAAGTTGCTCGTTTGCCGAGCGTTGCTTTAACTTTCTGGTTTTGAAACTGTAATTCCCAAACTCGTTTATACGGCTAATTAATTAATTATTTTCGAAATATTATGAAAATTCTTTATTTACCTGCAGTTATCTGCACCTATCTAGGGAACTTTTTGAGAAAGGAAGGCTTTCTTTGAATTTCGTGAATGTATGCTTGTATTTAATTCTAAACTGTAAATTATTCGCGTGCCCTATACCTTATAGGCAGCTGCGTTTAGGATTGGTTCATTGAAGCATAGATTGCATATTCTACCTCGTTCTGTATCTTGATAATCGGATTTACCGAACTTCTCCAGGGTCGCTTTAAGTCTCAGCGATAACTTTCGCGTGGAATTCGCATCCTCCACCTCCCTTAAATCAGAAGAGGAAAGACGATCAGAAACACAGAGCCAGAACGAGGAAAGGGAGTTGGAATTCCAACGCCGATAATTCTATAGGAATGTAGAAAGCCAGTAATAAATCTCCAAGAATTTATTGCAAACTCTAGGAACAAAAGATAGAAAACGAAGCAAGGAACTTTCAAGCAGCTGTGAATTGTAGCGTGATCGAGAATCGGCAGTTTTCTTATATTGAAGTAAATTTCATTAGTCCAAGCTAAACATGTTTATTTTTCCAGGAATAAGCAAAGAAATATGTGATATGCTAAGTTCAAAGTATTTTCACAGTAGAAATCGTATCTGCACTTTTATGTTTTCAGAGTATTTTAATACTACAATTTTCTTACTTTCTTTCATTTCAGAACGTGTCCATTTACAGTTGACAGTGATTTCTACCCTCCCAAGTCAAATGTGTTGTGACATTTCATTCCTGATCATTCCGTGCCAGTGACTTCAGTTGCTCGAAGCTTAATAATTTTGTCATGTCGCACGCGACAGAGGGTGTTTGCTTCGTTACATCGAGGAACGGACGTTGTAGGTGTTTCTATTACAAATTGAAAGTGACATGAAATGGGTTTTAGCTATAATATTAATAAATTACGACCGAATTCCATGACCTACAATTCCTTTTATACCAAATGTATTATTATTTAATTATTCATTGATTATTTATGTATGCAAACCATATACAGGCAAAAATAAATTATTGAAATGCAATTCGAAATTTCCTCACTTTTCACCCTAGCATGAATTACTCTGGCTTGCTTGTTCGAAAGAAATTCTTCGATGAAAAGTTGAAGCAGATTTTTAGCGTTTCACACTTCTCTGGAACTTCAAACTTACTGCTGGAAATATCGAAAATCGTTGCAGAACCGATTAGTGAAACCAGGTGAAACGACGCTGAACGTCGCGTAAGCAGTCGAAAGAAAATTTAATTTTAAAATTTGTGGAACTGAAGTATTGACTTGAGATTTATATATTTTTCGTATGCAAGCAAATTTATTCGGCGACTAATCATCAAGGACGTCTTAAATATTTATAACTCAGTTTCAAGATTTACTTTTAACTATACTTCATTTGAATATATCAGTCTTTAATTACTTCTACTTCATCATCAACCCATAAATGGAATGCATAATCAGAAAAGATTATTTTCTCCTCTTTCTCCTCAGGCACGTGTCAGCCAAGAGGAAAGAATTCCCCAGACTACAATTCAATGAGTCATCACTTGTCAAGGGAAATGATGGACCTTTGTATGTTGCGAAGAGCATTTCGGTTTTGGGAAAAACTCGATGTGAGTTAAGTACATATGTTTCTGTCGTTTTTCCAGAGATGTGAGAGAAAAGTCCTTTCCGAAACGTATCGTGAATCATGGCGTCTTCCGAAGTGAACTTCCTCGTCCGTTATCAGTGAGCCAATAAAACTCCTGCACCCTTCTAATAGACACGAGAATCATCTATAATTCTCCCTTAGACCAACAATCTGACAACATTTGTTCGTCTCGAGATCTTAAATGAGTCAACTGACGATAACAAGAAAAAACATCTCAGATTTGATTACGAGGCCTAGAGAAATAAAATTCATTCTATGTAAATAATGAATTATGAACCATATACTGTCTGATTTTGATTTTGATGATGATTTTTAAAACAACAGACCAAAAACTTCATTTGCAATATCAGTTTTGCATACAACCATTGTAAAAATCAATATTTGTAGAGTATAGCCTATATTTACCCTTTTCTCATTTTTTTTTTAATATTGTGACGGAAGCAGAGTAGAAGGAAAGAAAGGGTGTAAACGTGTAGTGACCTAGGTCAGCAGAAAAGATTAATCCAAATATGTCGATACAGGTTTCATCACACACCTCGATAGAAGATTAAAACGAAAGGACTTTTTACTACATATGAATATGACATGCAAGAGTGAAAAAAGGTTTTATATATTATTTTTGTAACAGGTTTTATGAGATTTGGCTTTGTATGGATTTTCATTCTGTTTCATCGAACTTTACATAATTCATTAAGAGATTTTAGAGACTTTCTTGATTGATATACCTGGAATTTTCTCGTTTGTTTGGCTGTTTAATAATTTTGTTATTAACCGTAACAAGGTTGCAATAACTTGGAAACATTAAAGGTAGAATAATCCGAGAAAGTCAGATAATAAGGATCTATTTCACGACCATGGAAGGGAATCTGCGAGTTTCATATTAAAAACTTTTTGAGATCAAGGGGGGGTCAAGAGGGCACCGGACTTGTGGAAACGAACTTTGAAACTTTTTCTTCACAAAAGCGAGAAGTCAGACGGTCTTGGCTGAAACATGATGCAAGGAGAATGGGAAGAATAAGGGGTGCAAACGGGAGACGCTTTGCTCGCCTTAGGCATTCGCGGGCAATTATGACTCCAATTCTTTTCAAACGGAGACGAAATTTCTGGGTTCACGAGTTTTGCGAAACTTTTTAAGTTTAATGATGAGAGGATGTGGACCAAGAGGCTAGTCGAGTCTCATGGCGAGTAAAGGGCTCTCTGCTTCTTTTGGGAAGAAACGAAGCAGAAAGTTTAAATAAGAAAAAGGGTGAAATATTAAATAAAAAAGTGAAGATTACTTTGGAAATTTCAAGTTTTCAAATTCAAAATTTCTTTCAAAATTTTGAAAAGCAATTTCTGGCACATGCCTTTTGAAGCGCAATGTACCGAATTGAAATAAGTGATCTTCATCGCCCATAGTTGGATTTCGGGATTTAGGACGGAATTTTGTTGGCCAAAGTTGAAAAAAAAGTTTTAATCCCTGGCATTGGAGAATGGCCTGCAATAGTTCGGGTGAAAGGAGTATAATAAAAAAAGCGATTATATTGCTGATTGTGTTTCACGGATGCTCTCAGAGAAACGAGAACTAGTGAGAGAGAAATGCGGAATAGGAGGAAAGCCGAAAATTGAGAAAAATGGCTGAGTCAACTGATTCTAGTATATATAGATTTAGTCATATTATTTAAAATTTAAAGCTGCGACAATTTTTTAACTCAATAGACAAAACAGGAGAGATGAAAAGTCATCAATATATAATAATAATTGTTATAATTAATTAAAATTACCAATGTGTTCTAGCAGCAATAAGTAAATTCTTTTCCAACTTAACGAATATAGCTTACAAGTTTTTCGAAAGGAAATTCTCAGAGAATAGTTTTCGCATATAATGAGAGATTTACATGGTGAATTTAATTCGGTTTATATTATTGTTTTACAAGTTCTCACTATGTGTAGAGGGAATATTTGCAGATGAATTCCTGTAAGATGGAAAAATTATAATATAATCTATTTTTTTGAGATCATATTTTTTCGAACATTAAATTCACGTATCTCACATACGAACATACTGTTGCGACGTAAACCCTAAAGTTTACATACATTTTCGCTAAGGGTCATTAAAAGACAGCTTTTAAGCTTGCAAGTACCATTTTCTACAGTACTTAAGCTTTGTTCATGACTTGTTTTCTGCACGTGTCACAACTATTTGACTGGTTTTTTAGCTCACGGTAACATTTGCATGAACCGGATTGCATGTGGCTTTGGGTTTTACAATTGAGTTGTAAAAATATTTTGTAAAAGCAGTTTCTGTTGACGAGAAGTTTTCATCCATAACGATACTCTAGGCTTTAGTAGGTATTTTTGTTTATACAACCTCTTTTCCTGTTGGTAAAAAGACAAGATGAGAGCGAATCAATTTTTCTTGCGGAAGAAAAACCTATAATATTAGTTTTTCCTAAAATATTTCTTTCTTCAGAAAATTGCAACGTACTTTAGGAAAAATAGGTATTTTAGGTTTCTCCGTGTGATGAATATTATAAAATGTCTGCCTTTGCATTTTCGAAATCCCCTCGAGGCAGATTTCGAGGTATGAATTTAGTTTAGAGCTTCTCTATAAAACTAAGTATTTTCGCGCAAAGTGAATCAAATAAGGAACGAAATCCGAAGAAATAAAGGCGTTCAACTTCAGCAAGTTTTTGCCTTCGAACCGATAATCCGAATTTCTGGTGCAGTGACTGCAATTTCTACCTCCTTCGATTATAGTGGGACACTCAGGATCTGACTTTGACTGGGGAGAAGCGCCGAGTAAAAAAGGAACACGTGGATGTAAAAGCGACAGGGAAAAAGAAAACAAAGACACTGAGAAACGAAGAAATCGCCCGGCAATTTACTTCAACGGCGAATAAGCAGCAAGCTGGGCGAAAAGGCGAGAAAGCGGAAGTGGGGATTCCTCGCGGCAAAATGTGAATGCGTTCGAATCCGGAGGTCATTCTTTTCCGAAACGCATAGAAAACGCGAAGAGTTTCGTATTCAACGATCTCAACTGTACCGTTCCTTCCAGGCTTTGTCCAATATTGCGGGAATCCAATTTAGAAAGAAAGCGATTTTACTTGTGTTCTTCCTCCCCTTTACTGCAACTTCCATCCACTGGCACGTATCTGCAGTCTCTTTTTCTCTATTACTTCCAGTACATACTCTCAAGAACACAAGCTGATGTCAGCACAGTAATTGTTATCTATTTCCTCCAATTTGAAATTTATTTTCTTAACTTGTCTCCTTAAGCCTTGGAAAAAGAAAAACTCACTCTTTGCAGAAGATTACTCTTAATTGATATATCTTATTATATTTCTAAATCCCCTTTGCAAATTTAATGTGAATTGCAGACATTTCCAAACGCATTTTCGAGAGTTAAATAGTTAGTCGCTTTTAACATGAGACTGAAGTTCGCAACGTTTATGATAAACGAAAACTGTAAATTTTTATTTTCGGAAAACATGCAAGATCCAAAATTTTCTGGTGCAAAGTAGTTCTATACAGCTCAATAAATGACCCACCGAAGTTTCAATCCCTCCGCGAATTTGGAACTCACCCTATTTCATCCCTTAACACTGGAAAATTTTCCAAAATTACCCTAATTTGTTGGGTGAAAATTTTATTACTGATAATAAGTCTTTTCAATGCCAAAAGACATCTCAAAAAGTTTCATCCCTCCCCCTCATTTGGAACTCACCCCTATGTTATTTCTTAAATCTAACAGTTTTTGATGAATATGAGATGAGTTCCAAATGGGCTGGATGGATGAAACTTCTTTGGGTACTATTTAAAATTGAGCAATCTTATTATCAGCAATAAAATTTTGACCCCAAGAATTAGGGAATTTTTGGTAAATTTTTGTAGGTATAAAGGATGATATGGGGTGAGTTCCAAACGAGCTAAAGAGATAAAACTTTTTGGAGGTTTTTTAGCATTCAAAAGATTGGGAATAAAATTTTGACTCTACGAATTAGGGTAATTTCGGTGAATTTTTAATTTTAAGGGATGAAGTAGGGTGAGTTCCAAATTCACGATGTGGTTGAAACTTTGGCGGATTATTTTTTTGGGTTGTATACAACTACTTTCCAGCAGAAAATTTTTGGATCTTGTAATTTTTCTAAAAAAGAAAAATTGTTCGTTTATCGTAAACGTTGTAAACTTCAGTCTCATCTTTTAACTTTAAAACATTCGATTTGAAAAGCTTGGGAACCTTCGTTGCATGTGGCCATGTGTTCAACTTTATACGATTCTTACACTCAGAAGGTATCAAAATATTCGATTCAATTTTAACAACAATTCTCCGGAGGCTTGAAGGCTTCTCTTAACTACTTCCTGTTTCTGCAGCTTCTCTTTTGACGATAATCATCTCCTCATATACCTTTCATATGCTTTTCAATAAATCCCAACTTCTATTTCCAAAAATTTAAAAATGCGGAACGCACTTCAAATTGGAGAAAGAAAAGCTTCAACTTAAAAATTAAAATAAATCAATCGTAATCTTTGCAATAAAAAATAAAATCATGGACCTTCCAGGAAGTGAGTTTGAATGCTTTAAATTCTTAGCTTTATTAAGACGTCGATAAAGTGAGCAGTTAAAATTTAACCAGTATTAAAGGATTAAAAGTCCACTTGAAGCATTTAGTTCAATAGAGAGATTAAATTTCGACAGACGTAAGAACAAAGCCTGCTTTCGGATCGCTGAGGGGATCAATTTCCATTATCAAGATCAATAAGTGATCGTTGCGGTTTACGAGTGTTTACCCTGCAGGTTTCCGACCAGCCCATTAAGGGGTTTAACGATTTTCTGTGCAACCATAATTCATCCTAGTAGGTTCCATAAACTTCGGCACGGCTAGCTGACTAATGGCGAACGCGAAGTAGCGGTCGTTTCCTAAATCGAGTATTAAAGGGTAGGAGTAACAAACGGGAAATAATTTGTCTACGTTAGGTATGCAGACGATCGATCTGACAGTGCTAATTTTTTCTTCCAGATTGTCCCTCAAGGAGTCGAAATTTCAAACTTTTTCACTTCAGAAGAAAACCCCGATAAGGGCTATTGTCAAAAAGTTGAGACTTTTTACAACTTTTTAAGTCTTTAAGCCACTCAAATTAACGTTGTTCAATTTTAAAAGTTTCCAATAATACAGCTTTCAATTTTCAAAGACCTTCCTTTTAAAACGATGTGTTCTTAAGTGTGAAAGTTTACACATTAATTATTATGAGAGTACCTAATGAAATTTCACAATTTGAAAAACGACGAATAAGAAATAAGTACGCGAACCTCAGAGCACAATGAGAAATAAATATCGAGTTTGATTTATCGGAATTTATATTAATTATCATTTTTGTGAAATGAATGCTAGTTTTGAAGAGAAGGTGAATTTCATGCATCAATATATCAGTGGAAGTATCAGTGGATGATTAGGTATGCGGTGAACTGCAACACGTGTTCTGGGTTTAGATTTCTCTGTCTAACCTGGGAACTACGTGTAATAGCAGGAAAATGGGATGAAAATGAAATATGTATATTTTCTCTTGGTGATGTAAGTTTAACCTACTGTCCTTTCTCCACATGATTAAAATTCAACTACCGATCGTATTTGTCTTCTCGACTGTGTGAAGGGTCATTATATTACGGAGAGCGAGATTTCACAGCCACCTGCATGGGCATCGGAGATCGACGATCCCATATCCACCTATTTCATCGTTATAACCTGAACGAGCACAATTTACGGCCAATTCGATTAACCTGTCGGTCGATTATAATTGCCAAGTCCAAGAGGCGCAAATTAATAGACAAATTTATACACCTGATTGCTTACATAACACATAATATATATTCTACATTATAGTGTAGTTCAATATGTGCAGGAAAAGCACCTTATTCCAAAAATAATGCCGCAATGAATAGATCGTTGTGATCCTACAAATTACGAGTTTATTATATATATTTTATGAGAATCAAGCTCCTTAATCCAGTTTAATATAATAATTAATAACTTCCCTCATGCTATAGTAGTAAGGTAAATGCACCTATTTGCGACAGTATAAGGGTTATGACAGAATTAAAAGACCAATACGAAAGTGTAATCCATTCCGATTCGCTAGAAAAATTATTACTTATCTAAGAATATATATTATATTAGAGACATTTTTTTGTTTTGACAAATTTATACAAATTACACCAGAAAATTTGAAA
>JAUEJJ010000013.1:3500275-3519950 GCA_032164275.1 Synergus coniferae | reverse complement strand
TTTATATGAAAATCATTTACATTCTTTCTATGAGGCATCACTCACAGCCGTAGAGTTTCTGTGTTGCAACGTAACATTATACCTTCTGTGTTCTACAGCACCTATTTTGCTAGCATTCTTTGCTATCCAGAAGACAACCGAGCCGAAAAAACCACTTGACATTACACTCGAAAAGTAATAAAACTTCTAGAAAAAAAGTAAATAACACTTTGGTACGAAAACTTAATAAAAAATACGAATTAAGTAATTAATCTAGATTAATCGCGACCGTTGACATTTTCGGATTAAAATTTTCTTCCAACCTTTCCGGACGAGAGCCAAAAGCAAATTAAGAGAAAAAGGTTTTAAATTTCGAAATACTGAAGGTCTGGAAATTATAAACGAGAGCCAATTCTAAAATGATATACATGTTAATCAAGAGGCAATATGTTAATTTTGAAAAGATCCAATTATTATTGAAAAGATATTAAAGTTATTTTGAAAAGATCCTAACATAAGATTTTCTAATTTCGACTGAAATATTTTATAAGGTTCCAACGATTGTTTTCTCAATCAATTTGAAAGTTTACTTTTTTTTAAATTCAAAGTCATTAATAAATTTCTACATGTTCCAAGGACGAGTTGAAAAATATTTTAATTAGTTAATTGCGTCATATTAAAAATTATTGATTTTTAATTCATAAATACATATATCTTTTTTACCACTTTAATCCATGTTTTCTAAAGCTTGATTCGAATTTGATTTCTTGCCCTATAAGAGGTATTCACATTTTAACATACTATAAGCTTTGAGTTATCACCAGGTATACCAAGTTTACCAAGAAACTACGAGCTTGAATTATCTCTGAGTTGGTTGTAATTTTGCCAAGCCAGTAGCACTTAGCTTTTGGAATCCGTTAATGGATGCTGTTGTTAGAGATTTCAAAGTTTGTATACTCCATATAAGGTAAAGCCAAGTTTACCACTTGAAGATTAATTGCTCAAAAAGCTATTTTGAAAAATGTTAGCATGTAAAAATTCACATAAAACTACGAATAGAAATAATTTTTCAAAAAAAAAAGTGACATGATATCTAGTATAGAAGATTGTTATTGTTAAAATCAAAATAAAACTTCTTTCATATAACGTTATTTTATGCACAATAGATGTTTGTAAAATATCAAGTAATTGGATTTAGATCTCGAGTCTAAAAATTTAACAATAAGTTTTGTATAAATCGATTTTGCAATATTCTATACTGACATCGTAGAGAAACGGGTACGTATATAAAAGAAAAGAGGATCAGGATATCTTGGATCAAAGCATGCAGAGGCAAAAATATCTTGGGATTTGGAAGAAGAATTTTCTCACGATCGTTCGAAAAACCAGTTCTAAACTATTTGCAGAAGAACAGAAATATGTTCCACTTTTCTGGTTCATGTTTTTTGTAGCGTAAAAATCCTTTTTCTGAATTAGAAACAAAAATTCGGTTTTAATTATGTGGATATGACGCAGATTTTAATAATAATTTCCAATCTAGGTATTATCTCATTATTCGATTCATTATGACATTATTATCGTTGATTAAAGTCATGGCTCTGTTTATAAACCATATAATTAATTACACGGTAGTCAACATCATAATTAATTAGTGTTTAAATTAGGAACTAACTTTAAAAGTAATTAGAATTCATAATATGTAGAATTTAATTATATTTTAACTGATTGTTAAAATACTCTGTGACTAATGAAAAAAGCGTCAAATATTGGTGTATTTTACCGTTAATGAATTCTGCCACTGATCCTTGTTCAATGCGGCTTTCAGTCCGGAATGACTCCCACCAGATTTTTTATGATCACGAGAGTAAAAGCTGCAAATGGGATAGCGTTCGCTTAGCCCAAATTGAAATAATTCTCCCATATGTAGCTTTTGTTCACTCTCGTTCTCATTCGTTCATTTGCATTAATATCACAATGTACAGTGCATTGAATAACGAATGCAAACGCACTTTTTATGTTTAAGCTCTGTCCTCGTTTTGACCAATAATATCTGGTTCTATTATTCTCTGGGATTAAAAGCTAATAAAAATTTTTAATGAATAAAAAGTGTATTATTATAAATTAAAAAAGTAAATAATATTTTAAAAAATTTTGATAATATATATAATAATTTTAAATTTATTAGTTACTACTAATAGAAAGGTTAGTAAAAAGATATTTTCTATTATTATTATTATTTTTATTATTAGTAGTATTATTATTTTTGACAGGAGATCAGAAGAAAAAAAGAAAAAAATCGCCATAATAAATTATGTCCAAAAAGCTGGAAGTACAACATCGTCCAACGTAAAGGGAAAAAGTAGTATAAACAGTTTTTAGTCAGCCACGAAGGGTTCCAAATATTGAAAGTTATTTGTTAGTAAGCCATAAGAGATGACAAGTGAATAAGTAGTTTTAAGTGAGTAATGAGTAGTTATAAATAGAATAAGTAATTGAAAAATAGATGCAAAGGTTACCAAGTGGTACACATAGTTTTAAGTCAGCCATGAAGAGTTCAAAGTAGTACAAACGATTGTTAGTAATTTCAAGTTAGACACAGAGGGTAAAAAGTAGTATGAATCGTTTTAAGTCAACCACGAATTATTTCAAATAAGTAGTAAAAACCATTGCTAGTCAGCCGTTAGAGATAACATCAGTGTGTGTGTAAGTAGTGATATAAATAGTTTTAAGTTAGTCATCAGTAGTTCCAAGTTGTCCAATTCAAAAAGGGTCTATATCAGAATTAAATAATAGTGCTAATTTATGCTCCAAATTTTAAATTTTGTGCACAATTTTTCTAAAAAATGCATGATAATTGTCGCTTCAAGAGACTGCAGTTCAAGTAAAGCCAAGAAAAAAACCTGAGGTTATTTGGTATGGTACATTGGCTTGTGTATGCTTTAAAAGATTTGCACACATGACCGTTGTCACTATATTTTCTAATATATTATTATTTTAGTAATTATGAAATTAAGCATTTTCTTACTTTTGTTTTTGAAATATTTAATATAATAGGTCTACCTGACCGCTAAACGTGGTGCTGATCAGATGAACTAATATTTGATGCTAAATGAGATAAATAGTATTATTAAACATTTTGAAATAGATGTTTGAAAAGTTTTGAAATTAATGTTTCGTTCATTACGAGTTTAAAATACTAAATTTCGACTTTTTGAGCTTCAATTTGACTTTTCGGCCTAATTTAAAATGTGAAAAACATACATTAGGCACACTTTGATATTGCAATAGTTTCACAAAATTTACATTTCCAATATTTTCTCTCCACGATACTAAGAATACACATATTGATAATACATATATATGTAGCGAAATAAGGAAACTAGTATGCGCGCAAAGTAGAGAGAAAACACTCTAAGTCGAGATCAAAGCTTTCAGAAACCATTAAAAGTTTCCAGAAAAAATTCAACTACATAAGACATTCAGGACATACATTTTGCATAATCTTCCATCGTAAGTTTGCTTCGCCGTGTCCGATGTCACGAAAGAGCAAGGAAAGGTGCTCTTCTGATAATGAACCATGATAGTGATTCCCTCTGTCATGTGAGAGCCGGAAGTTAACTCGAATGACGGAAATGGCAGTGAGTGAGTGTTAAGCAACGATGAGGAAAAGTCGACTGGCATTCTGAAGATCCTGTCTCGCTTAAAGGCAAATCCCAAAGCAGCAAAGAGAGAAAAACGAAACCAGGCAGAAGAAAGAAAGGAGGATCAAGCGAAATTTAAAGCGACTCTAAAAACTTTCGCTTGGATTCATGTGACACGTGCCACTTGAGATCCTTTTTGGTTTTAAGAGGAAACAATCCTATGCCTTGAGGCATCATCGTGCAAAGGATCAGACTTTGCATTTGTGTTTCAAGTACTTTGAGAAAAAAAATCACTGTCTTTTGGAACGTAAAATTTTTTAAAACGTAAGATTTTTTTTAAACAAAATATCTAGCATCCATAGAGATTCTTTTTGTATGAAAGAACTGCCTTGAGAATTTTTAAAAATTATACGACTGTATGTATAATTATATTATACACAGAGAATCTTATTATACCAATTTTTCCTAAATTTCAACGCAGTTTAGGAAAAATTGATATTGTAGGTTTCTCTGTGTTCATATACAATTCCAGTTTATTCCTCGGTAATCCCGAAATCAAGATCTCATCTTATAAGCTCTACTTTCTTTTTTTTTCTATATTTCCTCGCCATATTCTTTAAGATTTATGTGGCCGACGCGAGAGAAACGCATAAATTTAAATTCACCAGAGAGTCAGTTCAGTTGGCTGAAATTGTTACCGCAGGTGGAAAGCCTCCGTGAAATTTAAAGTAACTGGTACTTCTTCTTAAGAAAATACAAAGTCTATTTCCTTTTATATATATATTTGCATTAGAAATTCAGAAAGTTAAGATAATTTGAAAATGTAAATTGCAAGTTATATTTGCACCCTGAAAAGAAATGCTTGATGATAATATTTTCGGCACATAACTTTTGTCGTTTGTTTTGGGGTGACGTGGCTAACATATTATCATCAGGGAGTGAGGTTTGGGTATTCAGAGAAAAGAGATTAAATTTTACAAACAAGAATGAAAATTTAGTGGATGCATGGCATATGAATTTTCTGTAAACCAACGACGTGGTCCTGCTTTTAAAATGTATTTTGAACCTCCTGCAGTGCTAATATGCCGAAATTAAATGTTTACGAAGCTTAATGTAGAATTCTTATCTTTGACCAGAAATCGCTAAACTAGCACGAATTTGGCGACTGTAATTTCAACGCGGTAGGTTTCTGCTGAGTAATTAATAGCAGTAAACAGTGGCAGGTATCTGGGCCATGTATATGCTCTGAAATTCAGTGCCTTCGGTCATTAGTTCCAACTTTGGTTACTCACAAAGTTCTATAACGACAGCTAATTTAAAGTGCAAAGGTTAAAGTCCAAATTTTTCTTATTTTGGTATCTTTCTAAAAAAAGATAGGAAATTTCACTCAGAAATATGTTCAATTTGTTAGTTCAATTGCGTTAAGCACATTGCGTTATAATTATAGAAGAGAAGTCAAAAGATACGTAAATTAGATATTCTGAACTGCAATTCTACTAAAATGTTCACTCTCTGGAAAGACATTTGTAACCCGGAATGAAGTAAAACTCATTATTTGAATTACGGACTAAATTTATCTGCGAAAGCTAATTCTAGATGGATGTTAATATTTGTAGTTTACATACGTTGTAAATTTTAATTACACGGACATTTTAAAAAAGTTTTTCGTTGAATTCTAGGGTAATTACCCTACAATTCAAGTTTCCTAATTGTGAATCTAGACTTCTGAATTCAAATGTAACGTCGAAAAGTTATTCATAATAACAAAAGGCGCACTAGATAATGGAAGAAAAGAAAGATGGAGGAGATAGTAAAGTGGGAAAATGTTGACTAAGTAAGAGAGAAAAGTTAAAATAAAAGGTACACCTTGTAAAGAACTGCACTTAGCGTCTTGTTTTTTTCTCTCTTATTCTTCTTTACTAAGTTAAGTACCCTGACGTACCCATCCACGCGTAATTAAGTTGAGAAGAATAATTTTGAATTAGATAAAAAAAGGCCTCGACTTGAGAAAACCAAAGCAAAGAACTGAGAACACACAATTTGAGAAGATATTTTGGTGTTGTATGAAATTTAAGTCACATAAAGAAAACTTTGCATAAGTTCCATAATTCAATTTAGTTTATACTTATTATTTATAAAGAAAATAGAAGAAGCTTCTTGAAAAAATTGATAAAAATTAGTTAATAGAAAATTCAATCAAACTTGGAACTACTAATATTTGAGAAGCGTTTCAATTTAAGTTGGAGAATTTTCCACCTAGCATTGTTCCTCTTTGCATTTTCAATTTGTCTTCTTTGACTTTCGACAAAATTAGATTGTGTATGCAACACCACAGATAATTACTTTCCAGAGTGTATGCTTTTATGTACAAGTACACTACAAGCGATCAGAAAATAAAACTTAATAATACCTGAGCTCCAGGGGTTGTTTTCGTCTATATTCTTATCCTGGGGGATGATTGATATTAGGTGTTATAAATCCTGAAAAATGATGTATTGTAAAACCAAATCTATCGTTCCATCCTTCACCACCTCGTATTCATCTTCTTTACGATGATCACTAACACTTGCTTCAGGATATCGATAACTCTGTCGTAATTTAAATTTAATGGAAAAAAATAGACTGTATACGCTTACTCAAAGTATGATTTTGAAAGGTCATTTAAACTGATTATAATAAATTAGTAAATTTATTAATAAAATTAAACAAACTTATTTTATATTAGTACTTAATTCTAGTCTGCAATTTTGGTTGTAAACAATCAATTATTGTTTCTTTTTCCTTATTAGTTATACTAATTTGAAATCATTGGAGGGACAAATAACATACTAAGTTTAAATTCTCGTGGTACCAGTTTTTCAGAACATTAACAACATACCCTTGAAAAGTTCACGAAAATTCAGTTGAAAAACATAGAGGTCTTCCTTTAATCTCATTTCTACAATATCTTTGCTTTGATCCTTAGAGCTTTCCTTTAACATTGTCGGGAATGCTGTCATCTTTGCAATGAGATCGTTTCTCCTGGGATATGTGAACCCATCTAGTCGTGTGGTGGTTGCTCCCACATTGGAATGAGAATGAAATGGATTTCCATTATGTGTACAGCAGGTTCTATTGTACTTCATTCTGCTTCCAACCAACATAATGGACAGCATTTTAAAAAATGGAAACATGTCCGGCCTTCTGCATCAGAATGTGCTGCATTTTCACTTAGTATAAGCAAGCATCTATCAATAGACTCATGAATGAATTTTCTCTATGCAAATTAAAAAAAAAAAGAAATTTTTATTTCCAACAAGAAGAGCTGAGTCAGAAAAAGCTTACACTAAACTTTATAAGACTCATATCGAACTATGGAACATTATTATTCTGGAGGGCCTCTAGTGTCCGAAGCATAAGTGCTCCAGGCAGGAAAAGTATATTCAAGAAATTATGAATGCATGCTGGGGTTTGTGAGAAAACTCTATTGTATTAGTTAAATGGATAGAGTAGAAACGAATTTTTGTTTTTAAAAGAGCGTTTCAGCCAATCAGACAAGAAAAAAGGGGGTTTACTTATTAGCTTAATTCTCTTCAATCAATATTTTGGAAAAATTAACTAAGCCAACTTACAAGTCATTTTCATGAGGCTTTTTATATTTTTCATTCTATTTGAGTATCAAATGCCCCTTAAAAATTGAAATTAAATTAAGTAATTTTAGCTACGGATTTTCTTCGATAAATAAATAAAGCAATAATTAAATTTGTATCTGCTAATGTCACTCAAGATAAGTAACCATCCACCAGTGGATCTTTAAATTTTTAAGTAACGTTGCTGAAGCTGATCTTTACTCTTGAAAGAGGAAAGTTCTTCAAAAGTTACTGCAGAACTTTCAAGCGAGGATAGAACTCTTAAAGCAGAATAATATTCACCAAAGGAGATTTTTAATCTCCAAATATCATTTGTTAAACTTCTGATACCATTTTCTTCATGGATAATTTATTCCTTTATCCATGAAAATGAAATGAAAATGGAATTATACATTATATAAATGGATGTATAGATAATGGGAGTCTAAAAACGAGTAAATATTGTTTGTTAAAATCATTTAGAACAAGTTTCTATTTCAGTTTGTTTCACTATTTTTTAACAATGTCTTACAATCATTAACAATCTTTAACTATTTACACTGCAGATAAAGTTTAAAGCTTCTGTGAAATATCAAAGTCTATTGAAGTTTTTCGTTGAATTTAGAAAATTCATTAAGTAAAGTATCTCATAAACGTGTCACACAGAAAAAAAGGTCCAGTTTAGGTTACAGGTTTAATTTAAATTACCTAAATTTAAGTCCCTTTTTAGTCTTAACACTAGATTTAAGCGCATCTTAGTCTTAAAACAAGAACCCAAAGTCTTGTTTTAAGACTAAAAGAGTTTTACTTTAAGGCGTTAAGTCTAAAAGGGGACTTAAATTAAGGCAAGTTAAATTATAAACTATACACCTTTTTTTTTCTGTGTACTTTCCAGGAATATTCGCAAATGTTTTTGCAAATGTTCTGAATGCAATCTTTATATTGTTTATATCCTTTTAGGGTATAAACTTTGATGCACACGAGAATGCTGCCCGAAATTATATCAAAGATTTCCGCTCTGAACTTTGTGTTTCCGGGTGAGAAATTGCATTGGAGGTCAAATCAAATTTAAGAGGAAAAGTGAATTTTAACATGGGACTCAAGTTCACTGTACAATTGGGTTTGCGAGATCTGATTATTAGTGGCCAACTCCAGAGTTCTCTAGGTGTTGACCAATTTTCCGAGACACCAGTGGCTTCTCGTTACTGAAATTCCCCTGCAGGCGAAACCTTTGGGATGCTGAACTGCAAAGTTGGCCAAGTCGAATGTAGGGTACCAACGAAGAAGACGTGGTGAATAAAGACAGAGGAAGAGAGAAGAAGGGTAGTAAATGAGGTTGGAAAGGGAGACGTCGCATGGTCGATATTATCTCTTCCAGGGTAGCTTAACCCTATCCTGATCAAACCATCCTTTCTATTCGTCTTCAGAGGTTCGCACCCTCTTCGTACCAACCAGTCGTAGATAACTAGCTTGGCCCTGATCCAAAATTCACCAGGATCAGCTTTCCAATAAAGTTTCTCACTTGCCGTACGCCTCATGAAAAATATCTTTCCCCATTCGCAGGGCAAAACTTACTTATCATGGGTCGAAATCAGATCATTGTCGAATTCCGAGTGTATATAGATTGACTCTTTGAAATCTTATGAGGCGATTCACGCATGAAACTGGTCATTCGATTTCTGAAAGAAGGGAAAGGAAAGAAGAAATCACTTTCTTTCACGACTGTGGGAATAATAAATTTTATATTGAATAACAGAGACGAGATTTTATCTGTCTGTGGAAAAAAACATCTAAAACTTTCTTGACCTACAGATTTTACGGGTAACTTTTTTTCTATTCGGAGAAGCGACTTTTGCCCTTGATACTGCTACAATTCAATTAGATACTAATAATGATGTACACGATACGCTAGGTGCATATGTTACTTGGCAGCGACTGTAATGCGAGATTAATTAATAATTCATAAGGCAAAATTTGCATTTTACTCAGTGCATCTTGATTCGTGTGATGCCTTGCGTTAAGTTCCGTGGTTCGCAATAACTACGTGTTTACTCTGTCCATGGTTATCTGTCACGTCGAATTTCGCATGCCATAATTTAATTAAAGTCCTTCGACATTTTCCGGAGAGTCGGAAGTGTTCATCATATTAATTCCGTGACACAAAGGGGCACCTGCTATTAATTATAATTGAAAATTGCGTTCTTATTTAGTTGCCTAGAAACTTTTCAGTATATAAATAAAAACGCAACGGAGGATATGTTTACTAACCAGAATAGATTTTGTAGAAGGTGAATTAGAAAATTTTTCAGTTTTATCGTAGAGAGTAAATTTAAGAAGTCCTTAAATTCTGCCGGTGTACTTACTTAAAGGAGAAAGAGGTAGAGGCATGCTTCCTTTCAAGAGCAAACCGAAACGCAAAATCTACGGGCTTTTAAACGAAAAGGAATCGAATCATTCATTAAAACGTTGTTCAAGGAATGAAGTTCAGTCTTTAAGATGAACAAATATTCGATTAGGCGAGAGGCAATAAAAAATGGTTGGGAAAAGTGAAGCCTGAAAGCGTCGAGGAGAAATTGAATTATTTATTCTTACTGGCTGTTATAGAATTACAGTTTAATTTCGTTAAAGTCGCAAGAAAAATTTGTTATTAGTTTCTCTGGGTCGTATTGATTCCATTGGAGATTCAGAGTTTTCTGTCACGGAAGTTCGTGGGGCAAAAAATTGAAGCGATTACTGTTCCATCGAGTATTTCATTCATAAATAGATAACATGATTAATTAAGCAGAGGAAATTTAATGATTTTAATAATTCCCTTACATAACTCCTATATTATTTGACAATTTTCTTAGGAATTTTATGTTTTATTTCCCCACTAAATTTGAGCAAATACGTATTTTTTCGCATTATTTCCTAGGCTCGTTTTGAAACTGCTGTGAAAATGACAAATTCTCTTTCTACTCGTTATAGCAGGAAATCATAAACTTTCTCGTTCCCCTGTCAGGTATGACAAACGAAATTTGCACGATACAGTTACCAAGTTGATAGAAGCACAGGGACAATCAAGAAGAGAACCAGTAGTTCAGACAATTTCCATAATCGATACAACCGGAGATACGGCCCTGAGAGTTCGTTTCCTGTCTTAGGGGACTTCCTCTCACACCCTACTTTTCTCTGTCTCACGATTTTGTTCGTCTCGATCTTTCTCTGGTTATTTCCCGAGAGAAAAATCATCCCCGAAGAAAAATTCCAACGACTACTAACGGAGGACCGTGACTTCCTGGTTTTCTTATCGATTATTTGGAAAAGGATCGAGATGCGATCTCGCGTGACATTGCGTTGAGCACGTACAGAGAATCGAGTACGATTTTCCCCTATTATTCTTCAAAATATCTTTAAATTTTACTAAAATTTCAATAAAAAATAATTGCTTAAGGGGATCATCCCAATTCAAGGCTGTTTTATTCGCTCTTTTTTTGGCGAACTATAAAAACATACAAATTTGTATATATTTATAGTTCGCCAGAAAAAAAAATTTCAAAAAAAGCAAAAATCAGTCTTCAAGTGGGAGGACCCCCTTAATTCCATTCAGAGCTAAAATTGCAAGTCATTGAAATAATAATCATTCCCCCTAATGACCACCATTACGATGCTTATTTATAAATCTGAATTTAAAGTATAAGATCACAAAGATTTCAAAAAGTAGAAATCAGTCTGTCAAAAACATCTGGTTTTTTCAGAAGGGGATAAATAATATAATAATAATCATCTGTTCATTCTTGTACTAAATGAAGATTGATATTTAAAATACTTTCAATCTTTTCAGCATTTAAGATGATCACTTTTATTCTGAGAGAATTGAGTGACAGTTTATTTATTCGCGAACTACTTCGAATATGGAGAAAGAGGGAGAGCGAGAGAAGGAGAGAGTAAGCAAGTTGAAAAAGAAGAAAAGGGAAAAAGTAAGAAGTGCTGAGAATTAGAACGAAAAACAGCCAAGAAAGACATCTTTTCGTAATTACCGACCCCCTGGTTCCAAGTGAAAGCATTACTCTTTGTCACCTGAACTGCTGTCTAACGCCACCAAGAAAGGCTCGGAAAATATGAGGATTGCAATTGTAAATTTATTTTGAATCATTTAACGACATGTTTAATTAATAAGTAGAAGCACGTAAGCTTAAGTTCAGACAAATAAAGACAACCGTTCAGACAACTAAAGTTGAGAGTCTTTCTGTGTAGAATCTTAAGTAAATAATGAAATTAATCTTGGTTAAAAAGTAAAAAGAAGAAGTGTTATCTGGCATCATCAATATCGATATAAGTTGAAATACTTTTAGACACAAAAGAAATACTGAAGATTTTTCGCTGACGTTAGGTATATAAGGAAAGCCATTCTTATTCCAGTATCAGGACGATAAAAATTTTGTGAAAGAAATTTTTACGCGTTGTTGTGAAGGCAAACTTACCCTGACGTTCACGTATACACAGTGCAAGTTACACATGATGGTAAGGTCCGATGAGGTAAAATTCATGTCCCGGAATCTCGAAGTCATGGTCTTCCAATTACGTTTTCCAGACTGGCCTCGTAAACCTCCATATGGAGGTAGAAAAGCGTCTTTTTGTTGATAACAATCACTGAGCTTTCTTCGTCCCCATGTCCTGATACGGTCAATAAATACGTCAAGCACAAATGTCTGTAGGAAATGTCCATTGTTAGTTTTTCTAGTGTTGGGCAACAAGTAGTTGAAAAAGTTGTAAAAAAATGTTGGTTTATGGTCAAAGTTCAGGCATTACTTTTTACGATCTGATCAGATTTTGCTTCATCCTGATTCTTACTAAGTAGTAAACCAACTTTCATTCGATATTATTCAATAACAAGCACTGTACTTCCCATTTTGTTTTATCATGCGGAGTTGATTAAATTTTCCTATTTTCAAATAATATTTTTCTTAAAGAAGATATTTATCTAACTTGTGTGTTTCCAAATACTATTTTCCGAAGGAATATAATTTTAATAATAATATCAATAAAATATTACGGGTGGGAATTCAGAATACGATATTCAGAGTGATAATTTTGAGTTTTGAACCTGCAAACGCACTTGAAAATAAGTAGATTCAATAATTTTTTATATATGGCTCCTCGTAACGCTGGAAGAAGTTGCCGTTGCATTTATACTTTTATGGATGTTTTTACTATACGTCGCGTTAGATTGTTATGGTTTTATTTTCGTTTTTATCGAGTAGACAACAAAATAAGGAAATTCAGGAAGAATAAATTAGTAATAAACGAGTTTGAGAAAACATACAGCTTTCCAACTGGAAATTGATACTTTTAGAGAAATTATCTTCTGAAAATACTAAATTCATCTAATTTTTCTAGCTGAAAAGCAGAAACATTTCTTTTCAAATTTGCCATTGAAGAAGCACTGGAAACTTTTTATGAGAATCGGAATACGAGTTTCATTCAAGTGAAAAATTGAGAACAAACAAGTAACTAAAATTAGAAAACTTATTATAGAAAGCGGACAGAAAAGAAAGAGACAAGTACAATTAAATTGCAAAGTATAAAGTGATATAACATAATATTGACATTATAGGAGTGTCAATAGTGGAAGAGAAGCAATAAATCTGAAAATGATTCACGGTAAAAAAAAAATCGCATTGGTAAATATTTACGTGCCTCAATTTAGTTTAAGTGTTCTGGTGCGATGAATAATATGATAGAGTTGTAAACATAGTTCAATAATTAGATTACTTTACATAATTAAAATAAATGTTTTAAAGCCGGTCATGACAATACTAAGCTTTTAACTCCGTCGTGATAATCGATAATCTGATATAATATAATCGATAATAAAAAAATCGCAAATAATATAATCGACAATAATAATATAATCTATAATAAAAACAATCGCATTGGTAAATGTTTACGTGCGTCAATTTAGTTAAGTGTTCTGGCGCGATGAATAATATGATAGAAATTGTAGACATAGTTTAATAATTAGATTACTTTGCATAATTAAAATAAATGTTTTAAAGCCGGTCATGACAATACTAAGCTTTTCACTCTGTCGTGATAATCGATAATCTGTCAACCAGGATTTAACGGTAAATAATTACTATCAATTGGGAGATTGATACTTTGGTGTATGTATTGGAGAATCCGATCACGCTATTCGCTTTTTTTGATCAATGTAATACGAGGTGTGTCAATTTCAATCGATTGGCTGACTACACCCTTTTCCACCTTCTATGACCCACGTTCCACGCTGTCGCATGAAAGCATGTCATCGTAAATGTACGAGATCGAGCAGCAACTGTCTACATTTTAAAACTAACTTTCCGCATATTCAATTACGTCACGTGCTTGCAGTAATAAAATAACATAATAACATTTCCAGCATCTTTGTGATCCATAAAATGATAGAAATGTCGAAAGTTTTAAAATATTCGTTCTCTGCATCAAGGTGGAAAATAAATAAATAATAGCTATAAAGATCAGAAATTTTATGTCTGAATTTAAGTGACTTTAAATTAAGTAACTGACTTCTGTGCCTTTTAAATTCGCTATTCATCAGTCAAGACTTTTATGCAAGAAAGTTTTTTCGCTTTTCAATGAAAAAGAGTAAAATGTTAGTTGAAAATAAGAATATATTGCATTTAAAAAAAATCCGAGGTTTTAAGCAAGCAATCTTAAAGCACATAATTTACTTTCATCAAATTCAACAAATTGTCGGATTATTCAGCTTTAGAGAAGAATCTTCTTGTTAATGAAAAGTATTTCCAGCTTTGAGATAAAACTCAGTCATTCAGTAATTCAGTCATTCAATGCAAATTAAATGAAGTGACCTGCAATCTCGATTTATACAAATAATCAAGATTAAAAATTGAAACTTACTGCTGTATAAAAGCTTCTTAATGATCCGCAATTCTAAACTGAAAATGTCATCTTTACAGAGCTGTAGATTTTTGTGGATATCAGGAAAGTGAGTACTTTTCATATCAAGATTTCGTTCTTCTTTTGATCATAAAGCCGCAATATCTCTTATCTTAATTGGATATTCTAAGGTAGCTGAGACAAGAGATTTAACTGGCTTTATTATCACCGTTATGATTTTGGACCAGAAAGGATGTAAGATGAAGAGAGGAAGAGTGAACATTAGTAAAAGAGGGAGTCAATACTCGCTCGATTATGTAAACCTCATCTAAGGCGCTGTTCTCTCACCTTTATGGCTCATAACTTAAGAAAATGTTCATCTCGAATCATTCCCTCAAAACTTTTTAAACAAAAACCTGACGGAAAGTTCAACGAGTACTTATCCATATAATTTTGCAATAAGCTTCTTACATCAATAAATTTACTTTTATTACTTTTTCTCTGTTCTGTTATTTCTGCTAGCATTGGCGATTTCCCATTGGAATTTTAAGTAAAGTTTAAGAAATAGGGACTCAAATGGGGTTTCAAGTGAGGTTTGAAATGGGATTTGAAATAGGGTTTAAGGTTTAAATAAAATATGCGTTCTGTACTACACGTAGATAAATTGCACTGTATCAGGAACTCATGAATGCATGCAATTCTGCAAATGAGTATTTATTGCGTTTTTATTCGATGTTTTCTGTAAACAGACACTACAGTAAAGTATTGATGTACTACCCATATTACAATAGAGACCCACAGAAACCAAATGAACACATTAGGATTTAATTTAATTAATAGACATATATATATATATGTAACGCAAGCACAAAGTTTGTAATGTAGCCATAGTGTATATGTATTATACATACATACATACATACACATATATATATATATATAAATACACATATACTAAGTCCTACCGAGAATTTGCGCCAGAGATGACTGTCACATCGAACTGGCAGCAATAAACCATCCTCTGTCGCTTCTGCTGCTGATCTCTCTAGGCCACTGTCCTGTAGAGAACGTTTGTGGATTTGCCATCACCATTATTATTTGCTTTGTGGTCCAACCACTATCATACCCGAGTGACAGTTACGTTTTCCAAACTTTAACCACTCTCGTAAAAGTCGTGATTTTAAAAGAGCCTCTTTTCCACCTTGATTTTAATGGAAAGTAGACCGGATTAAATTTTGATTTGAATTCACACTTGATATATTGATCAATTTACTATTTATATTTAATGATGACAGAAGTTAGATGTTTACTTCTGAAAATTAGGACAACATGCTTTTATTCAGAACCTACATTGTTTTTTGTTTTTTTTTTTTTTTACTCTAAACGCGACCAACTTTTCATGCATTGTAGCATTCGTCTTTTGATTCTTGGGTAGTGAATAGCGACCTAAAAGGGAGCATTAATCGACTGGTGAAATCTATTCATGAAAGGAGGCTTGAATATACAACCGCTGCATGCTATGCAACGAGGCAGAAGTCAGTTACTTAACCACAGTCACCCGTACAGGGACCAATTACTAAGAGGAAAACATTTCTTTAATAAGTAATTCATGTATGTTATCCTAAGCATTTCATATGCTTTTCTTATTGTTAGTAAAAGAAATTAACTAAGTATTCATGAAACTTATGAAAATTACTATGAACAAATTTTTTAAACTGAATTTGGTTTCGCAAAAGATTAGAATGTTATATTTACGATACAAAATTTATAATCTATTTTTTATTAAAACTAGGCAACCAACACGTGCGCTAAGCGCGCAATTATTATTTTTTCCTTTTTATAACCTTAAATCATTCAAAAGCCAATTAGGTTTGAAACAACATTTTGTTACACCACTAAAAAGGAATTTCAAGACGTTTCTAGGAATTTTAAGGGATTTCGACGATTTTCAAGTAATTTTTAAGAAATTCAACGGATTTTTCGGATTTTTAAAAGATTTCGTAGAATTTTAAGAAATTTCAACTGAATTTAAGCGATTTAGAAGATTTTCGTGAAATTTTAAGAGATTTCAAAGGTTTTTAAAGATTTTTGAGGGATTGACTTCATGAAATTTCCAGGAATTTAAAGAATGTGAATATTGTGAAATTTTATAACATTGTATGGCATTTTATGAAATTTCTAATAATTTTGAGGGATTTCAAGATATTTTTCTGATTTTTAAAGGATTTCATGACATTTGATAAGATTTCTAATAATTTTAATGCATTTTAAGGGGTTTAAAGTCGTTTTAAATATTATCGTAGAATTTTTACGAATTTCAAGAAGTTTTTGACTTTCTTGAAATTTTAAGGGATTTTCACGAATATAACGGATTTCAAAAGAATTTTATGACTTTTAAAATATTTTATGGAATTTGGATGATTCTAAAGTTTGTCAAGAAATTTTCTTTAGGCATTTCAAAAGATTTTTATAATTTTTAAAAGATTTCGTAGAATTTAAAAAGATTGCGAAAGTTGTGAACTTTTACAAAATGTCAAGCAGTTTTTCTGATTTTTTAAAATTTTGTGAAAACTAAGAATTTTATGGAATTTTATAAAATTTATAATAATTTTATGGGACTTCAAGGGATTTTTCAAAAGATTTTTTTAGATTTTTTAAGGATTTCATAGAATTTAAGAGATTTCTAGTAATTTTAACGGATTTAAATGTTTCGAAATTTCAAGAGGTTTCCAGCAATTTTTAGTGATTTTCACGAATTTTAACATAGATTTCAAGAGATTTATGATTTTCAAAATTTTTGTGGAATTTTAAGAGATTTCAAGGGGCTTTTCAGGTTTTCAAAAGAATTTTTTAGATTTCTTAAGGATTTCATGCAATTTTATGAGACTTCTAATAATTTTAACGGATTTTAAATGTTTCGAAATGTCAAGAGGTTTCCAGCAATTTTTAGAGATTTTCACGAATTTTAATATGGATTTCAAGAGATTTATGATTTTCCCAATTTTTGTGGAATTTTAAGGGATTTCAAGCGATCTCTAGGAATTGTAAACGTTTCAAGAGATTTATAATCTTCAATTTTTTTTTTTTAATTTTGAGGGATTTCAACCAATTTCTAGTAATTTTAAACGATTTTAACCGGTTTTAAAGGATTTTGAAGCTTTCTTGGTAAAATTTTAAGGGACGCGCGCAAACAAACATGCGCGAAATTTATGCGAGATTTTCGAGACATTTCGTCACACTACTTTTTTAAGAGAGGATAAAAAGAATGTATTATATCAATTTTCGAGTCCACGAAGCTCTAATAAAAAACTTTCCAATAGCCTTGCAAAACTTAGTGGTAACTTTTATTCCCCACATTAAAACTTCTTCAATCGAGAGTTACGTGCGACAAATAATGGTGTCGAGTGCAACTCGAGACTTCTCAGATTCAAATAAAAAAACAGCCACAGGATATTGGTATCCCTTTCTCTCGCTATTGGCTGTACAAATATATGTCCGCTTTAGTGTGTGCATAAACTCGCTATGAATGCATATCCTTTATCGCTTCAAATATCGACAACGGCACTTGTCACTGTTACAGTATATATTTCCGCCACCCGAGTCGGAAGGAAACCTTCCTTGCTTGTAACATCTCTGTGGAATTCACAAGAAAACGAATCTCAGTTTTCTCCTGAGAGCAAAGAGGGCTTTAAGAATTTCCGGTTAAAACGCTTTGTTCGCGAGAGAGAATCAGGCTGTGCTTCTTGCCGCAAAGAATCTAGATCCGAAAGTATCAAATTGCAATTTGCTCGCAATCGCCAGACTGCACCGAAGAATTCTAATACCACCGAGCGAACCTCCAATTCTTTCCAGTCAAGTGAAACAAGAAATCCTAATGATTTGCTGATCGATGTCGAAAATTGGACCGCTTTAGTGATAAGATATAATAAAATATCTAGGTTGCAATCAGTAGCGTTACGGAAGATATCAATATGAAGAAGGATTAATTGATAAAGAAATTGATAATAAAAAATGAAAATTGCAGTGTTAAATGTTTAAAAATTAAACAAGTAAAGTAGATCAGAGATTTCATCATGCAGTCACGAACCCTTGGGTATCGGCACAGGTGGTGTCTGTGGTTCCCGATATCATTTACCTTTAGGCTTTGCAATTCAGTGGATTCACTAGGGAGATAGTGCACATCTGCATCCCGAAAATCGTAAAATTGTCCAAGTGTGTATTCAAAAGGACCACTGCACACTCATGGACTAATAGTAGGTGTCCTGTGGTACCTATTCAAGTACGTGGTTTTATCGATTTGTTAATTTGGAACATTTCCTGTCGACGAACCGGAATAATTTTACCTCGGCGAGTTTCGCCAGTTACCTCTCGATATAAATAATAACATTTGAACTTTATGCCAACTAACTGTCAGCATACGCTTTATACGTTTGTCTTTTAAATAAAAAACGAGGGAGATTCTGGGATGTATGTCGAGAAGAAATGTATCAGTTTATTTAATGCACCGCATCCAACATTAAACTTCTTGTTCTAACGTCATTAACAAGTGGTGATATACATAACTTATCTTTTTCTACCAGCGATAAGAAATAGTTTATGAGCAGTTCAGAATTTAAGTAAAGTCAAAATATATAACAAAATTCTGTTTTCAGCATTCGACCCATAAAAATGGATCAAATGGATAATATTATATATATATTATATTTTTATAGATAATATTTTAATGTCATTGTTTTCAGGTAATTGCAACTTTAACTCGTAAGCAATTTTGTAAAACGATGAGTGATAACTTTATTCGATACATTGTTAATTGACTAACAACTTTACATGACACCTTAATTAAAAGTTATACGCATCAGGTAATCAATCAATAAATCAATTAAATTCTATTGGATGAAACGAGTTTCAATGGAAGGAAAAAATATGTGCATCAAAGTGAAGACTTCAAGCATCGCGTAGTTACACAACAAGATAAACAACTCATATGCTCAATATGTAAATTACTTCTATTAGAGAAATTAATCATGCAGTAAAAATCATACGTCTTTCAAGACATGCCTATAATTTATTACTTGAAAACTTGTGAAGCTGATAAGATTTAGCTGCGTTTCTATTGTTAGCAACTTGAAACATGCAACTATTCTAAAGATGAATATTTATGAAAATGAGCATAATGCCTTATAAAAGTTTGCTCATTGTTAGGTTGAATACCAGATTCTGATAATTCTTCACGAACAAAAGGTTTAAATACAGCAGAAACAAAAGCAATTTTCCAGTCTAGGGATAAGTGTAATTTTGAGAAAAAAGCATTTAAAACTACGTTCTTTCATTACTTTTACAACAGTTTAAAGAAAACGTTCAACATGGCAAAGTTGGCTCTTTTTGTGATATTTGCTGGAATTTGTGCTGTCGTTGTTTCAACTGAATTGGTAAGTTTAAATATTCATTTCTGTTACTGCTCGTTCAAAATTTACGAATAACATTTTGACGTGAAGACATACAATAATAATAAATATTGTGTCATTTCCTTCACAATCTTAAGACGGGTCGTATTCCAAGTTATCTTAATAC
>JAUEJJ010000013.1:3429885-3500175 GCA_032164275.1 Synergus coniferae | reverse complement strand
GACATACAATAATAATAAATATTGTGTCATTTCCTTCACAATCTTAAGACGGGTCGTATTCCAAGTTATCTTAATACTTTCTATTATTTTTTCTAGTAAAAAACAATTCTTTTTACTGAAAAGTAGATTTAAAAAATTCCAATTTTTGTCTAATGTTGCAGAATAATACAACAAACCAACCTCCTCGTGAAAGCGGAAACGGTGAAATAATACGACGTCTTGGCCGAGCAGCTTTGGCTCCTGTAGCTTCAGTAAGACTCAACTCGCATCTTTCAGATATTCCCTTAATGTTTACCAGACCACTTCAATCAAGAAAAATTCGGCAGGTTCCATATTTTGCTATAAGAAACACCCGACAGGTCCCATATTAGAAGCCCGATATTGTCCATTACGCTCCTTTGACTTATTAAATGAACAATTGATAATAATTCAAATATATGTACATCTAATTCTTTAAATGTGAAGCTAAATAAAGTTCGTTAATCCGCTAGTTGAAGATGATATTTACTTCTTAATGCACTGATTTATTATTACTTTACTTTCTTACTAGATTATAGTACTAAATCAGAATTACGCTTCTTACTTTGATCTAAAGCAGAAAGATTAATGATCCTGACTATAAATTATGTCACTTTTTCTCCTGAATATATTAATTTGTGCTTACGCAGAAAATACGCAGCTTTTTTCTTCTAATTCTTCATTAGCCGCGTCCGCGGGAGTAATTAATTGAGTAGCTCACTCAGTACACTACTGTGGAGCAAGAAAACAAAGAAAGAAATGTTCAATAGTTGATGAGACTCAAGGATCAATATTGATTTAATACATCAAACGAAATGATTTCATTCTCTTCACCATTAATTATAGCTGCCATGTTTTTATTCCTAAAACAATCTCGAAAGTTGAGGTATGAAAAATATTAAGTTTTGTTTAACAAAAACGAACTAATTATTTGATTAGCTATAATCAATTTAATAAAATTCTAGAGAAGGAAAATATCTACCCACTTACATTCTGATCTATAATATTTTATAAAGATTTGTTTCTTCAAACAAAAATTTGAAGATTTCCTGGAAATATCAGAGAATTTCATCGGATCTTATATGAAAGCCATCGCATCGGAATTTTAAATCGGTGGAAGCGAAAAAGAAATGGATGGCCAGACTTTGCTTCCGGACTTGGTTGAGCATCAAAGGAAAGAGTAGGCGTCGAGATTCGACGTACTGAGGTTTAAGGTTGAAAGGAAGTAGAGATCTAGGCAAAGGGAGTTGGCTCAAGAAGCTCTTTTTGTCAGCAGAACAAGATACTATTGATCCCTAACACGTAGGTGAGAGTCACTTTCTTTGTAGATTCTCTAAAAGAGAAACGAGTAAGTTCGGCCCGAGCACAAGCGTCGATACGAGTTCTGGTGTGTGTCGTCTGGCATCTGAAAATCTTGGTATCCTAAGGAGGTACGAACTACCGAAAGAAAAGACTGAAAAGCATTAAGAGTCCTTGCTTTCTGGCAACCTGCCGCCTTTTTCTCAATCCTCAGATATCCTCCCACGATTGCCTCAATGTCCCACCCATGTTAGGTTTTTGTAGCTCTGAATTGTCATATTATGAAACGCGTATTGTTCACATTCTGACACATCCGATTCTATTTTTCTACAATTCACATGAATATCTGAGCTGAACTCTTCTTATTAATATGTTAAAAAAATTTTCATAAAAGAAATATGAATAAGAAATATATAAATATTGCTACACATTATTTAGTATGGCTGACTAAACATGACCCTTAACTACTGTCTCCCAACTGGAAGTAGTCCATACATTGACATATACTACTGACTTCCCCTCCCCTCCCCATCTAGTTATATTATAAAGGACATTGCCGTCGTTGTTTTTAGAATTTTGGCTGACTAAGTATAGATATTTACTACTGTAAGCACTGTGACTGACCATACACTTGCCTGCACTACTGGCCCTCTATCCTCAAACTATTTAAAAAAAATATTAAGGAGGAATAAGTAATTATTTTCACGAATTATTATACTAAGATATCATTCAAGGATGAGATTCCTGTACCACTCAGAAAAAAGTTTGTTTGATTCAAACAAAATTTATTTGAATTAAACAAATTATCACTTTGATATGGGGTCAAAAACATATGTTTGTTTGATCCAAATAAATTTTTTATTTGTTTTTATTTATTTCAATTGAATAAAATTTTGTTTAATTTAAATTAATGTTTTGTTTAAATTAAATAGACATTGTTTACACTAAACAATTATAAGATGGATATTCTTCATTTATTAAAATTAAATAAATGTTTTGTTAATTGAAGTAAGAAACTTATTTCGTTCAATTGTATGACTTCAAACAAATTTTCTTATTTGGTTTAAACAAACTTTTTTCTGAGTGTACAATGTAAGAATGAGGTACTTATCCTTATGGATGATACGTTTTAAACATTGTTTGCCATCCTATCGAATGGAGCACGATATCAAGACAAGCGAGATGCTTTGCAATGGAACTCATTCTTTGTCAATGGATCCTTTAACGTCAAACTTTCAATTGGAAATTCTCGATTCTGCGAAGACATGTGCGAAGCCGTCGTTGTTGCTCCATATAGCTTACGATTTAATATTACGTAATAAATCACTTGAATCTCGTCTTCGATGTCATAAAGCGAATGCCACATTGAGTGACGTCTATACAAAATTTTTATCCACCATCATCACATACCGTCACTTAAAAAAAAAATCATAAATATTCCTTCAGTAAGTCATTATGTTGCCTGTATACCATTCATGCCATTTCATATTTGTTGGAGAGTAAAAAACGAAAATATGAAAACTATTTTTCCTGCTAGAAAAAGCTAAAAAAATTCTCTCTGGGTGAATTAAAAAATTTTCTTTGATTTCAATAATTGAAGGCAGAAAATAGAAGCCATCCTCAGTTCTGGGAATGTGAAAACTTTTATGTAGGATGGTTTTTAAAAATACGAGGTAATTTACTGTCGCTTCCTCTTACCAAATACTGTGAAAAATAACTTGTTTACTTTTCTTTATTCACAATTTTATTTTGCCCAGGTGGCTAAAAAAAAGATCGAATTTTTATTTCCTTGATGAATCACTCCAGCTCCAATTTTAAATTCAGAATTTCATACACGTACATATTTACTTTTTTCCAAACGTTGTTTTTTATTTTTACTAGCGAACCAACATGCGCGCGATTATTATTCTTTCCTCTTTACAACTTCAAATCATTCAAAAGCCAATTAGGTATGAAACAATAATGTATACACCACTTTTTTTAAAGAGGAATTTCAAGATGTTTCTATGAATTTTAAGGGATTTTGACGATTTTTAAGTAATTTTTACGACATTAAATAGATTTTTAGGATTTTAAAAATATTTCGTAGAATTTTAAGAGATTTCAACAAAACTTAAACGATTTTGAAGATTTTTGTAAAATGTTAAGAGAATTCAAGAGGTTTTTACGTTTTTAAAAGTAATCTGTGAAATATTTAATAATTTCGAAGGTTGTTATAAAATTTTTCGGAAATTTTAACGATTTTATGGAATTTTATAAAATTCATAATAATTTTAAGGAACTCCAAGGAGCTTTTCAAAAGATTTTTTAGATTCTTTAAGGATTTCATGGAATTTTATGAGATATTTAATAATTTTAACGGATTTTAAATCTTAAGAAATTTCAAAAGGTTTCTAGCAATTTTTAAAGATTTTCATGAACTTTAACATGGATTTCAAGTGATATGATTTACAAAATTTTTGTGAAATTTCAAGGCATTTCAAGAGATTTCTAGGAATTCTAAACGATTTTAACTGATTTTAAAGGATTTCGAAGCTTTTTGGGTAAAATTCAAAGGGAAGAAAAAACAAACATGCGCGATATTTTGTTTTCCTTCCTATTCGTTATTCAAAAGCCAATCAGGTTTGCAACAACAATGTATGCGATATTTTCGAGACATTTCGTTACACCACTTTTTTAAGAGAGAATTCAAAATTCCCACAAACAGACTTATTTACATATTTAAATATTATTTTCAATTGGGAAGGATATGATCCATCAACGTTTTGTATCTTGGGGACAAAGGCACTACCTAGGGTGGACTGTGATACATTTCGACAGTTTTGTTACATCCTTCCCTCGGAAACGTTGATGATAAATTTAGCAAACGACTGGCACCAATGTTGTACGTTCAATGCGGTTCAATGATGCATCTATTAAAGTCATTAATTTCTATCCACGTTTTCCATCAATTTCCATCAATCTGTCAGCAATTTTCGTCAGTCAATCACTTTCTGTGTTGCATTGCACTGCAACCCCCCTATGTCGAATTAGAGCTGGATGTGACTATACACACGATTGTGGTTTTGCATTTTGCATTTTAGAGTTATTTTCCTCAAACCTGTTCAGATGAAATACACAATTAAGCTCTAATAATAATTATTCAAATTATTCTATCTGTAGTCTAATTTTATAACATTTTCGCAGCTGGGCTGACTGAACACGGATATTTACTACTTCCTCTCGAAAGGCTGACCATAAATTAACCTGTACTACTGACACCCCTTCCTCTCTTTGCTTTTCCCTCTTCTCCTTCACCCTCAGCGATCATCATCGAACGACTTCAGTTTTGAGGAGTATGGGCTGACTAAACATGGACTTTTACTACTATTTCAAAATATTCTCTCCTTAGATATTCTATAAAAAAATCAGCTTAGAGGTAATAAGGTTTCAATTCTTTTTACTTTGAACAGTTTTCTGGAAATATTGAAAATGTAGACAAGATTTTAGCCAAATATAGGAATACGGATATGTTAAGCAGATGCAGGGGGTAAAAGTCGACATGACAACCGATATTATGAAACTTGAAGATATAGTATCTTTCGCTCGATCGGAAACATATAACTACTAAGGAACCGTTCTCTTTACAGTCTTCACTGCACTTGAAACGCTATCCGCAAAACTTGGCCCGCGAGATAAAGTTAAAATTGACTCTTCAGCGACGATGCGCTGCGAGTGAGCCTCCTAAGTTGCTTAAGTAGTTTTAAGATGGGATTCTCGCCTTTCGTCTTCTCGTCTAGTCTCACTACGGCTCTCATCATTTCATCATATGTTGCACCCCCACCCTCGACCTTTTCTGTTGAAAATGCATGCAGCATCTTCCCTCTACCTGTACAGCTGGAGCCAAATTTTAGTTTCACAACTCTCTTCTGGAGTTTCGACTTCCAGTAGTTAACCTTATTATCATGAATTGACTTGAGCAACATGAAATTTTGTCGAAATTTCTCAGAGGCTCTAGAAAAATAGAAATATTAATATTAATTTTAATATTAATATTAAAATATAAATAACCATTTTCAAAAATCTCAATTTTTACTTCAAAACTTTAGGTAGAAAGTTTTTTAAGCGTGAACACATGCAATATGATTAACGTTTCGCGTGTTTTATAGTGTTTAATATTACACTTATTTTCGTGTTCATAAAAAAATTATGACTGTCCAAGCTGTCATGTACATTACCAAAATTGCCGTTAATATATATTTCTTTAATAATTCTCAACCAATCCTGTTTAGATCCTGAATAGATTAGAAGGATGTTTGTTAAAAGGGGCTGTAAACTCTACTACTCACTAAATGTTAGGACTCTCATTTATTGATATTTTTTATATTGTCATCTTGGGATTTTCTTAAAAATCTTTCTCTCGGTATTAGTCTAAATTATAAGCAGTTTAGGGACCAAATTACGGCCATAAAATCCTCCTGTAAGGCCTCTCAGTAAAAACTAAGAATCTTAAGGACATTGGGACCTTCAGAAAGTAATTCTCCGACTTTGTCACATTTTCACACTTTTCCTTATAGAAAGTATTATAATTTTGTACTGCAACATAGTAATTGCTAAGTTAGAGACCTTTTGAAAGACCTTAGGACAGTTAGTCGCTTTCTGAACTTCGTTTCTGATACTTGTGTCGAACAGTACCTCATCCATTAACATAAGAATAAATATAGTGTTTAAATAAAAACATTGGTGACACCCCTTTTATTAATTAATTAAAACGAACAGTTCAACACAAGCATTGCAGGTTTCCTTGCACGCTTAACAAATACTTTATAAGATATTACAAAACTTTTTAGAACTATAGATTGTACTCTATTCAATGATGTTCGCGATCATATTAGTTGAAAGTTATAAAGTACATTTTAACAAAAACATGGTCGAAACTTCTGGGTACAATATTCTGGAAATGAAAATGTTTCATGCTATTTGCAAATCACAAGAAAAATACTTATATAACACTTTTTACAGTCAATCGTGAATTGAAGTTTCAGTAATGCAAAAAGAAAATATATTAATTAATATTCAGTGAAAATCGCTGAATAAGAGTCAATGTATAAAATAATTGAGAGATTGCATTATAAAAGTTCCCATGCATTTTTCTAGGGACATTTGCATTACTAATATTGCTGGAAGTACTCCCATCAATATATTCAAAGCTTGGCTATTGTGCAATACAGAAGAAGGTATTTCAGCAGAAAAGCATTAAAGCGCGGTTATAAATTTTCGAGTCTCCCGACAATCCATTCACTATTCGAGAGATTTATACTCTTTTAAATTTTTTTCAAGAGAAAATTCTTTACAATTTCTTTTATAGAATCAAATTCCTCATAAAATATTTTTCCACTCTTTGATACTTTGATTTTCGAAGTTTTAACAGGAAAAAACGTGCGTGTAAGTTACAGTTGTTGTGCATAAAGAAGAATTAAAGCTTTACGGAAAATCGCTGTTAACTTTTTTAATTTACCTTTGAATTTTCTAAGGGAAAGTTTCCAGTTTCCTTGCTTCCCGTTTCTCCAAGTTCTTCAGTAGAGTTCCCGTCAAGTTAACATGGTCGCCGCTAATTGGCAAGATTAACAACAGGTAGTAAGATGATATCCTTTAAAAACACTTGATTCTACTACTCTCACATTTTTCTTTATGTTTATTTTGCATGGAATCAAAGTTGTATGAAATTATATTTTCTTTTGAAATTAATTTTACATTATTGGTTCATTAAAAACTAAAATAACGCGTCTTAAAATAGCATATGCGGACTGTATAAGATTTGATATGTTTAAATTGATTTCAATCAAATAACGAATTGTAAAAATATCCGAAAAGTTAAAAAGCTACGCAAATTCTTGTGTATAGTTAGAGGAAGTTTTTTTTTACTTTTTTAGGAGGTGCCTTAATAATCTCTACAATTTTCTGGTGGGTGACACTTATATTTTTCCCGTCGTCAGCGGCGTAATTGTCGCAAAATAATAACTGGCATGTGGTAGCTCCAGTCGTAAATGTTCGTAAATTACTGTTTTAATTGGTCTCTTTATACTTGGGGGTGAAAATAACAGGACACAATAATGACGCAAGCACTTTGTCTGACAATCTTTATCTTAACAACTGAAAAATGGCAAAATCAACTATAGACCATATATCTCTAATATCTCTATATTATATGGTTAATGATTGAGAGATTAAAAATTAATGAATAATATAAGGGAAAACCTTCTTGCTAAATTTAATGTTCTTTAGGTAGGGTCAACTTATATTGACTTTTGTTTAGGTTTTTAAAGTTATTTTACCAATATTGCTATTAAAGGATGTGTAATAAAAAGAATAATTGTATTAGAAGTATAAAATTTGGTATGGAATCCTTATTGCATTGTACATTTTCTTTTAAATAACTTCTTATGAAAGTTCTCTATGTAAATTACAAGGAAAATATAAATTGGTAAAAATTAAGTTTGAGAAAATATACAGCTGATTGAATTTTCTGACCTCTGCAATCAAGTTTGGTGTTTACTGCTCACCAAAGACAAAAGACTGCCTTAGAGTTTAAAAATATCGGGATAGCACGAAAGAGTAACTCGAGTGAAGAAATTCGATTGACGAAAGTCTCTAAAGGAGCGGAGAGTAAACTGAACATGATCGCTTGCGTTGTAGAGCAAACTTTAGTATCTAAGTTTGCTTGAGACTGGATTCGAAAAGAAATCTTCCTTGAGATGATTCTGATTTTTTTGAATTTACCAAAATAATTATAAATGATATTTTTAATATATCGAATAATAATAATAATAATAATAATAAAAGTATTTGAAAATACATTCTTGTTACCCTAAAAATCTTTTTTCCCACAGGAATATTGACTCGAGATTTCTCAACAAAGCGTGTTGGAGAATTTCCGGACGTGATTTTCTTGAACGTGAGGTTAAAAGGACTAAGCCTTACAACAGAATTCCTGAAGCGTTCTCGCGTCCTGTGAAAGTTGTTAGAAAATTTAATTTTAGTGAGCTGTCAAAATTACAACATACTTTTAATAGTTCGAATATTTCGATTAAATATTTTTTGCTTTAACTGAAGTGTTACTTTATAAATCAATGCGAAACTATTTTGTGATTTATTTTTTGCATATTATTTATCTGTTTTTTATTTAATTTGTTATAGATGAATGATTTTAGAAAAACAATTACTTCAAAATTTTAAATTCAAATAAGATATAATATTATTCGTTCTCATGTTCAGGATTACTTTTTTTCAATCAGTTTGACAATTTGGATAATTGTAAATCATTCTTCGTCACTTGAATAACGAACTCATGCAGTTAATTATTCAAATATATTCTGTTGGCCTGAATAAAAATGATTGCGATCGATAAAACGTCTGCCTCTGCTTTTAAACAATTTTTTGTATTGAATAACACATTCTTTATGAGTGTTAACACATCGTTAAACCTATTCATCTCGAATACAAATTGAACAAATGGAATTATAATTGAAAAGCAAAATCCTTTGTAAAGCTATTTCGATAGCGGAATGTAAACGATATACATTATATTTAAAAACGAAATAAGTGGAACAAGTAAAATTTCCTTGATTAAAAATATTATAATAGGTTGAAAATGTAATTGCCTCATTTTCTGCATTTATAGATATGGTGTGATCTGGTTAAGGTTCTATTAGGATGTGAAGGTTGGAGTCCAGACAAGTTCTGGAAGCGGATGAAAAAGGTAAAAACTGCAAACTGCATTTACGGGTGCAATTTAATCACCGGACAGACGAGAAAATTTGGTATTCCTGTAGAAATGAGAGAAAAGTGATAAGTATGCAGAGGAAGAACAGGAAGAGAGAAAAAAATGCCTGTGGCAACTCGGTTTTTCTCTTTTACGATGGACGCTTGGAAACTTATCTCAGAAAGAGAAAAGAAACATCCCTTTGCACTTAAAATTGGATACTGCTTGATCTCATACTAAACTTGATTCAGGCGATTCAAGTAAAGTTCAGAATACGCTGAATTGTTTTTAAAGAAGCTGTTCAAACTTTTACACGCCTTTGTACTTATTGTTGGCTTTTGCAAATAATTTTTTATTTGAATTTTCTTATTGGAAAGTTTCCACGCTCACTATTCTGATAATTACTATCTAATTTATTTACTATCTAATTTAATAAAAACGATATATTTTAAATTCCGTTATCAATTTATAATTGAAGAGTAATTATATAATTGAACGAACTTACTTGTGAGTGAAGTTTGATTGTAATTGTATTTCGCGCATTCTTCTCAAGATCAACACGTAGATGTTGAAAGCAACTTACGGCAATTTAAGAAGAAAAAGTAAAATTGAACTTTAAACTGAAAATGACAATTTAATATCAGAAAAAACGTTTCTGACAAACTCAACACATAAGATGAAAATAAACTCAAACACATAAGATTAAAATTAAACTAACCATTCAAAAAGGAAGTAGCGAAACTTAGTCTATCCTGTATAATAGGTCGCTTGTAAAACATTTCAAAAGTTTGTGAACTCTTAGTCCATCCTGCAGTTTTCCTAGGAACATCTAAATCTACTCCAAGTCTATCAGCTGCTGATGTAGCGGCGTGTCGGGTGCTATGAGCGGAAAAAACTATCTATACCGCATTTTCATAGTGTAGTCTTAACCCATCTACTTAAAGTTTGCGAAGAAACTGCTTTATAAGGCTTTCTAAATGATATAAATAAATTTTTGGTTGAATCTCGCAACTGACTTGACTTTAGTAAATATGTTATTAAAATCGATGCAGCGCAGAGTTTTTTAGCCTGGTAATAAAGTAGAAATAGGATCGGTTGAGGTTGGTTTTTTCCCTATGTTTTAATTTGTTCCGGTATTCGGATCTTAATACAAGATGTAGTTTTCCTAACATTGTCGACATTTATTAGTTCAAAGGTTTGTATTCTATGCCCTGTCACTAACTCAAGAAGAGTTATCAATTTCATTGATAAACCTTTAAAATTTAATTTCTGATTTTCAGGTTTCGAAGAAAAGTAATCGAGAACAACTTTAGGGTCCCATGTACATATATTCATATCTAGGCCTTGCTGGTCTTAGGGTAGAAATACCCTTAAAAAACCTTTGAATTCTTGGATTGTTGGTAACTTGAAAGTTTATTATTAGAGAAAGTGCGGATCTAGTACAGTTAATAGTGCTACACGAAGATCCTTTCTCGAATTCCTTAGCCAGGAAATTTAAAATGTGTGCAACTCTTCACAGAAAAGGATCTAAAGGGTTTTTTGTAACGAAGAGCCACCACTTTTTTAGAGCAACGTTGTAATTTTTCATTGAATACTCACGGAGAGAAGCAGCAGATATTTCTAAAGAAGACTCTGGAATCCCTTGATGTATCAGTGCTTGCCGGATAATCTCCCTCGATCACCAGGGTGAGGTGTTTCCAGAGTGGATGAGGTGCCCTATTAGAAGAAGTTAAAAGATCTTCATTAGGCTCAAAATAAATTGGTTTCTCGTCAAGCATTGACTGGAAAACAGGGTACCAAGGTTGGGTTGGCCAATCTGGAACCACAACAATGCCCTCAGCTGTTTCTGATTTTATTTTATTCAAAACTTTCAAAATTATAGCAAAGGGTGGAAAGGCATAAAAGAATGAATCTTTCTAAGACGAGGTAAAAGCGTCAATAGCAATTGAGCTAGAATCTTTCTTCCAAGAGACATAAGATTTACACTTTGCATTCGAACGACTAGCAAATAAATCAACTACCGGGTCACTAATTAATTATTTTTCTAAAAGGAAAATCTGCTAATTCGTATTCTGTTTCTGGCTCAAGTTTTCGTGATTCAAAGTCTGCCTCAATATTCTCTATAGAGTTAATATAGGAAGTAAATATCCATAATCGGCGTTCCTCGCAACATTCCCAGATCTCTCTTGCTATATTATTAAGATGTAAATACTGGGTACCTCCCATGTTATTAATATAGCAAATAGCAGTCGTATTTTAATTCTCAACAATATGTTGCATAATCTTAAATTATTGGCAAAACAGTTAAGACCGAAGAAGGCAGCCTTTAGTTCTAAAATATTAATATTTAGAGCCTGTTCTTCTTTTGCCCAAAAACTATGAGATCTTTGAGAACCACAAACAGCTCCCTAACCAGTTAGAGAAAAATCTGAAAAAATTTCAATGGTGAATTCTATCTATTTTATTGACCTATACTCCGTTAGAATGTGATTTTTCCACTACAATAAATCCTTCGGGTTCAAATTCAATTTCATGTACGCGTCATAGTTATCCCTGTTTTCTGCAAGAGCCTTAATTTTCTTTTTCTCGAAATCTTTAGTATAAAGCCAGCTATAAGATTGAGCAGTACAACAAGCTATTAGAGAACCGATAAACGGGCAAATTCTCTAATTTTGAATCGTGGAATTTTCTGAAATTTTTTCACCTGATTGAGGATAGCAAGTTTTTTGGATTCAGGAAGCTCCAAAACCATTCGTGATGAATCAAACATTAGGCCTAAAAATTTACGAATGTTACTTGGTACAGTCTGACTTTTCTCTTCGTTAATAACAAAACCGAGTTTTTTTAATAACTTTCGAGTCTCAGTTAAGTTTTTTAAACAATTGGAATATGTATTGCCAAACAACAAAAAATTGTCAAGATAAACGACAGATAAATAACCTGACTTTCTGAGAATAGAGATTGCAGGCCTTAAAAGCTTCGTGAAAACATGAGTTGTACAAAGACCGAAGAGTACGCACGTGAATTCATATGTCATATTATCAAACTCAAATCTTAGAAATTTTCTGTCACTTTCGTCAACCGAAATTGAATGAAAAGCATCCTTTAAGTCTAAGGTTACCATAAAACAGTGCTTACTTATTAATTTAATCGCTGTCTTATGGTCCTCAATTGAAATGTTCTGTGTAAATGAATTTATTTAATTCTTTAAGGTTCAAAATGAATCTGCTACTACCATCTGGTTTGGGAACTAGAAATATGCTAGAGATAAATTGATCCATTATAGACTCGCATTCACGTATGACGCCCTTGTTTATAAATTCGCTAATTTGAAGAGACATTTCGCGTTTTTCTACAGTAGAAAAAACAGCACGTTTAACAAACGTTTGATGAGGGGTTGACAGGAAAGGGATTTTGTAACCTTTGACCCAAAACAAAATTTTAGGGTCTGACTCTCAACAAAATGCCTTAATCTACCAGCGACAGTACTTACTAGGCCTAAATCTTTCTCTTGTAGTAATTCCTGCTCAGTTGAGATGATTTCGGCTGAGATTGTTGATTCCTCTGGTATGATTGGTAAGGAGTCCATTGCTTCTTCTACCCGCCCAACATCGTTGAGTTCCTCGCTTGTTGATGAGGCAGGCTCCTCAAGTTTTTTGGATTGTTTTTAGGTGTCACCTTCTTAGGATTGAATGCAGTGGACGTTCGTTCTACGGCTTGAGCTGATTTAACATTGTCCATCAGGTGCTTTCGAAATAGGAATTCATCCGGAATGGTTGAATTCAACGAATCTTTTAGAGGCGGTTCATAGATAGCAAGAATTAGACTTCTCCTAATTTTAGTGTTTTCGCGTTGAATATCAATAAGATTTCTACAAAAATCGCTTAAGGATTCTAGGAGAGTTGTATCCTCTGCATTGTTACGATAAAAAATCGTAGAAATAGCCTTACAAGACGCGGCTATAGCAGCCGTCAATTTTTCTTGTGTTTTAACAATTTTTTTGTCTCTCTTAAAAGTCGATTCTGGGAGCTTGTACGAATTAAAAACTGTATTTAATTTCGGAGGATCAACGTTTATATAGTTACTAGGGGGCGGATATTTTTTCAATATCATGGAAAGTTCTTCCGCCGGTAAACCTAACTTCAGGATTTCATTTGAACGAGCTATAAAGTCCTCTCTCTTTTTTAGTTTAAGGATACGTTTTAATATCCTCCTACGCTCCTTAGGATCAGCCAGCTCGTTTTCCGATGACGATGAGGTTGATGACGACGAACTATGTCTTCTTCTTTTCCTTTTTCCCATTCTTGATTCACAAAACAATACAGAAAGAAGTGGATTGTCTGACAGAAGGAAAAGGAATGAGTGGACTCACATCATACAGGACGTCAGAGACGCTCGCGCCCCGTTTTTAGTTCTTTTAGCTTTGAAATTGTGGTAATTCTGACAAAGAGTGGGGGGGACTACGTGTTGATCTTGAGGAGGAGGCGCGAAATACAATTCTTTTAGTTCCGTTGGCAAAAATGAAAAAAACCTTAGTCGACAATTTCCTTCTTTTCAGGTCAAATGGAAAATTTAACTTGCTATGGAATGGCTATTAACGATGCAGACGGAAGAGAAAGATTAAAAGATATTAAGAAACCCTGGTGCTGGATTACGGATTCTAACGAGAAGATTGGCGCGTATTATCCTCTTGATGAGAGTATTTCCAAACGGTTTTGTCGAGTTGGCTAATTTTAGATGTGATGATTTGGTTCCAATTTTTCCTTCCACTCATATAAATTGAAATTACGATTGGGATAAATAAAAAGATCCCATGTTAGCTTACTTTACGACTTTTATTAAACCATTTTTATTTATCTTAATTCTTTTCAAGAACAGAAATATGAAAACGCGATTTAAAACCTTATAAGTAAGTATTAGAGGCTCAAACTTTTAAGATAAATGCAAATGGAGTAAATGAATAAATTAAATAGACTTTAATGCAAGAATAAACTTTGAAAAGGAAACATTAAAAGACCTAAGAAGTGGACATTAGGGTGGCTCAAAACTGTAGGGCAAACATTTTTTTGATGATACGGAGTCTCGATCCCCCCAAGTCGATTTGAAATTCGAAAAAAGAAATGTCCTATTTTTTCTTTTTTTAAAATTTTGATTAAAATACGTGCTGAATTTGACTTGAAGTTTCCAATGTAAATTGCATGGGAAAAAATTACTTTTTCGAGATTTTGAAATAATTTTTCAGGGTTTAGGAAAATGTTACAGGAAAGTATAGTGACTTATTGAGAACTATCCAAAAAGAATTTTATGAGTCACGCATATGGGTTTGACACCCCTAACACACCCCCACGGTGCCTTGAAAACTACCCTTAAAACAAAAAATGACAATTTTTCACAAAATCGAACTTCTAAGTGCTTTATTCTCGTTTTTTAAAAATAAACATTATTTTTATTAGTCTAGTGGAATATTTATCAACATTGGTTGATTAATTTTTAATTCTTGCAACAAATTCCATTTGTTTAAATAATTTTTTCAGAATATTCTTTTTTTTATTACAGATTATTAGATACATATATTTAGAGGAATATTTATCAACATTAATCAATTAATTTTTAATTGGTTTGACAAATTGAGTTTATTTAAACAATTTTTTCTAAATTTCTTTTGTTTTAACAAAAATTATTAACTGTTGGTCTAGTGAAATATTTATAAATATTGGTTAATTAATTGCTAATTACTTAAACAAATGTCAATTGTTTTAAAAATGTTTTTTTTTCTTAAAATGCATAGAACTTTTAATCTACTAGCGTTACGTGACACAAACTTATTTTCAAATATTTTCCAATTTTTTTCTCTTCGTTCGTAAACGGAGTGGACAGGTATAAAATTATACAAAGGTGGAAAAATTTCTGCAAATTTATTATAAGCTCCCAGGTATACTCAAAATTGTAGAATAAGATTTGAAACATATTCAAAAATATTTCTCCTGAGAGACATATTCCACACTTTCGATTATATTCAGCAGCTTATAATGAAATTAGCACAAATCTTTACACCATTGTATAATTTTATACCTGGCCACTCCGTTTCCGAACGAAGACGAAAAAATTGGAAAATATTGTTAAACAAATTTGTGTCACGTAACGATAATAGACTACAAATTCTACGAATTATAAAAAAATATTTTTTCAGCAAATGGAATTCGTATAAATAATTAGCAATTAATTAACCAATGATTATAAATATTTCAGTATACGAACAGTAATAATTTTTGTTAGAACAAAAGAAATTTGGAAAAAAATTGTTTAAACAAATGCAGTTTGTTTAAACAATCAAAAATTAATTAAACAATGTTAATCAATATTCGATTAGACCGATAGTAATAATTTTTGGAAGAAAAACGAATTTTCAATAAAAAAAAACATTATTTAAACAAATGGGAATTGTTTAAATAATTAAAAATTAATCAACCAATATTGATAAATATTCCTCTGGACTAATAAAAATAATTTTTATTTTTAAAAAACGAGAATAAAGCACTCAGAAGGTCGATTTAGTGAAAAATTGTCATTTTTGGTTTTAAGGGTAGATTTCTAATCACCGTGGAGGTGTGTTAGGGATGTCAAGCCCATATATGTGATATGAAATTCTTTGTTGGATAATTTTTAATAAGCCTCTATACTTTCCCGTGACATTTTCCTAAACCCTGAAAAATTATTCCAAAAACTCGAAAAAGTAATTTTTTCCCATGCTATTTACATGGGAAACTTCAAGTCAAATCCGGCACGTGTTTTAGTCAAAATTTAAAAAAAGAAAAAATAGGACATTTCTTTTTTCGCATTTCGAATGGAATTGGGGTGATCGAGACTCTGTAGAAAAAAAAGTGTTTTTGAGCCACCCTAGTGGACATAGTCAATTAATGCTTGCGTTTTCTCTGACCATAATGTCTACGTTTGCTAAGCTCATTCTTTATTTCCAGTGAACTATCTTATCTGAAATCGTCGGAAACACTTAGTTCTTAGTGCCCATGCTTTCTTTTCTATCCTCGTTCTGCCCTTTTTTTTCTTAGTTCGCTCTCCTCACTTGAGTATGCAAGCTGCGCAAGCTGCCATTTCCATTCGTTCAAAAGGCTAGTTGCTAGAAGAAAACAACGTTAGCGAAATTTTTTTGTCGTGCCCGAATTTCTTTACCTTCCCTACTAAGTAATCTTAACCAGCGGAATTATGAAGAAAAGCATGAGTTGCTTTTATACAAACGAGAAATCGACGGGTTTTCTCCCATTTCTTATAGAAGACTCCTTCAGTATTTGAGAATTTACTTAACTAGGAGTGGCTCGCTTGAACAAATTTTACTTCTTCGAATTTCCAACTCGAAGCTCATATAATCGCAGTTTAGTGTTTACTTTTATGCTTCAATGAAGACTTTTTCAAATTGTCTTTCTTTATTTTTAAGGTAATTGAATCTGCATGTGTAAATTCTTCAAATGCTTCACATACAACGACTTTCAACCCAGTTTCAACACTTTTGAGATGAAGAAATATTCCATTTTTAATGTATCCAATCGACATCAATGTGAAAAATTAACCAGTATTTTTAATGAAACCCCTGCTAAAATAACTCAAGTTGAATAGATACAAAATATTTTCTCTTTTTAAAAATGTGAATGAGAATGAAGAGGATAGTTGAAAACTGACATGAAGCGAATTCATATAACTTTACTGTAGCTTAAAGAAATAGTATTCTTGTTTTACTGGCACAATGAAAACGAAAACCTACTCGAAAATATAGAGAACAAAAACTGGATGCGAGCTTGATCCGAGTTTCTAAAAGCTGAATAATTATCCTTTTTTTTCTTTTTTTTTTTTTTTTTTTTGAAAAAGCAGAAACACGAGAGAAACAGGAATATAGTCGACAAAAAGAGAGACAAACATGGTGAACTATACAGTTCTCACTATTCTGTAACTCAATTTTTGCTTTATTTGCGATGGACTTTTCTGAATAGAAAACTTCTACGTATTTTCAATCAACTTTAGCAGCAATACAGGCGGAATTTGAGGTGAAGAGGGTTGCTTTTTAGTTTAATGTATTCTCATGCTTTATAGGATATAACAGAGGCGGAAAACAAACTTGTGGAAATTGCTATTACTGGAAATCCACATTGAAAATTTAAAATTAATTTTCTTGGGTACATACCTATTTTATACATCAATTTTCTAAAATTTACTTACAATGCACAATAAAATTGAATCGTACCAATTTTTCTCTCCAATAATATACATGTTGAAAATAGTTTCCGTAATTATGCGGATTATGTCAATAATAATAACAACTAACAATTAATGGAATATTGTTGTATACAATAGTAATGCAATAGAATAGAATATCAAATACCTAAAGAAAATTTTATCGAGAATTATTTCTACACAGCAGATATGCTTTTCATAAAAAATATGGGGAATAATTTCGTAGTAATTAATTTTAACCGGTAGTCTAGAAAATTGTAAATTCAGAAAATTTTAAATTCTTGTGAATTCTGTTTAATTCTTGAGCATATAGTCTAAATAAAATTATCAGCTATTGTATTTATCGCAGTAGCGTAATTAAGGTTTTAATATATTTTTCATAAGCTATTTTGTTTCGCTTCAGTTTTTACTCGAATGCTTTTGAATTTATCGAACCGCAAAGCTGCATTTAACTTTGTGGATTTTTCAGGACGTGAATATAATAATATCGAATAACAGTAGCATTTATCCTCTCTGCTTTCAGCTGCTCTCTTAATATAGAAATTCAAGTTTTTATGTATCTAGATGTGTATGATAGTTCTATTGTGCCCGGTTTTGAACCAGATAATGTACTCTCATAAGAATGAAGAGAAGAGACATTTCAACTTCAGTGATTATCATAAAGTATAAAGAGAAAAAAGTGAATGCTATAAAGCGTAGAAATAATTCATGCCGTGCATTTTTTTTAAATCTGAAGCAGTTCCAAAACCGTAAATATCATCCTTGTGTATAGAAATATTATGAATGGAATCACTCGACAGTGTGGTACGTTTCGTCCTCATTGTTTCTGTCATGAAAGTAGCATGGGAGAAACTAATAATGATGATAGCAGCGATAGTAGCATTCGTATGAGCATTCGTTATGATGTATCAGGAAATTGTAGTGGATTTATATCCTTTTCTGTCGTGTGGTTTTGAATTAGTACGTCTATAAACGATCCTCACGTTTTTCAGTTCTCAATTTCCTCTGTTTTGATATTTCAAACTTTTATCAGAAATGAACTGGTACACAAAATATTCTTTTGTTCCCATCTACCCCATTTACCACATCTGGAGATTCCGATTCTAAATAAATAAAACCTTTAAAAAGAATATATGAAAAACGGTCTGTCTTGCTAGAAAATAATTTTTCCACTGCGACTTACCAGATACAATAAAGACCAGACAGTATCAGTAGAACAAGACCGCCATGGTCAGACAGGGGTATATTTGGAATAAATCTGCAATTAAAATATCTCTAGGGCATTGTTTTGTTACTTTATTAATTTTTAAAGGTGTTTTATTAATTTTTCATTTGAAAGAAGCTTCCCGATCCTGTTATCTAAGTTTTCCATTAAAGTTTCAGGAAACACGAAGTAAGAGAACTTTACCTATATCCCTTATAAATTTGTCATACTGAGAATGAAATGGTCGATTAACTTTAGGTCAATCGGGTCGTTGGAGCGGTCTTAAAGCAGATTCTTGCGTCTGACAGAAACTGGACGAAAACATTGAGCCCACCCAGCTATTCGTTGCTCTGGCATTATTCCGGCATTATTCCGGCAATTCACTTCGTTTCATGTATGCCATTAATCTAGCTTTCGAGATATCGGCATTATCGACCCAATTCACGTCTCCTTCAGCCCTTGAATCGTACTCAGTCAATCCAACTGCAAACACTCTTCCTATAATGTCTTACAAAACGACGAAGGTGTTCTTTTCAGCCTCACATTCGAATGGATTTCATCCTCAGTCGTAATAACGATTTTCTACTCCACCCACTGATCCAGATTTTCGTTAGCACTACGTTTTCCCGTCCTCTTCTGCCATCCAAATGCATTATGTATGCAACATTGCAATTTGCATTGGTCGTATCACCAAGTCCGCGAGCGTGTGGGTTCACGGTTGGTCGTTCACGTGAGGGAGGGTGCAACCACACAGGAAGTTGATCACGTACATGCTCGCACGGATATTGTTACCAGTTACGTAAAGAAAAGAGAGTATTACATTTTGTGGGAAAGCATTACCATGTTTTAGTCCCCCCACTTTTTCTCTAATAAAATTTCGTATTAAGGCCAAACATATATCAAATTTCTGATGGAAACTGTTTTGCGCTAGAATTATGTGTTTGTTGATAACTTGACTAGATGCAAATTGCAAAAGAAATTTCAAATGCAAATTTTTATGTCAGTTACTAATAATTTTTATCAATCTTATTGTATATCACTGTATATATTAGGATGTATCGAAGAAAAAGTTGTTTACGCGAAGTTCTGATAGCAATGAAAACTTTCTTTGGGGAGTCAAAAACACTTTTATTGTCAAATAAAAAACAGTATATCACTTTTAAATATTTTCTTGGAATTCAAAGTCAATAAAAAAACTAATTTCTAGTCAACATTCCTTATATATTATTGTTGTAATATGTTGCAAATACATTCTCGCTAACATATATCACAGATTATGTGATATATGTTGAACTTACCATGAATCTATAAAAATAGCGAAAAAGTCGACTTTTTTCGATTATTTCAATCTTCAAAGCCAATTAGGGAGGGTAAAAAATATTTTAATGGAATTATCGCTATACAGGTATAAATCGACATGTTTTGAACTATGTTTATTGATAATTTAAATCCCAAAAAAAAATTTTTTGTTGTTCAAATTTGAAGAATTTCTTAGTTTTTTTTTTGTGATTTTTAACTAATATCTACGATGCGGAAAAAGAAGGAATTTTTTTTATGAAACTTTATAGGGGAGTGTTTTTGACTTCCCAAAGAAAGTTTTCATTGCTATTAGGACTTCATGCCAACAACTTTTTTCTTTCGATATTGTATGTCATTGTAAGATCATTGTGGGTAAAAAAATGTTACTTTGATCAGACATGCTTTTTATACATCTTGTATGGATTCACTGAAAATATTGACAGGACAATGAGCTTCAGCTTCAACCTCTCCGAATTTTTTGCTCTTTTACGAGCTTGCAGACACAAAGATCTTAAATTAGAAACAATGTTATTTGTATGTGTAAAAATGTTGTCAAAGAACGTTTGATCAGTTAATACATAATACTTCCATTAACGTATAAGATTCCTTTCATCAGTTTTTTTTATCGTAGATTATACCTTCATTGTATCTTCAGCTTTCCTTTAAAGTATTTTTTTTTCATATTCGATGAGAATACCCTAAAAGAATTACGAGATACTTCTCATCGATTTTGTGAAAAGCCTAACACCCACATTTATCTCTCTTCTTTTTTTGTTTTCACTCTCTGAAATTCAACGCTGTTGGCGAGAACCCTTTAAATCCAGGGCAGGTTATAACGAGGAGGTTTTATTTGTCCGCACGCCGTTCTTTTCAAATGACGTTGGAACAATTCTGCGTGTGAAAAAGTTCAACGGGAAAAAGTTCTCGACAAAACGCACCATATGTCGTTCAGGTTTTTCATGTCATTGAATTTAAGATATCTGATGCTGAATTTTATATACTTGAATATGCGATTTCAAAAGGATCGATATTGAAATTCTGATTCTTCAGGATGAGGGAAACGAAAAGTGTACTGAATTCAGCATTTTTCCCTAACAATGTAGAATTGATGAATAAACTAGTACCTCCCAAGGCGATGTCAGCGAAATTTTACTGCTAGATATTACAAGGAATTGCATAGACATTTCTCTGGAAACTGAAAATTGTTATGGCATAATTTTGAAAAGCCTCCAAGTTTATATACCCAATGAAGCATTGCAAGATTCCTTTCTACCCCTAATTCATAAATCTATAATATCGTCAGATAATTGCTTGAATAAATAGGTCTGAGATAATATAATTCAAACAAAATAACTCTGTGTTGAAAAGATAAGAGTAAGGTTTATGTATTATATAAATTAGATTTTGATCTGCCGATCGATTTTACTGCCGTAACTTGAGGTTACTTTTGGCGCTAACTACACCATGAGAAGAGCGCGGTAATGTGCGAAAAGAGAGACGAACCAAGTGGTGCAAGTTAAGTTCTCTATCTTCCTAAAGATAGAGAAGCAAGATAAGAAAGAGGGAACAGAGCACTCTGTTTAATCTACTGTGTTGCATAAATGCATAATCTCTGCTCCCCGATCCCGGAGATGCGAGCCGCTCTTTCTTGCCCCTGAGGGCTCCACTTCCGTTTCCGACTCCGAGGCTCATCGTAGTAGCCAAAGACGAGAGTCATTAAGACGCAGGAAGTGTAGAGCCACCTTTGACGCGCTTTTGAGTCACTTCTTTTGCTTGATGGAGACAAACATGTCCTCCATTTCTTCTACGACTTCAAGAGACTTCAAAGTAGTGCATTCTTAAAAAATAAATTGTGCATTCGTTTGACATTATTGCATCTCGAAAAAGTAAAAAAAAACGTTTACTTTTATACAGATATTCGACATTTTCAATGTCAGAATCACCTTAATTTATTAATCGCTACGATTGAGTTTGAAATCCACTGACTTTGAAGTTTTTCTGAAATAGAAATAATTAGCGTGCAGTAAAATGGATGTTTATCGTAAACTAAAATGTTGGGAGACTATAGCTTGCCAGTCAATTTAAACCTGGGGGATAATTCGTGTTTGTCTAAGTATCCGGTAAATAGATTCCGATCGAGTACCTATCTGGATCTCGAAGCAATAGTTCTACTGTGTCTCAGTGTTTCTACGTTATTTCATTTTCTCCCTTTTCTTTTTTACTTCAACCTGTACACTTGTACACTCAACAATTCTCAATACTTTGTTCATTCCACTTTTACCTATTCTCTTTCGAATTTCAGTAAAGACAAAACGAAAAGAAACTCGAGCAGCAGTTAGCATTCAAATGAATATCCATTTGTCTCCACTTTACAAACTCGTTTTCTTGAATTTCGAACGAGGAACGATTGTGATACATAGATAAAATAATGAGAAAATAGATACAGACATTTTAATCACGATAGAAATTCGATTACTTAATTCCATTTTAATGAAGAGATAATTAAAATCCAAAGTAAAATAGATTTAAAATGTAATGTTTTCAAAAAATGTAGAGATGACACAGATTCTTGTTAAATAATTACAATTATAATAATTGATCGCGAGGAGCTCAATTATTTATTTAAATTATGAAAACCTGAAAATTAAATCATATTTTAATTAGAATCGTAAGTTTCGCTGATTGCAGAATGGTACTGGCAACTGCGAAACAATGTTATTTACAACTGTTCTGAATGTCCTTACTTCATAATTAAAACTTTATATGAATTAAGTACTTCACAACGATTTTATCATTTTTTTACCTAACTTTCAAAACAAACATGTTATGATGTACATAAAATACTACGATTTATTCGTATTCTCTCTTTTCGGTTTATTTTAGTGTACTTTGTGTTTGATTACATTTCATTCAGAACGAAATTTGGAGAGTTTTCATGCGAACAATAATTGCTTTTGGTGCAATTAGCAGATTCGTTTATCCAGCGCGAAGCTTTTATACTTGCGTTGTGCGACAGGGCACGGAATGAACAGTTTCCGTGATTTAGTCGAGCGTGTATCTATTGATGTGTGGAGGTTGAACAATAAAAGTGCTTTTTAGAAGGTTCTACGTTTTTACAAAGGTAAAAATTATTCCAGTCCCTTTGTGGCCATCATTTGTAACACGATTTTCCTTTTTTTTTATTTTCAATTAAACTCAATTTGTTTCACGAGCAAGCCAAAAAGTTTATTATTTATTATTATTACAAATAATAATTAATGGAAAATTAACTACCCGTGGATGAAAATTGAATTTTGTATAATTTTGTTGAGCTAATATAAATCATTATTTAAATGGATAGTCCCAAGGCAGGACTGAAAGTGATGCGATGTCTAGTAGTAATTGATTGTTAGTTGGGGGAGATATGAAGAATTTTCATGGGACTGAAACGGTATCAAAGTGCTATATTCTACCTCAATTTTTTCCCAAAATAAATGCCGCTCATCAGTTACTCTCCCGGCCCTTATTCTCGACACCTGGTTACGTTACTCGGTGTATTCTGACTTTTATCCGTGCAATGCATGCAAAGTTCATTCACTGGAAATGTCAAAATGGTAAATTTGAGGCGATATTTACTGCAACTTTATTCGTATTAATAAATTTCGAGAATAAAAAATGTCTCCTAGTTAATCTTCATCCCAATGATTCTTTCTGATAAATCACAATTTGATTCTATCTTTAAAAAATGATAGAGATACAAATTATAAAGATAAAAATTATAGATAAAAATTATTTTTCAATTTTTACCAATATTATAACATAAAGCGAAATTACTCTATGTTAAAAACAATCAACTTTGACAAAACAATGCAGCTCTTCTAGACTGTAAATACTGGCCAGATTCTTTAGATTACAGCTGTAGAAAATTGTACATTTTCTCTCCCTTTGTTTTGGTCTCTTTGGGAAGCCGACAAACGAAATGAAAGCAAGCTGATTTCGAGACATTTATTCTTTTCGGTCTCATCATCCATATTTTCCTTTCTTCCTCGAAAAATGTCCCCATGTCTGCGACTGCCTCATGCCGTTTGTCCTCTAACTCCTTCACATTACACATTATTCTTTATTTTATCCCCACTTGTTTCACTGCTTTTCTTTGTTCGACATTTCGTACACTCGTACATTTCAGTCATCTTTTGTTATTTTTCTGCGTCTTTATTCCCTTTGTGTCTGGGCATTATACAAACGAATAAAGTAGTTGCCGCAATATAATTTAAATGACGTTTGCAGAATTAGAAAATTAATTCTTAAGCCCACTCGATTTTCTTTTGCATAAAGTACATCTTCTGATATAGAAGAAAAGAGAAGAAACTTTTTACACTTGTACGAAAACTTTTTCCCGTACCCTGTGGCAAAATATTTAAGTGTCTGCCGCGAAGTTTACAAATATAGTTTTTTTGTATGTAAAAAATGAGTCGTCAAAGATACGCGAAAGAAAAAAAAATATTTGAAAACTTTTAAAGTTCAACACAATTCTTTTGAGGATCATGGATGTGAACCACGCGAAAATACGTGACTACAGACGATCACACATGGTGCCATTATTTTCCGAGGAGTAATTATTTCCAATAAGCTTTAGATTTTCTTTTAATAAACCAGAGCTTTCGTATAGACAGTAATTTCTGGGTTTCTTTCTTTTTTACTTAGTTTTCTCTTTACCCATGCCCTTCCCTTAAAGCTGTGCTCCAAGTGTGCCTCCAGTCTCACAATGTAATCTATAGGGCGTGGCGAAATAGTTTTCGATTTCTTGGCTTTAGAGCACGAAAATTTACGATGTTCCGAGCTAACTTCTTTCCCGATCGTCTTGTTCGTACGATACAATGAGATAGCGAGAAGTTAAACTACCTTTACATATATCTACGAAATACAAACCACTATCAATCAACCACATTCAAATATACCTCCTACCTCAGTTCTTTTATAGACATTAAATACGTTTATTGTCTGCACTTTATTTCTTCTTGAATGCTTATATTTTCAAGTAGGAGATCTGTCGTAAAAAGTAAAAGGAACGTAAGTCTAATAAAATATCGCATAATGTTTTGATTAATCGTTCTATTTCCAGTTTTTCTTCAGACTAGTCGAGAGCTCGGTTATATTTACAAAGCTAAAAAGACGCAAAGTCCTTTATGTTCTTTTTATCTGGTATTCTGATTTAAATTTTCGAATTTCTTTATTTTTTATCCATTGTTTTTCCAACATAATAATAATATCCATTGATACCAATAACTCATTTTCGGTAAAGATGTCACGTTCATTTTACTCTGTACACGGAAAAAATTAGTTACCGAAATTTTACTTGACTGTCATCGACTTTAGGATGCGTCAGAAGTTTTCAAATGTTTTATAAACTTTTTCGAAAATCTGAAGTAATCTTCGTGAATAAATATAAAATCTTTATAATTTGGATAAAGCAAATTTTAGGAATTTTACACAAAGTACATTAAAAATACATCTTATGAAAATTTATTAGAGAACATTATTATAATTATTATTATTATTATATCATTCATATTTTTGCAGGTTCTACTCCTGTTATGAGAAGCAAATTATTTTCTTCCATGAAAATTGTGGTCAAAATGAAAGTATAAATTCTCAAGCCTCAAGACCGTTTAATTGAGTAATTACCCAACCTTCTGGTCGTAAGTTAGCTCTACTAGTCCGGTGGTAATCCCTCCAGGATAATCAACCCAATTCAAAACGTTATCAAACGTGGCAGGAATTTTATGTTGAATTCCAGCGACAGTGAAAATGTCTGGCTCATCTTATATTCTATTACATAAATTCAATCACCTCCTTTTTTATTAGAGAAATGCAGTGTTCTGCAGATTCTGAATGTCAATAAGACGGATCTTTTTATTCCTAGATTGAAGACAGATAACTCAACAAGATTAGTGCTGAAACGGTGTTATTGGAGAACGATTCAGAAAGTTCGTTAAGTTGGTTTCTGTGCCTCAGAACATGAATAGCCGGGACGAAGTTTACAGCTGCTTAAGTGGTTCATTAATTCCTCTGTCGCATTGAAAATAAGACGAGACACACTTAATTAATTTTAATTAAGAGATTGAATTTCATCATTTGTTCAAGGAAACTAAAATTAATTAATTTTTACTCATATTTAGAGTGCAAATTAAGTAGATAGGTAAAAAAATATTTTTTGAGGGTAGTTATTGGATTTATGATTTTTTTTGCAGAAGGTTGTTGTCAACGTTGCGAACTTCAGTTTCATGAAAATGAGAAACCAAGCTTGGCAAACAGAGGTGAATTTTACAGTACATAGTAAAGAGAGTATCGCGAGGAATCATCAAATTGGCCGAGCAAAAGTGGCGGACAGTGGCTTGGAAAGAAAAGGACAAAATTCTTGAGAATCGAGAAGCTCCGAGGATAACGACTGGCTGGTTGCCAGAGTTTGTTGACTGGAAATTTAGCGGCCGGCGATTGTTTTGGCCATGTGCCATTATTTCACCCGGTGACTCTAACTGTGGCTGCCACTAAAAAGGATGGAGTTGAAAGGAAACCACGCAAAATACTCACCCAGCTATATCCCCTCCATTTTAAGTCCCATACGAGAAATCGAGTTTCAAAGAAAAAAGTGTCGTACTCCAGTTTTATTCGAGAATTCGTTCTACTGGAGATGGAATTTTCAAATGAAAACATTGTGGTGAAAGTAATTTTTCCTGGAAAGTTGCTTCAGTTATACTTATAACCCTTTTTCAGCGAAGTTAAAAATTTGTAAATTCAAATTTTAAATCGTACACTATCTATTTTATTGCTCAAATTATGTTTGAAGATTAATAAATTCTAATGTTTAATACTTCAATTTCCATTGCATGAAAGCTAGTGAAGCTTATAATTTCTATAAGTGGTATTTAAAATTATACTCCACTAAGTAGTTACAAATTATCATTAAAATTTAATTCTCTTACTTTATTATGTTTTATCACTTTTCACAACTACCTAAGATTGTATATGATGAAGTAAAACGACTAATTTAACTTTTATTAAAATTATAAATACTTCAAACATTTCTCAAAGTATTTCTCTGTGTATTTTGCTATCAGTGGTTAGTTGCACACGATCAAAAAGTTTCACCTGCTCTTGGAATTACTCTCATATTTCTTTTCTGGCAACTCACACATGAGTAAACATACACACACACATACATGAATGAATGAGCAAACCCATATACGCATTCTGTTGGTGAGATATGTCTCATGTGACAACGACGGAGAATTGCCACGTAAATATTAAAGATGGAGGGAAAAGACACTTTTTGTCAAGATTAGACTCCACTGTTGTACGTGTCGTGAAGAGAAAGATGATAAAGAGAGTGCTATAGACTCAAATTATCACGTACTCGCGATATGCATTGCTATGGCAAATCTCTTCTCCGATAAAAATATCATTCCTAGAACATTCGTACAGGCGAAATAAACTTTCCGGATGTGAATCTAGCCGCTGTGTTCATGGAAAATTTCACCCAAACTTTTCTTGTTTCCCAAACATCTTTTCTAAGCCCCATTTTTATCCCCTTTTTTATAAAATACAGGAAAATGAAACGGATACATGAACGAGTTTTTTAATTAAAAAAAAAATCATAAACTCATCAAGCTGCATTGTTTATTGGTTCAGTTTTTAATGAGTGCAACCTTTTGTCGCGCCAATTTTTCCTATCACCATATTCATTACTAAAAAAAACGAAGGTTAAAAATAAAAATAAAAATGGTAATGGGTTAAAGAATGGTTGTCAGTTATTTGAAAACTCCCTGAAAGTGGTCTACAGTTTTTGAATTTTGAGAGTAGAGATCAAACTTATTGCACTTGTAACTGTAAGTAGAGGTTGTATGTCATACTCTTGGATTTCCATAAGCGATCCTAGTTGTTTAGTCAAAATGCAAATGAGTACGTAAATGCAGATGTATGCCACGTGCACACGCTGCGGGGTAAATTCGTATGTGGTTCAGAGGGTATATGGCACTGCGATTACGCTTCGTTCATATTTGGAAAGTTGTCCCTCAAATTTTGGCACGCGTCTCTAAAGTTTATAATTCTGTAACAGGATAAGCAAAGTGGGGAAAATTTAGATGAAAACTAGAGTCACCGAATAAGAATTTTATTTTCCCTTTACTCAATAAAGCAACAACGCTTAAACTTCGCACTGGGGTGACATTGTTCTACAATGAACAATTCCATTTAGTTTCCTGGAAGGTATTTTGGCACGCTAGTACTCATATAATATCAATTATTATTATATTAAATGTGGTGCCTGCATAATTTGGTTAATTAATGCTAATAAAGTATAGAATAGATTCTCTTCATTTGTCGGAAGTTGCATATATCTCTTCGGACGATTTTCTTCCATTTTTTAGTTCATAATGTCCTAAATATGGACAAAATATATTCTTTTCGTCATACCCCCCCTGAAAAAGCTCCTTTTAAAGCGCATTTTGTGGGCGTAAAGTTGTACTTTTAAGACCAGTGACTATCAGCGTAAAAATGGACTTTTACGCCCGGCTTTTAAGCCCTAGGGCGTAAAAGTCCACTTTTACGGGGGGCATAAAAAAAACCTAATTCTACCCACTCCGAAATCTAACAAAGTTTCAATCCGAATAAATCCGAGCCCATCCTAAAATTAAAAAAGATCAATCCGTATGAATCCGACTCAATTCGAAATCTAACAAAATTTCAATTTAAATGAATCCGACGTCGTATTTTCAGGAGGGGTCGGACAAAAAATATGGTGTCTACCTAGGGTGAAAGGATATTATACCTCGTGTGATTGACGCCCTCGCTTCGCTCGGGCGTCAAACTTCACCCTCGGTATAATAACCTCCTTTTCGCCCCAGATACACAATATATTATTAGAAGTCTGAGCCGAGTTGAAAATATACTTTTATTGCTTGTAAATTTATTTGGACCTTGGGGAAGTGTTTAATTAACATCGAAGTTAAGCAGCGATCGGTTCGGTTACATCCGGATGGGAGTCGCTGTACTAAATTGTCTGTATTTATGAATCTGAGGTTTCAAACGTTTACGTAAACGAAAAATCATTTTTGTGTAAAAAGCACGAGACCTAAAATTTGATTACACTAAATGGTTTCATTCGATATCAAAAGAAATACAAAACGATTTCAACCACCTACCATACTAGAATCACCCCCAAAATCAACTCCTAAGCACAAAAAAATCATTATTAATTCTCTAACTTCGAGACCTAAAATTTTATTCTTCTAAATAGTTCTATTTGATGTCAAAACAAACACACAACAGTTTCAACCCCCTGCCACACTAGGATATCCTCCAAAATCAACCCCTAAGCACAAAAATATCACAAATCCCCTAATTTCGAGACCTAAAATTTTATTCTTTTAAATGATGGTTTCATTCAATGATGAAGGAGGCTAAAATAAGTTTCATCCACCTAACCTTCTAGGTTCACCCTCAAAATAAATTTGTTGTCCTTAAGGGTTGATTTTGACGGTGAACCTAAAGGTTTAGGTGGATCAAACTATTTTTAGCCTCTTCCAACATTAAATGGAACCTTTTAAAAGAATAAAATTTTAAGTCCTGAATTTATGGGGATTACAATGATTTTTTTGTACTTAATAGGGGTTGATTTTTGGGGTGATCCTAGTATGGTAGGAGGTTTAAAACTGTTGTATGTTTCTTTTGACATCAAATGAAAACTCTTTAGAATAATAAAATTTTAGGTGCCGAAGTTAGGGAAATTATAATGATTTTTTTGTACTCAGGGGATGATTTTGGGGTGATCCTAGTGTGATAGGGGGGTGAAACTGTTTTGCATTTCTTTTGACATCAAATGGAACTATTTAGAAGAATAAAATTTTAGGTCTCGAAGTTAGGGGATTTATAATGATTTTTTTGTGCTTAAGGGTTAATTTTGTGGGTGATCCTAGTATGGTAGGGGGTTGAAACTGTTTTGTATTTCTTTTCACATCGAATGGAACCATTTAGCTTAATAAAATTTTAGGTCTCGTGCTTTTTACACAAAAATGATTTTTCCTTTACGTAAACGTTTGAAACTTTAGATTCATCTGTATTTATCAGCTGATGGAAGGCTAAACTAATTTCAAAGTTAAAATTTAATTTTTATTGAGTTTACTAAGTTTTAAAGAATTTTTTGACAAAATGCTCATTTCTATAGATAAAATTTTCTCACCTCTTGGCAATTTCACTCGCAATCTCGTCTAGCTTGCAGTCTATAATTCTGAGACAATCATTTTCCCGGAATTACAGAATGGGCTTCAGTCCTTCGCGGTAGAGACGACATACGAGCATTGTAAGGCAGCAATTATGTAGGGGTAGTATGCTGAAACACGACTAGGGATTTCAACTAATTCCACGTATGTGTTGCTGAATACATCAGTGCAGCCGTTAGTAGTTTATATGCTGTTAGGTGCTAGGGTCGTGCCTGTGTGTACGATATATGTTACTGCATTATCGTCACTGATGACACCAGAATGTTCCTTAAACTGTGCCTTCCGCTTCAATCCTCTGTTCATCATACCATAAATGCTTTTAACTTTCAAAGACCTTCCATTTCTTGAAACTTCCAATAAAGCAATAATATTATTGAAACTTGTTCATCAAAATGGAATATTGGACCACCTTAATTTAGATATTTTCTACCAAAAAGGGCAGAACCATTCGTTTGTAAGAGTATATTGAACAAAAAAATTAACAAGCTTTCAGTATTTGAACACAGCTCGCAAATATTTAAGCATCTTGATTTCATAAACCGAAATATCAACTGGTAAACTGAATCATTAATTTATAGCGCTCAGTCGCTGGCTTTTCAATCGGAATGTTTGTTAATCATTCTAAAGCATAAATCACCCAAAATGCTAGATTTTGCTTCCTCTCTCGGCATGTTTATGCATTATTTTTAATTATACATGCCTGTCAACATAAATTGTACTTTTAAAGTATACATTCCGGTTGAATTAATTTTGTTTGCATTTCCTCCAAACATTTCTGGCTTTTATAATCCAAAAAATTGAGAACCCGTGATAATTTAGTTTAACCGTTTTTAATAAATTGAAGAAAAAAATTTATCTCGGGATGTTATATTAGTTTGTGGAAGTTTGATAGTGGTTTGACGGGTGCACTGCTGCAAGGCTTGATAAATAGATTTGCTGTTAAAGTAGATTTGGGTGCACTTCGCCACACTAAGTGGCAAAATGTCCATTAGAACCAGTTAAACTTAGTTTACCGGATCTAGAGCGGACATCACACTGATCAATATATAGCCAATATAATTATAAGATATCATATATCTCGTTTGCATCAATGTATAAAGTTGTACAATTATCTCTTTGAACATACACATAGTTACAAATAAGTAGTGGTTAACATCCCAGGTTGAAACGGTACTTGAGACTCAGATAGTTAGAGTAAAGTAACTCATAATGGAACTTCTCGACACTCTACCAAACGAGAATTCTCATGGGACGTGTCTTTGGTAAGGTTACAGACTTGGTGGATTACTTTACTCCTCAGGAACTTTGCACGCAAGAAATAAATCGACCTATTGTGATCCTATTAATCCTCTTATGCTCCGCTGAGATTTCATTCATCCTAGATTAAATTAGTATTAGTATTTAATTAAATTATCCTTTAAGGTTTCAAAAATATGCTTGTTCTTCCGGCATAAATTCTATTCGCATTTAATATTCTCGCTTTTCCTTTGCTGGTAAAAATATTGTTTCAGGATCGCACAAATTGAGAAATTAAATTTGCAGAAAAAAGTTGGAAAATGTGTGTTTTTTTATTGGACGGCACAGAAAGTGGGGTAAGAAACATAATGATAAAAAGTATGGGAAATCTTGAAATATGTACTTTAATGTATAAAAATTTACCTAACATCTTCAGAAAAATGTGCTTTTTTCATATTACAAGTCGGGTTAACGGTATGAGGATTTATTAGCACAATATAAAGAGAGAACGAAATTTCATGACATAAATGTCGCCCTAAACTTTTGGAGAAAAGAAGAAGTAAAATTGGAGCAAAAAAATGGAGACTGGCAGAGAGAAAAGGTTTTTGGGGTGAGAAAGAAGGAAAGAGAAAAGAGCGTCGCGTTGAGGCAGGAGGATATTAATGTGTTCAGCTTGAGAACGTCGTACTAACCGCACTCCAATCGAATTAACATACTAATGGAGACTGGTATGAGGGCAACTGAAACTTTCATTTCGGTCGACCAACAATCACAAAAAAGATCGCTTCAGTTACATCAGGGCGAAAAAGTTTTCTCACCTCTTTAACTTCATGATCATCTATTTCCGGCAAAGCAATTAAATTCTTTTACTAGAACACGCTCAACTCTACAAAGAAAGTAATTTTCTATTTAAATTCTGCCCTCGATTTGAAAATAGGATGTATAACTTTTAAACTATGTTAATTAAATTACTTCATGTGTGATCGTTTTACGAAATATGGATGAAGAGCCATTTGATGTGTCATTAGCTAATTAATCAAGTTAAATTATTTTCATTACACTTTTGAATTAGATTCTTTATTCAGCGGGTTGCTGCTTCATTGGTATGTAAATCTAGAATGAAGAAGTAAAGTTAGGGAAGTTAAGGAACAATTAATTATTCATTAACTTTTGTGGTATTCGATTAAAATTTCCTATTTTCTAGTAAACTTTCTGTGGGAGCACCCTTTTAATAGTTTATTTAATTTCTAAACTATGAATATTTAATTTACTCGTGAACCCTTAGATTTCAAATTGAGATTACTTTTCAATATTTTCCATTTAAAGAATCACAATTTTGAATATCTTCTACACAGAAAAAATTATTTTTCGAAATTTTCCTTGAGACTATTAACCACTCTGAGAGTCAATAAAAATTTCAATAACTAATTTTTTCCATGTAAGCATTAAAAGATCGAAATAAGTAATTAAAAAGCAACGGATAAAAGATAATGGATTTAATGAAGTGCTTATAACTGACTCGTCCAATAATTAAAAGTATAATAATCACAGATTATAACGACAGATAATTATAATCACCTCCGGAAGATAAATTTGAACCATTATTATTAGCCTGCTTGCAGATCATGATTAACTTGAATCCCTTTTGATTAAGTTTCAAGATTTCAATTAACATTGGCGTACATTGAAGTTTATTGAATTTTATTAAAAGGATAGAAAGCAAAGTTTTGCTTTTAAAAAGAGGGTCTTGTTTAAGCCGAAAAATAGTTAAAATCTATTTTTAAATTAGGTGTAATAAAATTAGGACTTTTTTCTGTGGATTATATCACAGTCATTTATACTTATATTTTCAGGATGACATTACTGTGATAAATTTTCGTTTCGGGAAAAGTCCTCTTGCCCCAGAGGATTTTGTAATACAAATTATATATCTGGTTTACAAAAATATATTATTGCACAAATGAAAGTATCATGTCGGCTGGTAACGAGGTTTGAAAGTATCATTCAACTGGATAGAATATAAATTCCAGCATATGTGAACACAAATTCAATGTGTGGATCTGTAAATATTTATACACAATTAACTGGACGTGTACAATAAAAAGTGAATGGATATAATCCTCCTTTTTATTTTACCTTTAATTCTCTCTAGCTTTCCATTTGTTTCAAATACTTATTTTATTTTCAAAAATGTAACTTTTAAAATTGTTTAGTATATTCTTTTAATCCTTTTTTTCAATAAGAGAAGTGAAATTCAAACAAAAATTCAAACAAAAATTCTCGATTCAAACAAAAATTTTAATCTGCCAATTGCAAGACAGGGCTGAAGGGGATATATTTTCAATTTAACAGAAAATCGCACGGTATTTTCCACATTTTCCGTTTTGTTGAGCAATTCAGTTTACTCGTTACTTACATTCCAATTCGTTTTTCGTCCTTAAATCCAATAATACGATTTAATGCGATTTAACCAAGTAATTTGACATATGGTTTGTGCATAAATTACACTATCGAATAAATTTCAATGAGTTTTCGTATGAGTAATCTGCAGAGTAAATCTGATGGTTGATGTTATTTCTGATCAGTAAAATTGCAGGATATTCTTCATTAACTTTGATTTTAATTTTAGTTCAGTTTAGAGTTGATAAAAGAAGAGTAATACGAAGCCAGGAAAGTGTAAAAGTTATCTATATCAAAGAGAATTATGCTTTTAAAAAATATTTTCTGACACCAGGATCTATTCCGACGATACGAGAGTTACAAAGAAGATGTAAAATGAATCATTAAAACGAGGACTTTAAAACAAAGGATCGAATTCTACTAGAGAACTTTTAAAAGCTACAAATTTATAGTTTTGAAAGGAAGAGAGAATAGAGCTGATATTGTTGGACGGTTTGCATGCAGACTGAGGTGGTTCATAAAATACGCTTCATGCTATTTACTGTAAAAATCTCCGTGTACTCTTCTGACTTCGTACCTTTGTCAGCTTCTCTACCACTTTGTATGCAAAATGGTCGACCGGTCGAGAACAGTTCTTCTGTTCATACGCCAAAAGCTAATGACATTAACGTCTTCCTTTCTGAAAAAACGCGTCAAGAGCAGGTTGCAGGTCCTTTCATCAAAAGAGAAAGAAAGAGGGTATTGTTAAACAATTCTAACATTCTAAACCCAAATAAAGGATCCATTGAAAATATTTATGATAAAAATCGATGATACATGAATATCATACGAAATAAGAAAGTACATTGTCATGAAAAGAATTGAATTGATATCTATAATTGCTGGAAAACATTCAAACAAACATTCAAAACATTCGTTGAGTTTTTAAAAATTGAAAATTTTATTTCTGGATATGATATGATATTATCCATATGAATATAGAATTATGACAGTAGTGTCACTAGTAATGCAAACGCTTGGTTAGCTCTGTTGCACAATAAACTTCATATCGCAACTGGCGCACCTGGACAATTTTAGTTTAAGTGGATATAGCAATATCTTCAAAAATGTTTTGTCTGCAGCGCTTTCGTCTGAACATAATATTCAAGGTGTACTGAGATCGCTCTTCTTGGTGATAAGGTTGCGAATACAGACATATATACTATACAATATACATGCATTTTCAACATCATAAAATATAGAGGACTGCCGAATGCATGCTGCTTTCTACACGTTATCTACGTGTAGAATACACAAAGTGTTGTGCAGACAGTAAGAAAAATAGTTTAGATTTTTTTTAACGGCACGTGGAAGAAAATATTTCAGTCGTTTAGTTGTATTACATAAATAAAATACATTTTACGCAGAAAACAACGAATCTTTTTCTTGGGTGGATGAATATTTTTCTTCTACGAGAGGAGCTTTTTATTTAATTATTTACGAGCAGGAACTCATTAATTATTTTACCAGGAAAGAAAACGCTGCTTTAATTTAATATTTAATAGGAAAGATTTACCGCAGAAAGAGTACACCATTTTTATGTAAAGAAACGTTAACGTTTCCTTCGATTAAAGATCAGTAATTCTAGGTATTTTGAGATTCAAGTTTGAATTTTAATTATTGTTAAGCTCAAGTTGGAATTCATCAAACTGCATTCTTCACGCGGAAATGGAATCCCAAGTACGGGAAACACTTGCCAGAGCTTCGCATCCAGTCTGAGAATCTCTTTCAGTGGAGTGGATTTGCCTTAAACATATATACACGCACATATATATATATTTATACATTTAATTTTTTCATTTTGCTTTTACAGACACGGAAACATTTACGCAAGCGAACAGTATATAAATCTCCCGAATCGCAGAGAGAGAATCCCCTTCCTTCTTCTTCTCACGCTTCCCGAATTCCGAGCGATCCTTGCCGAGGATATCGTTTCCTAGAGGAGAGAATATATAATGTCGACGGGCACACGAAACACGAAGTATCGAGCTTTTTTTATCCTCATTCATCTTGTCTCGTTTCCTTCAGAAATCGTCGACAGTCTCGCCGAAAGATGAAAAAGTACGAACGGAATATTTTCCGGGTCTCGTGAAACTCTGATTTCAACTGGGTTAACCGTGAAATGTGTCGAGGGTTATTGGATTCGGGATATCCAGATTTTGCGATTCTCTACAAGCATCGAAATGGCTACAAATATTCAATCTAAATTAAAATTCATCACGTACTGCCAACTGAAGGCTTTTATTAAGCTTTCTATATTTATAAGCTTATCGAAATTGGGCAGAAATAAGAGCTTATCGAGCTTTTAAAGATTTTATTGAAACAAATTATAAAGACAATCTTTTCTAATCTGATGATATTGTTTTACAAAAAGAGTGAGAATTTACCACCCACAGGAGAATTTTATTTTATTGATCAGTAAAAAATGTTAAATATTATAAAAGCGTTAGTTCTAGTTGAATATTAAAAGTTACATTTGGAAATGTGTATTTAAAGTGCTTCAATTTTCAAATTGTGTAATCATTTAGATTAGAATTCCATAAGATTAGAATTACATAAAATTAGAATTACATAAATTAGAATTTACATAAACAGAAATACAATTATCTCCAAAGAAAATTGATATTCGAATTTTTCCTCGACCAAAAATCATGTCTTGAATTTCTGAATTTCTGAATATTTTGAAAATTTGTATAAAAAAAATTGTTATATTGGATGTGAAAGAAAGATCAAAAATCATTTTTATATTTGGGAAGTCACCCTTAATCTTGATAAAGTTGAGAACAAGAGGGATTGTGGTGTGGACTTTGGTCTTCTGGTAGGCGCCGAGCCGTTAATAAATTTGTGTTTACGGTGTCTGCGGCGTAAATCCGCGACCCTTGCTGTTTTTTCCTCTCAGCTGGCCACCGTGAATCTCGACGCTTTCACTTCACCCGGTTTTCCTAGGGCATAAATATTCCCATCCTGCCGCACTGTGTCCGATCCTCCAACCCTTCAAAACTAACCACTCGCGACATTTAAATGATTCGAAATATGCATTCTTCCAAAGATTTTTTTTTTGCACGTTCGCACAATTTTTTGGTACCGGATTTTCAAGATTTAGGATTTTCGGATCTGAAAAACTTCGATTGTGAAAGATATAAATTCTGAGGAAATTATTCGGATTATTATTTAGATAGTAGTTGTTAGTAAAGAGGATCCTTGAAATAGCTTATTATTTCTCTCAAACCAATTTTCATATCAATAAATTTGTGGAATGTATATTAAATAGTGATGAGTGGGTAGAGCTCGATGTTTCTGAGGACATAGTGCTTTGCTGCAATTTATCGATTAACTTGAGCCTTTCATTGCGACGTTTCATCATGAGATTCTCAATAATAATCAGGGTCGAGGACAAGATTAGAGACGAGTAATCTGTAGATAGATTGCAGAATAGTTCTTAAGCTTATAGATGATGTACGATTAGATTAGGTATATGCTTTTACCACCAGCTTTATCGCTGTTCATAGATGTTAGTCTACATATATACATACGTACGTACAAACATACAAAGATATCTACGTCAGGAACATTTATGCAAGTAGGAAACATTCCCTGACACGAGAAATGCTTACAACTGAAACACGACTCAACTTTCATGCATGTAAAACAACTATTTCTCGCCCGTGTCTGTATATTGTTCATGTAACAATTATGTACTGTAATCTGAAGTAATTCAGAAATTTAGCTCCTGAGTTTACACTAATTTCCTCAATGGATCCAGTTAAGTTTCGAATTACATTGACGCGGGTGCATGCCTTAGTGACGAATCTCACTAATTACATTAAGATCTAATTACAATTGAACTTAATCCCCGCGATATTAAACTTAAAGTATATTTTATAATAAATAACAGTTTCAAGCTTTCATCTTTCTATATGCCAAAATTCATTTGACGAGATCCGTATTCTAATTAATTGAAATGGTAGTTGCAGACCGATTTCATAATTTAATATTTATTGATCCCCGAAGCTTTTACCTAAAACATTTCAATCACTTTCCTAGTTTTCATAACGAAAAGTAATATTATATGATTCGTTACTTTAAACTTAAAGTTTCAATCTGGTGTTTCTACTCTGAGGTAACAAAAAAGCATTAAAGTGAGAACAATTAGCGTTCATTAGTTCGTCGTTGTAATAAATATTTTAAAGGGAGCACTCGCTATAATTAGCACGAGTTCGTTAGTCCCTCCTTAGATAAAAAACGGTGTGAAAGGTTCGAAGAGAAAACTTTTCAATCTCGCCTGCCATATACATAGTTGAAGGGGACGAGCTTTATTAGCGAAGAGAGATTCATCTGCTCCTGTAAATGTATTCCCATCCTTTTCTTTCTTTTCTTTCTCTGTCTCTTCTTTCATGGCTCTATGGAGCCACTGGCAGCGAGGGTTTGACATCAAGTCACGCCAGGGGGCAAAGAGTACAAATCACCCCAAGTTCCCTTTAACAAGAGTAAACGCCCTCGCTTACCAAATCTAGATGGTTCTGGAATAAGTATCGATAGTGGAAGGTGGAATCTGGAAAGACAGAACCAAGTAACCACAGAATCCTCATCCCATTTGCGCTACGGGAGTTGAATTGGCCATTAGTAAGACTGACGAAACTCCAACGTTCAAGATAACTACTTTTCCCCCTCTTCAGACCATCCACTTAGATACACCATGATCTAAGATCAAACTCTTCAATTCGAAGTCGTGCACTGGTCAAACTTATCTATTAGCTGGTTAATTTGAATTACCCTCGTTCCAAAGCACGTGACTAACGACCTCGTTCTCTGGCTTCGCTCTCAAGCTTCTATCATGTTAGAGAAATTCCACTCTCAAAGCTACACACGAAATACCTATACATTTGAAACTGAAATCTAATAGAAAGAAAATGCAATAGAGTACTTTTAACATATCTGATGAAAGTGAAAAGAAAAGTATTCGGATTGATTGAAAAAAAGAGAGTATGTCAATCAAGTAATTCCTAGGGATTCATTTATGTCGGGAATCATAGCCTAATCAAATTCTGAGCAACATAAAAAACAGGAAACTAATGAGTTGTAATAATAATTATAATAATTATAATATATATATTATAATTATAATTATAATTTGCTCATGGTGGGGAGTGGTCATTAGGGATGGATAATGCTCGGTGAGAATCGATTCCTCGATTTCGCTTTACGCGTCGATTCCGCGGGATCTAAGAATCGACGATGAGAATCGATTCTTCGATTCCAATTCCAATATTCCCCCACTCCTAAGAACGCACGCATAAATTCAAAATTTTAAGTTCCCCACTCCTAAAAAAGGGCGCGTATATTCATAATTTTAAAGAATACACGGACAGAATTTGGAAAAGTTTATTGGGTAATTAAAAAATAAATATAAATTTCAATTGATGTTTAAATGCTTTTTATAAAATTTATAAAGTTTCATTCATTTTTTGCATATGTAGAGCTCTTAGCTCTTTAATCGGAATTGATGTCGATTCCAACGAAGAATCGATTCCTGGAATCGATTCTCTGGAATCAAGAATCGATTCCAAAGAATCGAAGAATCGAAACCAAGGAATCGATTCTTCGAAGGAATTGGAATCGACCCTAGTGGTCATCGCCCAATGCTAAGAGGCGTTACCTCATAAAGGAGGAGGAGTCACAAATTTTCGGTAGTTCCTATGAATCATATTTCCACAAATTTTTATTTGGAGAAATTGTTAACCTTGGAGAGCGGCTATAAATTGTTACTAGAGGACGCGGTCATTAATCGTTATTATATATATTAATTATCCGAGTTCCTACACATTGGTACTAAATAGCTTGGTCTTAAACTTGTTACGAGTAATAACCATACATATTAAATACAGTGCATTATAGTCATCAATTGTTACTATGGATGGTAGTCGTGAATTGATACTGAGTAGTGGCCATGAATTTCTACTATAGGAAATGTCCATTAATTTTTTAATGCACGTCATATACGTTGTTTCTAGGAATTACGGTCAACAACTGTTTCTAAGGGTCTTGGTCATCACTTTTTACTAGCATCAATTGTCATTAAATTATTACTAGGTCTATAAATTATTACTATAGGGCGTGGTCATTAATTTTTTTCTGTACAGAGAGTCTGGACATTGGTATTAGATAGCATGATCATGATCTGTTACTCCAAGGAGTTTCCGTGAATGGTTATCAGTGGGCGTGCTCGTCAATTGTCACTGTAGGCGTGGTTATCAATTCCCACTGTGGGCGTGATCACCAACTGTCACTGTGGGCGTGGTTTACAAATTTCAGTAGGTTGGTGACCAACAAGTTTATGTTAGGGGCGTGGTTATCAATTGTTTCTAGGGGCGTGGCAAACAATTGTTCATAGGCAGTGCGACATATTTTCTATTGTGGGGGCGTGGTCTTATTATTAATAAATTGTGAGTAGGGAATCATGGTCATCAATCAATGCGGGGGACGTGGCAAACGACCATTGCTGGGCAGCGAGGCCTATTGTCTATTCTCTATCGTTTATAGTCGGATTGGAATTGTATTATCAGATTTTTATAGTTATGTATTTAAAAATATTATACGGGGGAATCTTTGATACTAAAAAGGTTAAAGAGCATTCGCATAAAAAATGACATTGTCTAAAATTTCATTTTATCCGCAAGATTTTGTGCAGGATTTTTAAGAAGAGAATTTTTCAAACGAAAAAATATTGTTCAGTTGAATCTGAAAGCATGGATTCAGTCTTTCGCTTTATTTTCTTCCAGAATCATTTTGAAATATTTTTCGTGATAGAACTCTCGTTTCAATTCCACAAATGGCGGTCTGATAACGCTGCTACTACTTTCAAATAAATGAATTTCGGTCCCTCGTTCCACCTAGCCTCTTTCGTATTTCGTTTACAGCCTTTACAAGCGATTCGAATCGGAAGAGCAGAAAAGCTAGGATGGATCTTGTCAAAAAAGATGAAGTCCCCGCGGTCCGAAGGGGGCGCGTTCCTTAAGGTAGGGGGCATGCGCGACGTCCAGGGGTGCAGAGCGGTTCTCGAGGGTTAGTCTCTTGTTGGTACTACGTCGCGCCGTACGCACATAGGATCTCTCTCTATGCATTCGTAGCCACCGAATCCGCTCGCATGCCTTTTCATAACAAAGAAGTGAATCGGAAAATTTGTTCCAAACAACACACTCTCCTAAATTTTACTCCCTTATTTTTTAACAAATTAAAAAACTAATAAAATAATAAAAACTGAGCAAAATTTTGTGTTGATATTCTAATACATACGAATACTGATTGTACATTTGAAATAAAAATTGTGCAATGGTGAAGTTAAAGTAACTTAATGTATACTGAAGTGTCTAAAACAGATTAATACAACAAGTGTGGTGGGAACACGTAAGATAAAGAGAATTCGCAAAAGATTATTCATTTGTGACAAAAAGTGTTCCATAACTCTTGAGGATTAATAAAAGAATTTCTGTGAAGTGGACGTGATCTTTTTAACTGTGTGCCGGAACTAGGTTGAATAATATTTTTAAATCTGGCGTGGTATCTATGTGAATTCAAACTTAGAATTGTGCAGCCTGGAGTTTACTAATTTAGGCAAATATCGTATTTTAAAGAATTTATTTTTGGATTTCGAGTCGCATTCTCAGGATTGATTCTTGACAGAGTTGAAAGACTTTGCGTGTTCTTGGGAGCAGGTGGAATAAACAAGGTGAGATAATGTTCCTGCGACTGACCGCAATTGTTCTGTAAATTAATCTTTCTGTGGTTGAAAGAGGGACAAACTTTATAGAATCGTCTTTACATCCTCAAACACCTATTCAACATTTATCTCAGAATCTCATACATGCTTTTCGACAAGTTTCTTCAAAAATGTTTTTACCAGTTACATAGAAAGGAATATATTATATATAAATAGATATGTAATGTATATATAATATATATAATATATATTATATATATTAATATATTATATTAATATATTATTATATTGAATATATATAAATATATTCAATATCTTGATTATTTTTCTGTTGGAAATATTTTCTATGCAAGAATCTCAGTGGTAGAACCGGCTAGCATGATTGTAAAAAATATTAGTAAACTTGCATAATGTACTTTTTTAATTAAGAAGATAAAACTTTAGCGACGTTTTCTTCATAAATATTTTTAATAATCTGTACTTTTTATTACTTCTATACAAGAAAGATTCTTCTATAGATTTCTTAGAAAAGTCTGGAGATGAAGTGTTAAAAAATTTAAACTGCGAACATTGCAATCACATTATTTATGTAGATATAAGTAAAGCCCAGGCTAAATTAAAATCGTCACAAGTCCTCATAATTGGATTTGTTTTCTGGAATACTGTTTTAATTCTTATTTCATGTTTTGTTTGTGACATGAGAAACAAAGGCAATGTGTAAGAAAATCTTAAGTCCAGTCCCTTCAGCCTGTCTTCACAGAAGACTAGCTTGTATTATTTGATAATCCGAAACAAAGCCACCCAAGGCAGGTTTATTACGTTCCTGATTGCAAGAAAATAAAGGCTAAAAATGTAAATAAAACGAGGTACAAAGCTCTGTTTTCAAACTAACGTTAATCTGCATCCTTCTTTGAAGTTGTGAACGTAAAAATGAACGAAATTTGATATCGATTGCTTTTTATAAAACTAGAAAAAATCATAAAATATTGGTTCAATAACATTGAAAATAATACAGTTCAAAAATAGCCTACAATTTTTTAAAAAGTGTAGCTGATAAGTATATAAAATATGGAAAAAATATTTTGATTTAAGCTTTCTCGCATAGCTCCCACTATAAGATAGATCTTAATAAGTGATGTGATTTATATATCTTTCCGCATAACGATTGCAGATCCCATCTGGTAGGATCAGATTTGCTTTCTCGCAAAGGGGATGGCGACCCATAAATTTATTTAGTAAGATGATATATTATTGACAGTATAGAAAGGCTAGTGGTGACTAGCCTTAAGAAAATACAGAAGGGGCCATAAGAGGGAATAGTGTGAACATGCAGGTACTTAAAGGCGTCGATTTTTCTGAAACTGGCAATCTATTCCCATTCCAAGGGGGTAATTCGGCCGATTGCGTTCCATCGATCACTTACTATACGAGTTGGCCGGAAATTACGAAGGTATCGCAAGACTATTGAGGTTTACGACCACTGCTGCAAGTAATAACTGTTTAACATCGTTCTCACGTGGTTTAACATTTGTTGGGCTCAGTTCCCCGTGTTAACGCCTTACTTTGTTATTCCACTCCCTCTTTGTGCGAATTAATTGGAAAAGGAGGCAAAAATACTCAGAAACATGCTAGAAATTGCGAATTAGTGTTTCTGCATTTTGGGAGAAACAGGTCAGAAATTAAACCAACAAATTCAATGAAAATTGTACTCAGTGTTTCGTTTGGACTAATTATTTGACAGGCAAAAAGAGAATTAGAATACGCTCATGATTTAAGGGTTTAATAATAATTCTAGGAATTCTAGCCACATTAACTTTTAGAGAATACATTTATTTCATGCTTGAAATCAGTTGGGAATGTTTGAACATGGCATACGAGATATGAAATTTTAATTAAAAATAATCCTGGATTACGATCTTTTGAAATATTCCTTCTCTCTCGACTTTTCCTTTGGATTGAAAAAAAATCAACAATGTTCTCTGCTCCTGTAAAAAGAGTACGGATGAAATAAAAATCATCTTGTGATTTATTAGCCCGGTGAATATTTTTAGAATATATCTTGCTTTTCTTACAATTCTTTTTTTTTTCCAATAATTTCAGGCAGTTTCCACCGCTTTGCATGGTTTAGAAATTTAATTGGTCCTTAGAGAGACCCCTTCAATAAAATTTCACTGAATTTTCTAATGGCAAAAGCACTTGACCATTCACTACAGTTCAGTCAATGATCAAAGCTCTGTGAGCTCAAACCTTTGCGGCGGAAGCTAAGTGTTCTGTTTTAACTACAAGACAATTGAGCGGATTTAATTTTAGACTCACTTGGACATTTGAACTTTGTTTTACATTTTGAAAAATTCGACGTACGTCAAAAAGTATGTCATTACTTTGTAAACAATAAAAATTGATCTATTCCTTTCTTCTTGGTTGTCTATTTAATTTAATCACTCTTATAAAATATTATTTAACATTTTCAATACAAGAAGGTTGAGGAGATGAGATTTCATAATTTAATTGCATAATAATGTTATAATTTAATTTTTACAATCCGGAAATGTTAAATAATAAAGAAAATAATGAAAACTTAATTTATACAAAGTTCACTCTTTATAACGAGGAAATCATCGTTTTAATATTTTACACTAAAAAGACTATTTGCATTAATTGCAGGTATTTTAGACTTAAAACTCGAAACTTTTTACGCGAGGATTTAATGATTTCTACCCTAATGAAAATTGTATGATTATGACGACGCTTAAATTTTCATCTAGAGGTGAAATTATTTCAGGTGCTTATTTCCTTAGCAAGGCGGATTATTCCTATACTATTTCCAGCCTAAAAGTTGCCTTGGCGAAATAAAAGGCAAATTTTATATTTAGATTAGCCTTTAATGAGAGTTAGTGGTAATTTTTCAAACATTTGCAATAACACCAGAGATTTTAGTTTGAAATAAGTTTGCGCAGTTCCGAACCCACAACTAGGATTTAAAGTTTGAAAGTAAAATAGAATAGGTAAATAATATATAAAAAATAAAAAAGAAATGGAGGTGGGTTGGCATAATATCCCAACAATTTGAGCAATCCAGTAATATTAACATGTCAACTTAATTTTAAGGATGATTGAGCCTGGAGAATGATTAATTCAAGGCTCTTCAATCGATTTACAATGCACTTAACAACTGAATCGACAACACTTTTCTAAGCACTATTATCTACATTACATCATGCGTGTGCTTATTTAGCATTGTATATGTTGAGCTTCGGGAAATCGACTTTTAAGTGTACTAAAATAATGACAGATTAATAATTACGTCCACCATAAATTTGTATTGCATGAAGTGCTTGTAATAGAGAGGCAAAGATGCACTGCGTTAGTTAAATTAGTATTATTATCACCGTAACCACAGCGTGATTCACTAATCGTCATTTAATTCAGCTTTTGTGTTCGCATATTCTAGTAAATTTTGCGGTCCACTTACGTATTTAAATATGGTTGAATTAACCCATAAAGGTAATTAATTCATAAATTTTGTTCACGAGGAAAATACATAATTGCTTTTAATTTGCCCTATTCACTTTTTCTATATCTTTTCCGAATTCAAACATTTTTCTTGATAGTTAGTTTCTTTTTTCTAATCTTTTTAAAATCTTTACAAAAATTGATACTAAATCTATAGCTTGTAAAGCATGCAGAAGCGAAAGGAAGATAGAAAAGACGTTTAAAATGTTTGATGATTGAATGTGAAGTCATAAAAACTTCTACATTTACATTCATACTTGTAGTTGAAAGAAGGAAAAGTAACATTTTTTTATGGCTAGATTATAGCAAGTACTGCACAGTATTTTATGATTACGTCTGAAATGTTTCTGTTGCATATATCAGATTGCTTTAAAAATTATTTTTAAAATTTCAAAGGCCTTGTTTCATTTTAAAATCTGCATGATCTCTTCCTAACTAAAGATTTTTTAGTGAATACATTTTCTTCAAAAGACATGCTTTACACATTCACGTACATTTTATTTCAATGGAAGCAACTCTTCGTTTGAAATTGAAAATGAAAAATGAACTCATCTAGATAAGTAAATAGAGTAAATCTGCGAATAATTAAGAATAAATAATACTTTTTTGAGTTTCTCTAACAAATAATTTAAATAGAAGGGGTTTTTGCTTCGAAAAGTGATCTCATCAATTTTACTTTGCGCTTCCTTGCCGAGTTCTGAAGACCTATTACATTTTATTGTTCTGGCAAACGAAGGTAATTATCTGTATTAGCAATCGAGAACAATGCGTTGAATTGAACGAGAAGATTGGTATTCCGTTGCTTGAGACCCCTATAATCATTATAGACGTAATAGTACCCGCTAAGTTGGTCTCAGGGAAGATTTTCCACATTAGTAAAGGGGCTCAGTACAGCAGCTTCTCTCTTCGATTCAGTTTAAAATATAATCAGCCTACCTTCGTACTAAACGGGTGAGAGATGAATGAAGGTTTCAAGACTTTAGACGTAAGAAATCGTCATTGATTTTCTATCTTCGAACTCTTCTATGCATATGAAGTATGATAAAATACACTGAAATACCTCGTTGCTATTTATAAAAATGTATTCACCGTATACTTGCGTCACAGAGGTATTTTTCTATAAATTGCTATTGGGTCGTCCTCTTTAGAAAAAAGCTTGCCGTTTGATGTCCATTAAAAAGTTTCCATTCAGGGAGATTGATTGAATAGATTCATTAACTTTATTTCAAATTAAACACTCAGCTTGAATTACATAAAACGTAAAATTAAAATGCCTACTAACAATCGAGATATCGCTAGCACGTTTCGAAAATAATTTTTTTAATCTAATTGAAATAAATCCTGAGATTTTCTGTTTATTTCCCTGAAGATCTGAATAACATTGTAAAAGTGTGATAGGAAGCATGTGTACCACTGTACATGTTCTGCATGCAGACTGGCGGATTTTTTACTTTTAGAAATCACAAGTTTCTTATTCATGACTTTAGACGAGGAATTGAAGTAGAAGTACAGAATATCTAAAAAGAAATGAAAGAAATATACCAGACATTACAAAGCTCGTAGGTGGACTCTCGAGAGATTTACAGTATGAAAATAGTAAGTAGCATGGGAAAGAAGTAGGTTAAACTGGAATCATAATGCGAAAACTGAAGAGTAGCATCTACCAAAACGTTGAATAATTCTCCTCAGGAGTATTTTTGGTATACTCATTAGTGCATATTCAAAAGTTAGTTTATGTAGTTTCCCTTTAAGTGATTTCCTAATTAATAATTCCCATTGAGAAACAAAGTTCTTGATTAACTTAATGACCTTGATGAAACTCTTGATGAGTTTTAATTCCGTAGAATCATCTAATTTCTAAGTAATCAAATATAATAGTATGAAAGTAACAAAAACTAAAAGCCCAAATGCAAAGTTTAACAAATAAATTCAAGGTACTGAGACATTTTGAAATTGACTTATGGGAGATGTTTTCAACTCGAAACATACGCGTTGAGCAAATTTGCAATTTTCTGCAGCTATTATTTTAGGTAGACATAAAATATGTATACACACCCTCTCGTTTTAAATAAAAAAATTTTCAATAGGCAAAAGTCCTCATTTTCATAAATACATATAAGTCGAGAGGTAGTCTCTTGAGAAAAATGAAAACGGGGACAATTCATGCGTACAAATACATGAAATGTATTCGTCAGGTATATACATGAAATATTTAAGTTATAAGAATAGATATACAGGAGAGAAAACTGGGGTTAAAATTGGGGTGAAAAGTAGATAAAACTATAGGCACACAAATGTCCCTGAGAGAGGAAGTAAGACAACAAGTTTAAGTAGCATCCCAAGACTCGACTTTACCGAGCGCTGGCCATTACGGTCAGGGGAAGCTGACCTTTGCATAACATACATCTAACTCTAACCTACCAACCCGTTGGGAAAACGTATTACTGCAATTTCACATGCAAAACTTATTACCTGAAATTGTCTGAAAATTGCGCCGGCTCGGCGGAACTCCTCGGTCGGGCCGTTTTCTGTACAGGCGATGTCGTGCATGCGGTCATCTTTTTTAAAAAAGAGAACTCTGAAACAAAAAACAATGAAAGGATGAAATTGTCTATCGTATATTTTGATAATATTCATGTCCTTAAAAGGTAAATAATTTATGGAAAAAGATAAGGAATTTAAAGGTATCGTAAATAATCATTTTTATCTTCTAGCTAGGGTGAAATTCACTGAGTATTCAGGTACCATTTGGCTGAAAATCACCCTTTCAGATTATTATTACATTTTACAATAATATTGCTAATGTTCATTCTGTTGTGCGTGGGTAATATTCGGAAAACACATTTGAATGTAATCATCGAAAATTAATGTTGATATCAAACATTGAAGCAGTACAAAGAGTATAATATAATTCGTCTAGTAAATAAAATTATATGAGTTAATTTAATTGAAGTTAAATTATACCAATTATCGCGGAAGATTGTGGTCAATATATGACACGTCATTCAAAATATTAATTAGCTATAAAACTTGATTTCCCTCTGTATTGAGATTTATTCCATATCTCCCTCTTTAAAATTATTTAGAGAGTCTGAAAATAAGTTTATTAAAATAATGATGAACACATTCCGAAATTGTGAATATGTTTAAAAGTTACAGATAAATTTACACGCTTCACTTATAAAATTTAAAACATCATATCGCCTAGTTACACATGATTTGCGTGTGATATAAAACCCTAGTGGTATAAAAATAGATAGTCATGGTGAAAAATTAATAGCTAACTCGGGACTTTCGTTTATAAGAACCCCTTTGGGACGTTTGAGGTGCTTAAGCGCAGGGTGTCAAGCACGAGATGCCAGATGGCGTGACGAATATCGTATTCAACTGGTAATTACAAATCTCAGGGGAGTATTAGTCCGACAATCATATGGCCACAAATTTCTAAATATATTTCCAGTATAGGATCAATTACACCAAGCATCGTAAGCGAAGTCACCTCGCTCCGGTTATATATGTACTTGCTTAATATTCTTATTCTACTTAAACTTTCCTCTCTATCTACCCGCGAACCAAAGAATTTCACAACTTTTTATCTCTTTTACTGGGAAAACTTTGAGCTGAAATGGACTGAAACGAGAATAAAGATTCCCGCCTTCAGAAAACACAAATAGAAACTTGCGCTTTTCAAGCGACAGTTTTTTCTCCTGATGATGTCGATGATGTCGTTAAAACATGCGAGAATATTATTCAATTTATAATACACCGTCTCAACTTGCGTAATGAATCAGATAAGCAAACTAATTTTTTTAATGCCCTCTATCTACGAATTTTAAATTAACTTTACCTTATTTTTAAGTCCACTCATAAAGTCGAAAGCATACAGCTTTAAGTGAGATCAATATTTTATTAAAGTATTATAAGAATTGGTTATAAATACATATATAATACTCTTTCCCTGCTTTACTCTTGTACTGCTTTTACTCTTTTGCTCATTTATTTTTCTACAGTTCTACTCTCGTACTTCTTTATGACTAATTAGATCGTCTAAAAGTAAAAAGACGAATGCGAATATTTATCACCTTATAAGAGTTGGGAAATTGTGGGTACTGGGTTAATTTTTGTTTTCAAAGTAAAAATTAATTATTCCGGGAAGCACCAATTTACTCGTGATGAAGATTCTCCGACCTCAAAACTTTTAAGCTCATAGAGGAAGTAAAATTCGAGAGGGAGTTGTGAGAACAAAATTTGATTGCTTCACCCTCTTAGATGCGGTGAGATATTATGCAGTGATTCAATTAGGTAGAAGGGCCTACTTTAAAAAAGTATGATGCGATAAAAATGCACTATCCTATTTAAAATTGAATGGTGTGTAAATTATCAAAGAAACTAAAATGACGCATAACAGGTCATTATATTAATTGCTCCTTATCAATTTTGATCTTATAAATGTTATGGATCAAAGAGTATAAATCTCGAAATAAGACATCTACCATTTGCACCAAACTACAAAATTCTAAAATAAAGGGCTTACCGAAATTAAATACCATGATCTTCTAATTACAAATTTAAATATCTCTAAGTCCTTGTTATATCTACCATAAGACCATTATCCAACCATCTATCTGCATACAGAAAGTTACTACATCACAAATTTTCTTATGTAAAGGCGTGTCTTGCCTAGGATTAGTAATTAACATATAAACTAGAACCTCCATCAAGGGATTCGCATAAGCAGTAAAGCAAACTCCTGCTATATGTTTGACATGCGAAAACTCATTTGCTTTACATACTGAATCCTACAGTCGACTCTGGAACCTAATAAAAATAAATATAAAAGAAAAACATAAATTATATAGCTTCCTAAGGGACCTCATGTTTGCATCTCGACTCTGTAGAGGTCGAGGACCCTAATATTTGGATGAGTCACCCTTGCTTACTTAAAATTCGACCGCGTTCAAATTACCTACCAGATTCGCGGGCATATTAAGTACCTCTGAGAGCTTATATCGTTGCGACATTTCGCGCAAGTGCGCTTCTGCAAATAAAATATGTAAGGCCGTGACTATCTCGTGTATTTAGGGGAAATAATCCGAGGGTTGCATCTGTCGTTCTCGCAAAATATTCCTTGTCGCATGTATTCCGAGGGGGTTGCTAGACATCGGCGTGCGGTTAGTCACGCGTGCCGAATAGGAAACCTAAACAGATTACACGCTGATTGGCTGATTCTAGAGCTTAGAATGGGTCACCCCCGCACCCTCCCGATGTAACCCTAGATGACGGCTCATCTCATTCTGCGCATGATTACTGTTCTCTCTGTCTGTTTTATTTTCCAAATGAGTATTCACCTCTTTCATATATATATGTGTTATATATAGCGTATATATTTATTCCTTTGTGTGACACTGGCGAGCGAATCCTATGGCGAAAAGCGACAGATGTGTCGACTAATTTCCTTTTTCGTCCCGACGGATTTTACGAATGGTATGCGTTTAATGTCCATCCCTAGAGAGCGCTGCGAATTCCGAGAGGGTGACTCTCCACCAAATCGTGGGTCGGGCTTTTCACGAGGGATGTACGATACATGGTAAAATGTGACACCAGATTGGGGCAAAAAGTATAGATCATATTATGGCTTGTCTGGTGTCTTCAGTCACATAGAAAAAAAAGGTCTAGTTTATATTACAGGATTAATTTAAATTACCTTAATTTAAGTCCCTTCTTAGTCTTAACGCTCTTGTTTGAAGACTAAACGGTCTTACTTTAAGACTAAGATGGACTTAAATCTAGCGTTAAGTCTAAAAGGGGACTTAAATTAAGGTAAGTTAAATTAAGTCTGTAACATAAACTAGAACTTTTTTTCTGTGCTAATATCTAAATTGTTCTAGGCTCTCGAAAAATCTAGGCTCTCTCTCGCCCTCGGAGAGGATTTTTGCCGAATTATGCATCAATTTATATCAGCTTCACCACCTGAACTCTACTTACTTGGTTCATAAACTAGTAATTTTTTAATGTAGATAGATGGATAATAGTTTTAGCAGAAATCGGATCCCTGCAGAGTTTTTCGCTTTGTTATTATAGAGATTCATGACACATATTTTGTGGAGAAGATGTGGTCAGTGTTGGGTATAATAAAAACTTTAATAATGCAGCTTCACAATATATAAAACAATGTACAATTGCATGTCATGATGTAACTCAAAATAAAAAAAAAAGATAAATAAAACGAAACATTTATTGTGTGCACGCGTTGGTTATATTATGTTACAAATGTCCCATTTTTATATTTTTCTCAGTACTTCTGTGACCTTATCTGTTCATTTTTCACATTTTATTTTGTATTTCTAGGAAAATAACAGATTCTTAGTATTGAATAAAATACAGATGTCAATAAAAGAAGTTGTTTGTCCTTACATTTTCTACCATTTTTCTCACTCCAGCTAAATATTGGATTTAATTATGTATTTTTTTGATAAACAAGAAAAGATATATATTTCTAGTAGTAAAACTCTAGCGATAATTTCAGTTCTCTTCAGATTTATAGTTCTAAAGTAAAGAAGTTCTGACCCTCTTTTTTGGATGTTTCTCATCTTCCCTTCTACTTCTAATTCGTTTGCAGGGGCAAAAAGGGATTTTGAGCGAGAATAATTCAATGGGAGTTGGTTGCTCAGTGAGATCACGAAAACGATACGTCCATTTCATAGGTGACGGAAAAAGGGAAACCGCTGTTTTCCCTAGTGACCTGTAGAGTTCGTTTTACTTTAGTTATTTTCGGTTTCTCGAAGGAAACATATAAAATACATTGCCAGGGAGTGTTCTATGTTCAGGACGGAACACCAGTTTCCTTTCTTTATCTTATTAAATAACAAATGTTTCCACTTCACATTCAAACCTTTTAAACTTCTTTTACGATAGTGATTTCTCTGTTTTTAAACTTTTGTCACCTGTGGGAGACATCAAGCTTCAGAGATCGTATAATCGAAAGACAACTTGATGTTTTTCTCTTCCTTTGAGATTTCAAAATCCTATTTTCAGAGTTTATTTGTAGATATTTCTGATAAAACGTATACACCCACACTGTTTATTTTATTTCGTTTCAGTATGTATTAGGAATCATTAAAGAAATGTTTTAATATAACATTTTAGAGCGTTTACGTCATACGTTTTTTTCTATTAGAAAGTTCTTATTTTAGATGTTTATTTTCATTGAGATAATGGTATAATGACTGGAAGTGTCAACATAATTAATGTAAAGTTTTCTCAAATGTCAAGCAAAACATTGTTCGTGCTAAATTTGAAAGTGTCGCAACACGTTTCGTTTAAATATTTCTGTCGCTGTTTATGAAAAGTTAATTAGGAAATTCCACACTTCAGGTTCTAACTTTAACTTTTACATTAAATTTTCCTGAATGTAGCTTGAGATTAGGTAATTTAATAACATTAAAAATAGAAATGTGTTTGAATTATAAATAAGAACAAAATTTAAACTTTAAATAATTTTTGTTTCAGCAAATTGTTTAAATATACGGAAAAAAATAGCAGCATTCGATTCTGCTGAAAAAATTATGTACATAAAGAGATAATTTTTTGTCTAATTCAATTGGTGGTGGACACATAAATAAACAATTTAATTGTTTATTTATTTAACTATTTATCGTCACCAATTGGGTACATAAAAGTTTCACGAATAATTTATATAATTTTTTATTTTTTTCCGAGAAGAATCGACTGGCGCTATTAGTTTTTGTGTATAATTTTTAAACAATTTGTTCAAACAAAAATTGTTTTTTTTTTGTCATAAATATTTCTCATTATGCCGTTTCTTAAGATGTTAAAACCCATTGTACACATCACATTCGAAATTTTATAAAATTACAAGCATTACCGCAAATTGGTACATTTCGAAATAATGATATTAGCGCACAGAATATCTGCTTTCCAAAGTTTACTTACAGTGCATACTAATTTACGAAGGATGGAACTCGTCTCCCATTTCGACGTGCTTCATCATTTATTCCCTTTGCTTTACAGACAGTTGCTTAAAGCTTTCCTAAGAGATTCTTTTCACTTTTCAATTTACATCCTCATTACCTCAAAGTTCTAAATATTAAAAAATCTTCAAAAAAGGAAAAAGTAAATTTCTAATACATATTAAAAGATTATTAAAATCTCATTAAAAGACAAGTTTCAAGACTTGAACGTACCGAGTACAAGATGATGAAGTTGTAGAGTAGTTCTTCATGAATAAAAAATTTAAAGGACGAGTCTTTTAAAAGCATGGAATAATAAATCACATAATTATATTTTGAAAGAGATTAAGTATTTTAGATTAAAAGACAAGTTTGATGAAACATCAATTTTTTATTTTCCAGACTGCATTTAATACTTTAAACTATTTTTTTAAAGTAATTAAATAGTCTGAAATAAAAAAAGTCAAGGGCAATTCATCTTAAGTAGCGAAAACTTGCACCCTGCGTGCATCAGGCAACAGATCACGTGTATTTTATGGGCAATTTACACTATCGCCTTTAGGGTAGCACCTCCCACAAAGGATAAAAGGGAAGGGTACCGCCCTTTTAAGGGTGATAACGAGTAATTGCAATTTATCGATGCGATATCATACTTCATTGTCTCGTGACTCATAAGGCTAGTCCGCCGTAAGACTCATGATAGCTAGTTCGCTTTAATCAGCATTCGACGCCGTTTGCTAACGTCGTTTATCTCTTCGGTATAATCCTGAGATTTCATAAATCAATCCCCCATGGAAGAGGAACACTTTACATATTGCGACGGAACCTTAATGCTTTGAACTTTCGCGATCAGTGATTTGATATGTCGACACTGATATATCCAAGAACGTTCGTGACAAATCTTGAACTCTCAGATTTCGACTAAAAATGTACTTTCTCATGCCAAAATACTCTCCCTTTTAATTTACATACCTATTAAAAAAAATTAGTTTTAAATTATACTTTCTTTTGAAATTTTTCACCCTAAAAAATTCACATCTGCGCCTTGATTTGTCACGATAATTAAGGATTGAATTTTTACCTCTTCTTCATTTTACTGCTCTGAATGGATAGAACCGATATAAAACTTATTAAATAAATGTCACTCTCAAATTCAATTCTCCTTTCCATTTTTTTCTAGGACTCTAGATTACTATTGAAAGGCAGAGAGTGTTACAAGTTAAGTAAATTGACAGCTGAGTTACAATTCGGATCTGTAAAGTCGATATGTCGAGTTCGTTTGTAGTCAATTTGTCAAACACAAACAATTTAACGAAGTGAATTAATTACTGAGAGGTCCAATTAATTCTGCTTACGAATATTTTAGCTTTGCTGAAACCGCTGCGCAGTTTCTACTTGTGCATGCAGTATGCTTTGCCGCTTCTAACCACTAAAGGAAAACGAGATATGACCTACAATGTTGTAAATAATTTAAACACACGAGGATTATACTTTTAATGTTTATATAAAAGTCATGTTGAGTTTCAAGAGTGTTTAATATTCATTCCCAACAAGTTCTTTTTTCCGCGTTTTCCTCGCAAAATTCAAAGCAATACTAATTGAGAAAACTTCTAACAATTGCGCTAAGCTTGATTTGATTAAAAATAAGTTTTAAAAACTGAATTTAATTTCATTTGTTATATGTGACATATTGTGGTCCAAATGGACAGTTTAATTTAATGGGTTTGAGTAGTTCGGAAGCTCCCTAAAGGGGATCTTGTGTCCGACATAAGACAAAGTCGCAAGTGTTGAGGGACACAGAGATGATGAATTGGTAGATCCTTCAAGAGTGTTCGTTTAATTGAGTGTTAAAAGCTCAATAATAGAAGCATCTTGAAGGTCCAACTGTTATCGAAGGAGAGGCAGGCGACACTGCTGTTTAAATGGAATTCGAGGATTGAACTGATTCCATCAACCGTTCCGCTTCCTATTTGCCGAACACATGTTGGAAGCTGTTCATCTATCCCGTCCTGTCTGAAACAAATTCCCTCGGAACAACTCCCGTACGATCTAGCAAGCCACAAACCCATCGATCAGACATTAGGATTATGCTAATCCTATTTGACCGAATTGTGCTACTTTCCGACCGAAAAGAGCTTATCTTGTTTTTGTGCCTTCTCCCAACGTTGACATCATAATGTCTTCTCGGATAAAACTTCACACTAGAAATCCAACTTGAGAAAATAAAATAAAACCATCTGGGAGTTTCAGATAATGGTTTTGCAATCAACAAGCGAAATTCCGTTTCAAATGTTTCGAAAAATTTTCGAGAGTCAAGAATTTACTCACTCAAGAATTTTAAAGTGAATACCACTTTCAAGACAAGATCAATATTTTTTCTTGACAGATAGTGTAACTTTTAATGATGAAGCAATTGACCAATTAAATTCTCTTAAAGCAGAATAAATTTTCTCCAAGTGCCTGAATCTTCAAATACCTTGGTACTTGAATTCGTTTCCACTCTTTCGCTTCCATTTAAAACAGACCCTCACTTAAAACCCAACTAGTATTCAGAATTCAATCGAGAGGATTGAACTTCGCTTTAACTACAGATGAGAAATTGATCGTTAAGGTTTATTTGTGCAATTAAACGATTCTCGAATGATCTTCTGGATTCGAGGCATGTTCGGTCTAGCCGTTGAATTTTGAACCATTTTGAGCGCAGGATGATTCTACATGCTTTTAGGACAGAGAAGTACGTGTTCTAGACAAACCTTGAGGTCGGGGACTTAGTTCTTGGACATTAGCGTCCCACCTTGTTTTCTTCCCCTTCCTCTTCCTCTATATCTACAATTCTACATCTAAATTTCTACATCTACATCTACATTTCTGTTCTATCTCTTTCTGAACTTTAGCACCAAAGATATGGTTCATTCGGTAGATAAGGACCAGTGGAATACGAGAACCCATCAGCTAGTGTACCCTGAATTCGAAGTCCCGAATTGAAACGCTTAGTGCCACCAGAGAGCGATCGATCCTCGGCTACCAGGAGAGAGTAGAAGATACGAATCGAAGATCTCTGTTATCGCGAAAACTTTCCATTTATCACAGTACCATCACCAAATAGCTAAGTCGTACCTTCAACCAGCTGAGCAGAAATAAGCTCACAAGTTTACTTTCGCTTGGAATTTTTACCCTAATCTACAACTACATTGAACAGGACGTGTGCAGAACTGCCAATGATTAAATTTCTGATGACTCACTTCATAATTAAAGACTCCAAGGTGGTGCAAAAATTGCATGATTTATTAAAAGAAATCAAACTGTAGACGTGGGAGAAAAGTGCTTTCGTAATTGCTGTGTAAACCTGGACATAAATAAACTCCACAATTAGCCCTTGGAATAAACCCTGTCCACAAGTTTATTTTTAAATCAGCTTCTGGATCTTGCTATATAATAATTACTTAAGTTTTTAAAATATATTTTACATCCAACCTTTGTGAAACTTTCCTGCTGCACTTTTACTATTCGAGTTCTCACTTTCGTGTTAAAGGAAAATAATTAAAACAAGCAGTCTTCTATAATGATAAGATCCGTTCAAGCTCTGAAAGTAAGAAATCAGTTTATGTGTCTTAATTTATAATTGAGACATATAAAGATAAAAGATAAAACTAATGAAGACAAATATTCATTCTTCGATCACGTTGATTCTAAAATAAGATTGTCCAACATATACTACTGAGGAATATTTTTCTCTCTTAACACAAAGCTCTTGATGGTCTAGATTATATAAAAACTTTCGAAGTTTGAGTGACCTACTTTATTTGCATATTTCCCCACTAATGATTGAATCAATTTGCAGAGTGACTGAAGCAGTTCTATTGACATGTAAATACGAATGTCAGCATGGAAAACGGTCGGCTCAATAAATAAATTAGCTGAACAGTTTTCGAATCATTATCTCGTAATGTGAACAACATTCGATTACATGTATTAGCCGCTATGTCGAATGAATGCTTCAAGTTCCTAATGCGCAATTGGCATTGAGTAATGGGCCACGCGATTATAATCATTGACGCAACTATCCAGAGTTGAACAATCGCAATTGAAAAGCTACCACCACTTTCTTCTCTTCGCTTTCATTTCTTCCCTTCTTATGATTAGTTCATCATCCCCATTCATCTTTTTGAATTTCTGTTTTTCAATCAAAAGTCGACTCGGATCAGAAGTCGGGCATGAATTACCCGAAACTATTTCCTTGTCAATGGAACATTTGTTAATTTGTCACTTAATTGCCCTCTGGGGCATTTAGGCTCAATCGATGTTTGCTCACGCTTGTTAAGAATGAAACACACACACATACATGTGCCCTGGAGCGGAGATAATGCACAGAGCGTGTATTTATAGGCCGCAGTGGAACCTCCCGAAACTAGACATTCATTTATTAGACCAAAGCTCTAACCTCAAGTAACTTAAGAGCCTGATGTTGCATAATGTATGAGCCAGTAGTTCCCAATGGCTAAGCACCGTCACTACAGAATTGTGCCTTATAGTTTCCCTCATACCAGTGAATATATGTGCACATATTCGAGCCAACTGATCTCGGGTAGCTGAGACTCATCAGTTCCTTAATTTTGCTGATATCGCGAGTCTAATGGATGCATCCTTTGCTTCTGAAACTTTCTACTACAGTGAAGGAGGTCGACTGTGGCAAATATCTCTTGCTTCATTCTCGAGAAATCCTGGGGCCTGATCAACCTAATTGCGCGTTTCAGTCAACTCCCAATATGCTCAAAACTTGCGAATACAAGCACCCTCTCGCAAGCACTAACAAAATGCTTCAGGCGAATATAATAATATGACAACGGTTTTGCATTATAGTAAACTCAATTTGAAACAAAATGGACGGACACAATAGTGCAAATAATACAAATAATGTAATAATAAGTAATAATAAAAATTTATTTCGAAACGTAGTCTTTATGTATTCAAAATTAAACATTTTATTCCTCAGTCCGCTTGCACGCAACGAATTGTTTGGTCTTTTGTTCAATCATCGTATAGTAAAAATAATCCCATTTCTGTGTGATACTCAATTCTGATAATAATAAAGTTGCATTCGAGCGATATTTGATGATAAACATACAAAACGATAAAAATTCTCATTCATTTGTCAAAATTATCATCTCGACTCGAGTGCAACACTAAACAATAAGTGAAGTGCGACTTAGAAATTAAAATACATACACCCGGATTTTTTATTTAATATATTCAGATGTAATGTTTTTCCATTGTATCAAATTATTATTATTATTAATAATAATAATTTTATACTAGATAAGTGAATACTACTGAATAAATATTCAAAGCACAGTGAAAGCATTAAAATTATACCAGCTGCGGGATATTAAAGAGGATTATTACTAAAAGTACGGGAAATGGAAATGAAATCAATTTGTATAAAAATATCAGTCAGACACTTATGCTTTTCCACAACAGAATTAATACCGATGAACTGTTTTGCTGAGTAAATTATTAATACACTGCTGAATAAATTAATAATACATATGTATTATACATTATGTTACATATGTTGAACTATAAAAATTCAGTGAAAAAATGTAGATAAATATAGCATATCTTCTTTAATTAATAATAATGGTAGTTAAAACAATAATTATAGATAGAATCTGTTTACACATGATCTCCTTTTACTCATTATTGTTAGCATTTTCATTTAAAGCAAAATTTAAATCTCTCAAATTTATTTCTTTAGTGAAGCCCCTAATTAAATGAAATAAACAATTAGTTCTTCCTGGTTTATATATTCAGTGATTTCTAATTTAAAAAAACTTTTTGTTACAGGTCAGTGGAGAGAAAAAGTAATTAATTATTAAAAGCACGGTGAATCAAACATAAATTCGAAATTTCGATCACAGTAGTTTAATTCCGAAGGCCTGTATGAACGGTGAGTCACGGCTTACAATACACATATATAATTTTCGAAACGTTTTCATTAAAAAGATCGATGTAATTGTACAGTTGGATAATATCAGTTTCACCAGCGTAGTTCAGTGCATGACGTCATTTTACAGTACAAATTCAGATTATAAAAACGCAAACAATAATAAAAAAGTTCACTGGAATGGTTGAATTTTTATTTTAGTAATTAAATAATCTTATAATATCAAAACCCACTCCAGTGAATTTAATATTTTAAATTAAAGTAATATATTTTACCTGCACTTCGAAATTTTAGAGAATTAAAATAATTTATTCATTTTGCTTTTAATATAGAAAATTTAAAAATGAAAAACTAATTTTACGAGATTTCAACGTCGTATTAATTAAGCACGAAGTCGATAGTAATTTATCTTTTTTTAATTGAGTGTCCGCTTATGACAGTACCTAGTAATGAATTTTTCACTTGTGAAAAACCATGAAGTTGAAATCCACATCAGTCGGATGTCCGCTTTTCGTTGGTAGCACGTTAAAATAAAAAAAGTATACGTCACGTGATCGTTCCGAAACCCATTAAAATGAATTCATATCGGCGAACGTTCACCCGAGTACCACCAGAAAATCGTAAAATCGAAACGGGTATGTGACAGCTCAGTCTTGAAACTCATGACTCTTCTGACTAAACAAAACTGTAAACGGAATTTAATCCTTTATCTCATATTTTTCAGAAAAATAATTCAACACTATTTTATAAAAACTGTAGACACAGAAAACGTTGAAGAATGTTGAATTGCAATTTTTTCTGGAAAAATAAAAAAACTCGTAAAAATAAATTTTAATTTCATGAGGAGAAAGAAACTCACTAATAACTGGAAGATTAAATAAACCGAAAGAATGGCTCGTTAGTTGTTTTAGAATGGCGTCGGAGCGTATGCAAGGTAGACTAATTGAAAGAAATAGGAAATCATTTGTGAAAGCAACCCCAGAAGTAAAAATACTTCATTATATTGCGAATCTTTAGGAGTCTAGGACAAGAAATTCAGAGTATATGAAATAAAAGTAATTAGACTTCGAAGAGTTAAAGAAAATAGGTAATTAAAATTGCCACATTTAGCTAAATATATCACACTGATTATATTAAATAAAAGAGATGTAAATATAAGAGAATATTCTCGCCTTTTATTTTTATTAGTAATTAATAAAATTAATTGCTTGTGGTAATTACCATGAGAGCAAATTTAGTTTCGCCAATTCCATGCTCGCAATAATAAATATTTTTCGCTAAACTAGATCTCTTACAGACAGAGGTAAATTTTAGTAATTTTAGCAAACGTAAACTTATTTTTAGTACAATATTATAAAAAATTTGATTCTTTCATATAAAATAGTACATTTTACCCACTAATTTTAAACTCACCAAATATTTAGTGTCCAACTTAAATTTCATTAAGAAAGTAAAACATTCTTTATTTTGTATTTTCGATAAATATTCTATCAAAACGTGTGGAGCGATATTCAGTATAATATTGTTATTAAAATTGCATTATAATATACCCCACGTACGAATCCTCTTGTCGATTAAATTAAATTTCGTAACAATCGTTACGTGATTGTCAAAAGAGTCGACCATTAGTTACCTACCTAATAGTTTCAGTTACAATAGAATAATTGAAATATGTGTGTATATTAACAATATTAGTTTCGAACTGAAAAAGGATTTGGTTAATTATAATAGTGAATAATAGTGAATGAAAAGTTAAATTAATCACTTGGAACTGTATTGTTCAATTTTTATTCAAAGAACGATGAATGACAGAAATCCTTTGTCACACTACGAACGACTTTATTTTTGGCTTTATTTGTGAAAGTATATTTAGAAATATAACTTCAGTCAAATATTACAGAGTCACAATAAGAACATATCTATGCTAGTGTAACTATATATATCATGAAAATATCCTAATGCCAGGAGGTGAATTCAATAAAAACAGAGGTGAACGATGGTGAGTTATTTTTCCATGGCCAGCTGGGGGTAAGAGAAACTAAAAAGAGAAAATTGCAACAGCGATGAAGATAAAAAGTGGGCTATCTCCAACAGTGTGAAAAGTATATATAATCAAGCAGGGAGAGCTCTGAAAAAGCGTAATTCAGTTCAACCTGTAGCAACAGTGGATAGCGTGACCACACTAATGTCCAGGATGGAAGGACCTCACTTTTTCCTCTCGTGGCTTGATGAAAAAAAAGCTAAAGGAAAGCAGGAAAAAGCTTCAAGCTGATCTCGATTCTCGATTATGATAAAAATCTGTCAGTTTTTGCGTATTTGCGGCAGCCCATGTTCATATTCAACATATACGCCAGATGACACATTGATATTTCTCTACCGCAAAAACTTGAAATTATTCTGATCTGCGAAAGCTCTACATTACCTTTTTCATGCTTAGATTAGAATTCATTAATTATATTGCACATATAAATTAAAAAGTATATGTAGCTGATGCTAATTCAAATTCAGGGAAAGTGTATAATGCTGATACGAATTAAATTTGCAGGGAGAAAATCGAATAAGAACCAATCTGGAATAAGTTTACAAAATACATACTTTGCAAAGAAAAATTTTAAGCATATTTTTTTAATAGGTATTTAATTGCTTTTATTGTAGATATTGTGATCACTGGTTATTTGTAGAGTCTATTAACATATAATCTATTTGACTTATAGGCATATTTTCTTATAGGTTTGTCTTATATTTGAATATAGTTAGAGTAAACAAATGTATTTTATTGATTTTACTCGGCTTACTAGCTGGAATAAGGGTCTGTTCTCTTGTTATTAGTGAGATACATTCTTCGAAAAATTTCTATTTTATTAGACAATTGGACACGTTAACTGCCGTCCACACTAAAAACTTACGTCGAATGGATATATTCAAGAAAAACCATTTAGTATAGGAACACATTTTCATTAATGCAAGCATCCCTTTTTGATAAAATGCATGTGCTCTTTCTGATTTTGTAAGAAAAAATTGATTATTTAAACAACGTCTATTACAAAAGTCGTTTGCGGTTTTTTTTGGAATCAAATTCAAACGTCAATCATGGCAAAAGAGGCGACGTCGCTTGCGTTTTGTCGATTGCGGATTTCTTCGCTTGGACATCTTTGCTCGACTCGACACATTTACAATTTCAGACTTTACGTACAGAACATGCAAAGTTTTAATTTGGTACCAAGAAGCGTGCTCGACGACTTTTGCCAGACAAAAGATTCGCGAAGTGCTTTGCATATATTCTTCCATTGTATTTCGTGACGTATTCGATTTCTCTTACTTTCAGGCACCGCAAAGTACTTTCCATATACTTTTCTATTGTATTTGATCAATTTGTTCAATATTTTGAATTTTAAACATTCATTTTTCATTATAAATAATTATAAATTATAATTTTGATCATGATAGTCAGACGTAGCTTGCTCTCACGATTCCACTGATATAAAAAACTCATTTTTGGAAAAAGTGGGTTTACCTATGTTTTTAGTTTGTACGGCAGTTAAGTTCACTCAATTTTAATTAAATTTAAGTTTTATTAAGTTTAAATTATTCTAAATATTTCAAGTATTTAACGGCAATGAAAAAGAATTCCCAATGTTTGAGGGTGGGAGGCATACTCCAGGTGAATATGTAGAAGGTGTTGGATATTTCATGATATTGCTGAACAGAGATGATTAATAACGGTAGAGCAGTACTCTATTGTGCGACGTCATCAGCCGGCCCCTATTTTCACGTATCAGAGAAGCAATAAAACACATTCCTGATCCAACGCGTTCGAGATGTTCTCTCAGTTGCTACGTCCAATATGATGGCAGAATAGGAGCTTCGTTTCCTCGACCGCACCATTTTGACGACATGTAGTTTCGAACAGCGGACGATCGACCAAATGCACGTATGTGATAAAGTCAGAGACCTGAATAGGAATGATTTACAGTGTCGGATAAGAAACAAATTGTACCCCAAATTCACAATACGATGCTACACGCGCGCACAACAGCTGCTACATGCAGAGATTCATTTTCTGCAGATTCAATAGTGTACGAAGCTTTGTGATTTATCATGTATTTTGTTTTTTGCTAATTTCCTTCTTTCTAAATGAACTACTGTGTTCTGCGCTAGAACCTGCGAATGTTGATCAGCCTCGTATATGATAATCCAAGAGTTGTATGATAAGTGTCGCACTTCATGTTTGAAGCGGGTAAAAAGAGGCTCTTTTCCGTCTGCTGACTTCGCCCGGTGAAAAAGTGCCACTTTGCGTCCGCTTCGTGGAGTTAATTATGCAGGATTTACAACAACACGGAAGTTAAATATTTTAGATGGGGAGTATATTTAAAAAGTCTAGGAAACTTTTTTCTTGTAGGCGCATGCTGCCTATTTTATTTAATCTTTTAAATTTAATTCACATAAATATTTAATCAAAATTACAAAATAAGTCAAATAAAATTAAATCTATAAGTGGATCCACTTTGGGAGACGTTAATTTGGACGTTCATTATATTCTTTTATCCTAGTCAGAGTGTTTATAAATTTAGGTACGAATATAAAATAACATTTTTAATTCGTGATATGAAAAATCTTGATGAATATTTAAAAGTATTCCAAATTTAAATAAAATAATTCGAAATTTTGTTTCGCTGTGTTTAATTTTCAATTAGGAATGGTCTTGAAAATTAGTTTATATTATTTTTCTTATAATTTTCAGTGGTGAATTGATTTAACGTTTCTAGCCAGAATCATGTACAGGGTACATACCATAATTGTCTTTCTGAGAAGGAAGTGGATCGATTGACTTAGCTAAGTCTATATGTTTAAAGAGCGAAAATACATTTAGTTTCCGTGACACTTGAAATAGACTTTTTTTTTAAATATTTATTGAATAAAAAATGAATTTACATAAATAAAAAATTTCACAGAAATATAAAATTCATAAATGAAAGTTTATAAACAATTAACAGAGTAATTAATTATTTTTTCTATCTTTCATTTCTTCAAACGTTTTTCCAAAAGATGTGGTTTTTTCAACTTTAGATTAAAGCGCCTCTAATTAGCTGGTGTAATTTAAAAAATAAAAATTCGGTTTTTATTAAATCCGACATCAAGAACCGAAGACTTTAGAAAAACCTTTCAAATAATCAGGATTTCGAGAATGAAACGACTAGTCGCGTAAAAAGGCATAAAAGGCCTTTCAATAATTAATAGAAATCCACCATTCGTTCAATTCAGGTTTTATTCGCCTCTGCTTCTCTGTCCTTCGATACACGGTAACGAATCACCCATTATATCCTGTTTCGAGTTTGGTTTGAAATGTAAATTTGTAATAACGAGTACGCGGCAATTCGTAACGAGCATGAGGAAAAGGATTGGGCGGTGGTGGCGATTGTAGAGCTGGAGTAAAACGGCGATTCGTTAGATCGTTCAGCCTCGTTTTTACAAAAGTGGGTCGCACCTGCAATTTTCTCCTTGTATTCATTCACCTTCCTTTTTTCTCGCACGTAAACCCAATCAGAGGGTTGCTCTTTTCTGTACACAGCAACACCAACCGTAATACGTGTTACGCCATCAACGAGCACCTCGGTACGTTTGAAAATTAGTACCACCGCAAATAATCCATCCGTGCAGGATCCGCATCCGATCTTAAAGGTAATCCACACGACTGAGGTCGATGAGCATCGCAAATGGCACGCGAACATTAATATTCTCTTTTCTTATATTCCCACTGTTCAAATGAAATTCTTAAATAAGTTTATTTCAATTCAAAATAGGTCAGTCAGTGGGTCAACTTGCCGAAATAAAATAATTTAAATTGCGCTATTTTCATCCCACGATATTATTTTGTTAACAGTATATTAATTCTATTTCCGAGAGATTATAGAGGCGGTAAATTCGCTAATACAGGAGGAACAGATGTAATAGATGTTTACTTGTTTTGATGTTTTGACGTAAATGATTATTATCGTACTTTGACATTTGTTACGCCGCAAAGTCGAGTGAAACCAGAGCGAAAAAAACTTTGACTAGCTATTCGACGAAATTAAATTCGACTTGCAGAAGCGTGGATTGAAAAATAAAATAATTTACTGTAAGTTTTCAAGAATATTGATAAAACTGATCGTAAGCAGAGTACTTTTTGTAATTTATTGGCTATGATGTACCTATGCTGTTTAATGTGCGATCTGTCGTACTTAATATGCAGATTTTCTAAATGGAAGGAGGTCCCAGGTAATAACTATTTTATGGCATCGTAAATGAGTGGTAGAGGGAGTGCAAGAAGTATGTTGTCCATTGTCCATGAATGTGGTTCAGAGACCCGCAGCTTTCTGCTATGTTGGTAGTTTATTAAAACATGGCTCATAATACTCCCAGGGCTATCATCCTCTCGTTAACTTCTTTCGCAATACATATATGTATAAAGGAGATGTCTTCCTTTAGATTTCAAGTATTAAAGTCTTTAACTGCAAACTAAATAATAGGTCTCTAACACCCTGCCTTTATGAGAATGCATTAAATGGTGCGATAAATAGTGATTATTGAAGAGTAAAAAGCACTATAGACAATTAAAAAGAAAATGGATTGCAATCAGATTATGTTGGAACAAAAGTATAAAAGCATTTAACTTTCATTGCAGATAGTAAACTAATTTCAACTTTTATCAACTGCTGTAATAAATTTTACGTAAAAGTTTGATAGTCCTCATAACTCCATCATTTGGTCTCTCATATTTTTGATTGATTTAAAACTTACATAAACTACCAGAAAATATTTTTAAATATTTAAAAATCGGTTTATGTGCATCAGGTTATTTGTATTAGGCAATGATTTTCTCGCAATATTTCTTGAATGCATAAATTTCAATATACAAAGGTATTCATCAATCAAGCCTCGATCAGGGACGACGAATGCGTACCAATCGACATCAGCGTTAATTCATACGTGATTGACATATATGCATGACGTTGTTAGGAACGTAATCAATCTGGTAAACAGAAACCGTGTGATGGTGTTAATGGTGAGACGAGAAATTAAATAAAACTCGAAACTGGAACTGGTATGTCATTTGAGGCAATTTTCATGAGTTCTGTTCCCCTGAACCTGAATTAGGTTGACGTACCTTCAACATTAGACAGGTTTTCTAAATTTAAAATATTATAAATTTTAATAATTACTATACTATCAACATTTCAGAGTGTTGAGTCTTTTCGTTCTCAAATGCTTCAGTGTTATTAAAACAGAGTAAAGTGAAAATGGAACTAATAAACAAACATTGTAGTATGCTATCTGTAACAGAGAGTTCCGTATATTACATTGCCTGAGTATACAGCAGGAATGCGCAGTTATTCCCGACATTTATACACTCTCGCAATGGGGAAAGTTTCAGTATCATTCATGCAGTCCGACGAAAATAAACCGACGAATGATTAATAGCAGTAGTAGAAGCGCGGTTCGGTCAGACACAGGAATTTCAGAAGCAACCACTACACGGTGCTTGTCAAGTGGTGATCTCACGGTTTCGTTTACAAGGAGGGATTCACAAAGTTTCGAGTGCATTTTTCTCCTAAAAAAACATCACAGCTATTTGCCGTAATCGCTGGAGGAATTTTCGTTCCCGAGGACTTCCGAAGACCAAGTACGCCAAGAGGCGTGGGGAGCACATAACATTGATAAGGTCATGGCAATTTAGAGTTTCAGAAAAGGATGGAAGGAGGAATGAAACCCAACCAAGAGAATTCACCAACTAAAATGGCAAAAAGTTTCAGCTCTTTTTATCCATCTGGTCAACGGTGCTACGTGACGTTAGAGTAAATGGCGACAAATAATGCTTGTCCGCATAACGAGGGTCACCAGACCTAGGATTATTTGGAATTCATATACAGTTAGAATGCAGACAATTTGACGTAGTAGAATATTCCTGCGGATTATGTACGATACAATGTTTTGTCAAACTTATTGCCGCAGCCGTGTGATATACATGGCACAATGGTACAAGAAATATATGGCGTATATAAGAAAATGAAGGGAATTTAGAATTTGATAGGGTCTCTTAAAAAAAAAAACAGTAAAATGAAAAGAATAAACTCTATGAACTATGATTTTCTTTAAGTTTTCGTAGAAAATAATCAACGAGAGAAAAATGGCAACAATTCATTGAGATGATTTACTTTATTACAGAGAAAATTGTACTACTTCCTAGAAAAGTTTCCGTGTGACAAAAGGAAATAATATATCTTCTTTCAATATATGCAACGCTCTGGTAAAGGAAGCCAATGGGCTAATAATTCTGCCTATCTATCTTGGCGTGACTGAAAGATCGAAGCGTGTTATGCTGGCATTAGCCATTTCCCGTAGAAACCAGAAACCTTTTGAATCTGGATTCTGACGATTCCATGCGAAAATTGTCCGACACGTGATGGCACAGTATCATCGCGCACGTGCGTTTGCATTAAGTGCTAACATAATCTCTTCGCATTCCGGGTTATGACGGAAAAGTTGAATTTTAATCATATACCTAAAACACTTACACGAAACTATGTGGAGAGCTTTTTCCTCATTCAAGGTTAATTTAAATGTAGTAGGTACTTGAAGCGTAGCATGCATAATGCATGTAATTTAGTTTTGACGTATCACCCATCAATCTGACAAACTGCGCTATTATAATAAATTATAATAGGTATATTTATGATATGTATATTCAACATTAATATCTTTGATAGTGAAATATGTGACAGCCATCTAAGATATTCAGTCTAAATATCTATGATATAAATATTATAAATGAATTGACAGATCAATTTCAATTAATAGATGAATCTTGAAAGTCAGGCAAATGCATTTAATAAAAAACAATGAATGTAGTTGTTGAAATAAAATAGAAATTCTGAGACCGGACACTTCGCTATGCGTGTCATAATTCAGAATTCGGTTGTGTCTGATTGCTTTTTTAAACGCAATTAAATTGAATGAAACGTATGCAGTTTTATGAATTCGTATCTGACTGCAAACCGCGACGTCACATACGAAAATGTGATTTACAAGCTACGATGAGAGCACGTTTGCCATAAAGGATAATTGTATTTTCTCATGGTGTAGTGGTGTATAGTTGCACCAACAAACACTGTGTGTAACCCATACATGTATGTATGGCCGCTTTTCAGGTACTCTTTAATGAAAGAGGCGGATGGTCTACAACGGTTCGTTTAAGTTGCGAGCCCCAATCCTGTCTAAGTCTCTTATATTTTTTTTTAACCGTGTGGTAGAAAAAGTCGAGACTGAAAAGGCTAAAAGAGAAAGCGAGCAAGCCATTTCAAATGAAATTATGTTGACTTCCTTAAATTAAAGAATTAAAAGCACAAACGATTTATTGCTCTCAAGTTAAAACGAATACCATACTATTTCCAGCTTTTAAAGTTTCAAATTCAAAATGTTCTATTGATTCAGCGAAACTGTTGTTGATTCAAAAAAAAAAATGTTCTCAGTGATGTCTGTTCTTTTGTAGTCAGGCAACAGTTTTTCCGGAAAAGGTTAAGCATAGTTCTATGTGCATTGAAGTGAAGAGCGATGTTCGTTGTAATACGTGGAAACCACACAAAATCCTGCTCCGGTCTCGAGTATTCCGAGAAAAGATTAAGGTAATTCCACCTGATAACGCTCATTTCAAAGGTTTCAGCAGATTAATTGGTACAGCGATCGATAGTCATTTAGCTAAATTAATAAAACAAGTTTTAGAAACTTATAGTTAGATACGTGTGTTAGAGATACTAAACGGACCAAAATTATTATCTAAATTCTCTAATTGAAAGCTAAATTAATTAAATTATATTTCTTACATGGGGAAACGAGATATTAATCAATAATATCTGGATATTAAACGATGTGATAACTGTTTATAGATTCGATGTAATATCTAAATATTAAATTTCAGTACTCTGATATTACGGATTAATATCCAATTTTATCTGTTTCAGGTATTTATATCGTCTTTAGGAAATAAAGACTTTGCCAATATTTGCTTTCGACAAATTTGTCAAGTTATAATTTGTTATTAATAACAAACGTTTGTCTTCTGTGAATAATGGTTTAATAATGTTTTTTAATTACAGAAGTTTGGACTCCCTAATGCGAAAGTTTGGGTTCACTCTCAACCATGAATAGTCGTAATCCACTTCCTGTCCCTTAATTGTTAGCTTAATTGAGAGGATACCTTTCAGTTTAATAATTAAGTGTTTACCTTCCTTATTCTCATATTTCCCCTTTCTTCATCCTGCCATTCCTTTCCGCCCCTTTCTCCCACCTTTTGACTGTATATCTAACTTAATTATTACACACCTTCAATATAAAACTACATCACTCTGTCCATGTACTTTGAAATTCATGTTAAAGGTAAAAAAAGGATGACGTTGAAATTTTCGCTTGAATGAAAGCACAAATTAAAACTCTCGAGATTACAGGACACCTTAATATTCTTTTTCCTGGCTCAGAGCGTATCTAAGTTTTTTTAGTCTCACCGTGAGCGTTAATAAATTATCCTCTTCTGTATTAAAATCAGTTATTTGTAAAGTAAGGACACAGCCCGAATCTAGTCAAGATAGAGTATATTGAGTTGTTATAAAAAAAATTAGTAGATGATAATCTGATTTCAACGTCGTAAAAACGTCAGCGTTTTAATAATGCATTCATCTATGAAATGAAAAATGACATTTCAATGATAAGCAGGATTATAATGGATGGACTTTAAGTAATTTCATTACTTTCATATCATCGCCTCCATTTTTATCCCCATTCAAGCAAAGTGAGTGGTCATAAAACTGTTGTAAAATTGAATATAATATAAACAGCACTATCGATTTCTAGTAGTAACGCGTAATTCTCCAACCGTTGTGGAAAATAGTACGGTCAGAAAGCATTGGAAATTGTATTCTAAATTCTAAGCATTCGATCGTTAAAGAAAAAAAAAACGAGGGGTTAGTGCTCGTTCAACAAAGCATCAATCAATACCAGAAAAAGGAAATGTGTGTGCTTACGTGGTGTAAAAATATTCCCTATTATTCCACAGTGGTCTTTTCCCAGATAATTAAAACGAAATTTTAAAGAAAAGTATCGATAATTCGTACCACGGAATATTATTTTCAGGAAAATTCACAGCTGACCTGCTTTAATTTCAGATAATAACTTGGATGAGAGATATATATAACTTACACCCAGAAAACAGTTTCTTCGAATCAAAGAAACTTTCTTTGAATCAGAGAAATTTTATTGTAGTATTGATATACGGTCAAAGAAACATTTCTTTAATTCAAACAAAGTTTCTTTGAATTAAATAGACAGTTTCTTTAAATTAAAATAATTAAAAATAATTTTGTTTGAATCAAATAAACTTTGT